>CM053791.1:717993934-718593934 GCA_028749045.1 Cupressus sempervirens
ATATATATAATATATATATATATATATATATACTTGCTCTCTTTTGTTTAATTGTTTTTTCTTACTCTTAGTGCTTGTGGTTTAGGTCTTCTTTGCTTTCTTTTATTTTTTATTTTTTATTGCCTTTCTTTAGTTTTAAATTCTATAGTTTAATTTCTTTATGCTCTTATTGTCTCATTTATTTCATTAGTTTGTACTCCTTTGTTCTTTGCACGAATTTTCATGCTCTCCCTTGCTGTTTTTATATCTCTAGAGGAAGGCTCAGTCTGCAATATCTCTACTCCTGCACTTTCTCATCCTGATGATGGATCATGTAGTATGATCCGAAACGTTGATGTTAAAAAAGCGCACACAATCAAATCCAAAAGACCAATTATTTACAAATGGATTGTGGAAATCTGTTAATGTTAATATGTTTTTTCTTCATTCTAACACATTAGTGGAACTTTAAAAAACCTTCACGTGTGTTGTTTATTATCATTTAGAGAACGTGGAATTTTTTTCTAAAATTATGTATCACTTTAATGATTATCAACCTACCAAATGCAAATTATGAGTTTCAATAAAAAAAATCCTAACATAATCCTAGGTGGATTTTTGTATCTATATAGACTTGTGATGCAGGGCATCCTATAACTTCTAACCTAATGTCCTAATTAGTGAGGAAAAAATATCTCATTCCCTCAAGGGGATATAATTTCTTACATCAATTCTCATTCTCAAATACACTAATTCCAATTCATCAATCTCGGATCAATACACTTTCCTTTGTCAATATGTCTCTTGATACACCTATGATCTCAATCTTATTTGCTTATCACATCAAATCACAAGACTCCATGTCCCTAACTTTACCTTCATATCCTCTAACTTCTTATCAACTCTCCTTCCAATAACCAATGAAAACATCCCACAAAATCTTCTCATCATTGACCTAATCAAGGATACATTCTACATCCTATTAAACTAGCACTTAAATCGAGATGTGTTGCAATGGTGTAACTGATAGTGACCTTGGGGTATGGTAGATGTTTGATGATTTTAGAACTTGAAGGTGTTGATGATGACATCTCTATTGATAGATATAAGGTTCTTTAGTGACTTTTAGGAGAAGATTCACATGTACAGTCTAAGATCAAATCCATATTTGTCAATGGTGTTAATTAAGGTAGAGGTAGTTTTTATAAAGTTCATGAGTTTAAATTTCTACTTTTAGATCAATGATTTCACTCAACTCTTTATGATATCAATTGACACATTTCTATGTAACCCTCTTTATGATTATTACACTTGGATAGGGGGCTTATAGCTTAAGGAACATCTATCGTCCCCCAATTCTTCTTCATCATTGTTCATCTCTTTATACTACCTTGTTCAATGGTAAATGAAATGGCTATAATAGATGTACAACTCAATGTGTAAACTCTGTATACTTTGACATAAATATTTTAGGACATGGCATATGTGTGAGAAAATATATGTATGGATGTACTCCTTGGAATAGGAGACAAAAATAAAAATAATTTACTTGTAGTCTAATATCTCTACAAGATAGTGTTTATAAAATAAATCAACTCAGGCTCAGTTAATTCTTTTATCGATCGATTGTTCTAAACTCCAATTTACAAGGTATTTTGAACTAAAAAACTCTACAAATAAAATATTGTGATTGTATGCAAAGGAAACTTAACTGTGATGAAAATTAATGGTTGCATTGAAATGATAGATGAGTTCCTCATATTAGGTCATTCATTATACATGTTTGTGGATGCTTATCATATAAATTAATTTCCCTTCTAGCTCGATGCTTCATCTGACTTGGACAACAGTTCTCCAATTTGTATTTTCTTTAAGAAACCTATGCAAAGTAATTAGATGTTTCATATTTGCAACCTTCATAGCTTTCATCCTAATCATACTTGTTGAAGTTGATGAAAGCTCAACATGGTATTAGAGCTTCAAATCTTCACACCCTTGTTCTATTTGTGAGAGGTTTGGCTTTAGTTTTAAGTTCTATAATTTTTTAGAGGTTTTTAGACAGGATTTAGGGGGGTTACTTTTTTTCAATGCACTTGGAGCCCAAACGGATCTCATCGTCAGATTCATAGTGCCCAAAAAAAAACCCTATTTCTATATAGAACTTGTCCAATTTGAACACAATTGCAATCTAAGGCAAACCAGATTTCCCCCAAATCTAGGTATGCTTCCTGAGACAATGATTCATTCTTTTACTTAAAAAAAGATGTTTCACTTTATTGAAAAAAATGCATGCTTTCAAAAAATCAAGTTTAAAAAACAGCCTTTGTTTTCTTTTCTTTTTTAAAACTTTTGAAAAGTGCAAAGGACACTTGCACAGTGTTGTTGTCAATAGAGTACTGATGCAATAGGTACATTTAATTGTTGCAAATCATGGCATCAACAATTTTGGAGCAAGAACTTGACGGCCATTTAACCAACATTTCTTTGATTTGTTTTGTCCTAAAGATCTATTGATTTGTTTTGTAGTATCTTGGGCATACAGAGGTATTTTTTGACAAATCTTATATCATCATAAAGCTCTTTCTGATCCCATCATGATGGTGTAGGTTATTTGTACTTTTAATTCTATTTGGTTTCTTATTTATATAGTCAAACCTAAGGGTTCTATTTTGTACTCTAGGAGACATATCACGAGTATCTGATTTTCAATTTGGGAATTCTTTATATCGTTGAAAAGGTATTTCAAAGCTCTTTCTAGTGATACAAGTCGTCTTTCTAGATTCTTCTTCGAGAACATTCTATTCATTTTTTTTGCTTTTTTGCATTCTAGTGGATATATTGGTTGTTTTAGGTATGGAGATTGATTTCATTGCTTCAAATGATTTATCATGGGTTGTACTATTTGTAGTATCATCCTTATGTCTCTTTTGGACTTTGTAGATATAATTTGTATGCATTTTTTCAAATGCACTAAGATAAAGTGCCATATTTCATCTATATTTTTGTTTCAAATGTTTTGCTTTGTTTTGCCTTATGATTCGAGTTGTGTCATCTGAGGACACTCATATAGATTATTGTATTCTTGGTATTCACCATATCTTGTACCTTATTGTACATGCACTACACTGATTAAAGTGCCATGGGGGTGATGTTTTGCTTTTGTTTTCTTAGCTAGGTCATAACCGTGATCTTTTTTTACAATTTTGTAACCCAGGTCAATTGCAATGCACAAAATAATATTCAGTCAGCTTGATTGATATAGTTTGTGTGCAATCAAACACATTGAAAACTTAATAATTGGATCATCAACTCCATCAATAAATATTCCTTGTCCATTCCACTTGGCCTTTGTCTGATCCTCGACAACGTTATTTGCTGCACATCTCGTCATCTTTACGTTGTCCAAGGTGGGATAACTAGTAACTTAGTGAATGATTGCTTTGTTGGTCTTTATTGGTTCACCTTCCAACCATAATTTCATGTCGTCTACTCGACTCAGTACAATCGTTATCCATTCCATGTTGAATACTTTGGGAAATTATAAGGCATGAGTAAGCCCTTTCTTAGCAACAAATTTATTTTCATCTCTCAAAATTATGTTATCACATAGCTTGTCATAAGTGGCTCACAATTTATAATCTCCAATTTTTGTAATCTTGCACTTGTAACATGATTGAACATCATGAACCATCAAGACCACAGGTGGAATTGATGATAAGGCACTAGATGCATCTCTAGTCATCACAATGCTAGGGTACATTGTGAATTTGGGTGGAGGACATTGGTCATTCCTCATAATTTGTGCATTACTTTCCTTCAACATCTCTTTCCCAAATACAAATGCAGTGGATGCCATTTCAAAACTAGGGTTTAAACAACTTCACTTCTACAATTTTGAAATCATCTTAAATCAATACTTTAAACCTTACTTACTTGGTTCTTTAAATCTTGTCGATGGAACACTATGATTCACTTGTTCTTTTTCTAAAATTGCCTTTAATACCTTTGAATCTCCTGTGTGCACTAAACCACTTGGTAAATGAAAATAAACATCAAAGTTTGATAAATAACTTCAATATATTGAATTAGGTCTATAATAAATGTGTTGTACTGAAGTAGGTGTATTACAATTGTCTCGACCTTCACATAGCATTGTGTTCGCACTTCTTCCCTTTCAATACTCAGTCATTATTACTTAGTTCAGTCAGTATATCACCTTGGTTGTGTATGAATAGTCGACACACATGACATTACTCGGTCGCTATAGACCATAACATTGATACTCGATGTCAATTATGAATATGAATTGTTTTTCTTAATTTTTCCCTTGGATTTGTCCTAGCACATCTTGATTCATGCATATATGGACTTTTAATCATATTTCTTGTTAGGAAATGATATGTAATTTGTCATTCAAATGAACAGTTCCTCACATAGCTTCTTCTCTTAGTTGAATGTGATGTGATCACCTGATCCATTGGATTGGGTGATCTCAACTTTGTTGGATCTTCTACTTTAAGCTTCTACTTTATTTTTCCAAGTTTGACTTATCTCAACTTTTCCTTTTCCTCTATTGTGTTCATTGCTTGGTGTTGGTGCTCAGGTCCTGTAATTCTTATTAACATGTCCAACCTTGTGATAACTGAATCAAACTAAGCTTCCATTTAACCATTTATTGTAATTGCCTCTGAAATGTGTCCTAATTCAATTTTCTAGAATGTGACCACACTCTCCACAATAATGACAATTATACCATGTGTTATAAACCCAATTGTAAGATTTACCTTACTTAGGTGAATGTGCTTGCTTCTTAGATTTTTTTTTGTCTTGGATTTGCATTCTTGATCTCTATGTCCATATTTCTAACATATATAAAAATATCCTTCAAATCTAGGTGCAATAGGTTCTTCATTGCCTTTGACTTGCACTCATGTGCTTGGCATCCTTGTTTCTTGTAGTTAAAACAATTACTAGTAAATTTAGGTTTGGGATTTTGCTTACCAATCTTGCTTCTACAAATGTTTGTTGTATGCCCCACTTTTCCACAATGATGACATGTAGGTTTTCCTTTAGGTTTTGAATTTCTTTTCTCTCCCCTCTTGGATGATTCACCTTCTTTAGTAGACGAGTAGCACCTGATGTGTCATAATCCAAAAGTGTCACTGGATGACCTTAGTGATCTTATCAATTCTTCAAAGTATCTTACAACTTCACTTGGTTTATTCATCCTTTCTAGTAGTTCTTGCTCAGATCTTAACCCATTTCTTAGTTGGTCACTTTGTGATCTTAGATTTGTAATCTCCATGTCCTTTCAGTTTAGTTCCTATTTGCAAGCAATGATTGATTCATCATACCTAACTAAGTGTTTGTAAACTTTTGCACATCAAAATACTTTTCTTCAAGTCTAATAGCTAGTTGTCTTTTGTCTTCTTCAGTCATGACTTTATCTTCTTTAGCTTTATTCTTTTGTTTAGTCACTTCACATAGCCTTACTAATTGAATTTCATGTTCTCTCTTTAATCATCTGACTTCTTTATTCAGAATGTTGTTTTTTCTCTAGTATTTCTTCTATTGCTTCATCATTTTCAATGGAGTTCCCATTGTCAAACAATCCTTTTAGTGTCAACTTCTTGATAAAGTGTGTCATTCTGCTAGATTACTATCTCCCTTGTTTTCTTTAAGGACTTCTCAATTCCTCTCTTGTTGTTTTAAGTTATTGTAGTATGAGTTGGATATCAATCATCTAATTCTCAATAGTCTTTCCCAATTTGTAAGCCTCCATATCTAAGATTTGAAGTTGTTAGACTTCTTTAAAGATAACTTAGCTCTAATACCAATTGTTGGAAGTCTTATTGGGAAGAAAGATACTGAACAAAATAACAGATTAATTATATTCACTCCTAATCCATCTCATATATAGATCATATACCATATAATCATATACTATAAAACTAAAATAAAGCTAAGTATGCATGACATGCATCAACATGAAAATGTAAACACATAACACAAAGGTTTTGGTTACTCGTAAACCCTCCAAGGTGAAGGTAAAACTAGTGTGGGGATGACACCCACAAATCTCTACTACTGCAATAATAAAGTTTGTTTGTTAGGGCTACATTATTGATCACTTCTAATGATCTACCCTATGAGGGGTCTACACTGTTACAAACATTATAAGATTGTTAACTCTACCTTGATTAAAGGATTTAAACTTACAATGAAGTAAGCACTTTGTTAGGAGATTTAACTAGGTCTATTAAAGCCACTCTGTTAAGAGATTTTCCCTAATACATTGGTTATAGTGTCTTAGTGCTTGATCATTGGGTTTACTCTTATGAAGTTGATTACAGATCTTCTCTCTTTAATGTCTAAATCTGATCTCCTTATTTGATTTTCTTTATTCTTCCCTTCACTACTATGTAACTCTGTTTAATCGCTTTATCAAACTTAGCCTTCCTCATTTTGTCCTTAGCTTTTTATCATGTTCACAATCTTCCTTCTCATACATACTTATTTAGGGTTTGATCCCTTCTTAAATAAATAGAAGTGGAAGGATCTAGATCGTAATCAAAGATCTAGAATTCACCCTTTAGTCATTTAGTCCTTCTATTTTCTGATTGGTTACTCTTCCTTCTTAGGAATTGATGTCATATAACAAAATGCATAATTAGCTCCTTAGTTGTTTGTATAATCCATAAATATCGCATAGAATTCAACCAAAATAATTCACATAAGTATTTGTGCCATTACAAGCACATGCCAAAACTGGATTTCTCGACAATTGAATATCTTAACGCTCAGTCATAACTAACATTCATGTTGTCCCTTGACTTCTATATGCTTGATAGATATTGACTCACTTGGCATAAACTAACTTTACATTGCTTAGTCTCCATATGTTTCACTTGGTGTATATTGTGACTTGGTCTATACCGGGGTGCTCGACAACCTTTGACTTGCTTGACACATAGTAAAATATAAACAAGTCCATGTAGCTCGAACTTTATTGGATGGTTAGGTCATAGGGATGATAGACCAACATTGCCTCAAAAATGACTAAGTGTTGGACACTAATAGGAAACAAGGCTTAGAGATCAACAATTATACACATGCCCAACATGATGTACAAGCTTGATTATTCAATATAATCAAGAAAAATAAAATCACAACTATTTTATAGTCATCAATCCTTAGTTGGAGTTGTAATAGCATGTTGGGATATCTTGCATTTGTTGCCTTATTCAAATACAAAATTAAGAAAAATTCATTAATAAAATAATAATATTTTATGCTAGCGAGTATTTCAGCATAACTAATAAAATTTTGTGTACTGCCCAACCATATAAAAGAGGATGAACCTATTGTACTTAGAAAGATATTCTAAGAGAAACTTTGGCATAAATGTACGAAGAGATATGATGAATTGTATAATCATTTGCATGTATTTCAAATCTTTCATTACTAAAATTTGTGTTAGCTAATTATTAATCTTTTGAATAATAATTACACTTAATATAATTAATATGAATATTAAGTTGCACTCACCTTGATGAAAAGCTGATTATATTGAAGCAAAGAAATCAATGAAATATAATGTTGTGTGGTACATCACACTAAGTAGTTTGTTTATAACAAATCTTAATGTCAAATTATATTTTCTCACTTTTTTAGTGAAAAAGAAAATTAAAGATTCAAAATATTATGTACATAAAAGAGTAGGACTTGTAAATATCACTTGATGTCAAATTCTATAAAAACTCACTGAAGTTAATTTTAATAAGATTCAATTAAGGGAGAGATTCTCAGAGGTTGAAAACTTCTTAGCATGACACACACAATCTTCAATTTTAAAGACCATGGATGTTTGCTAAAATTCTATATCTTTGAGTGAGTTAAAATATTCTTTTACTTTTATGCATAGAAGCTCACAAATAATCATTCTTCATCACTAGTAGTCAATCATCTTCATTCAAGATTTTTTCCATCATTATGCATTGATATAGATCATTATGAATTTTGAGATCTTTCACATTTTGTTGTTACTTAGCATGGAGATGACATCTTGGCACATGACTATCTTGTTCTTTGACCTATCATTTAATTCTACATGGAAATTATTGCTATGGCATAGTTTGAATTTTGATTACTAGAAAGCTCTAAAATAGATCATCTAAAGCTTGAAATCTTCCATTTGTAAAAGTTTTTTCTCCTTTCTCTCTTACTACTACAAAAGTATCTCCATGCAAGGCATAAAAAAAAAAAAGTTTTCCTAGAGCAAGAAAAAACTAAAAACTAAAGATTTCATCCAAGGATATGTCAAGCCAAATGAGAATAGTACGAGGGAAAAGAATATAAAGAAAAATGGAAGCCATGCTTAAACTTTAAGCATAGCTTTCATTAAGTGTCATGGAGATAAACCTTCACTTGAAAGGTCGTGATGATAATTCTCAATAAAGTAGCTAATGCATCTCAAAAATATATTCCTTTATCACAATACACAATCCATGCGATCTCTTTAGGAAAAGTACCATGTGTACACCAAAGACAACATGTAGTTGAATAGTTTGATGAACACTCTTTGAAGTTAGTAGGTGTAAAAAAAATCAACAGAAGTTGAATGCTAAATTAGGAAATAGATTTGATTGCCTGTCACCTTAGCATTCATTGAGTGGAGCCAATATATAGAGATGAAGCTGGTGAATGTGTTTTTATCTTGTGTTTCTCAGGTTGGAATCTCTAAGTGCTTAGCTCCTTTTATGAGTTTGTATGTTTAGATTTCTCTGATCTAGTTTCCATTCACTTCATATATATAGAAGCATATGAAAGAATGTACATTTAACTATAAAATAGTAGTACAATATTTTTTAAGATAACTGAAAACTAGTTGAACAATAAGAACTCTATCTCTTGATCATTCATATTTAGGGATAAAAATATCTATTTGGTTGTTCTTTCCTTTTAGGACTAAGTATTTTAGCTCTTGATCATTCCTATTATCTCAATGTTTACCTTTGTGTTTTTAACACTCCAATGCTTTATCTCCAGTTAATGATGGCTTATGTATAATTTCTTAATGTTATGTCTCTAATGGTTTCAATAAAATCTTACAAACAAATACTAGATGCTTTTGAGAACAAGAAGAGTATATTAAGCATTTAAAAAATTACCATCTTTGCTATTTTTGAGCTTCATATTTTTATTTTTATTTATGAGAAAGGCAATAGATTTGAGACTAAAAATGATATCAAAATACTTTTAATTATATATATATATATAATGTTAAGACATAAAACAAGAGAAATGACCACTGATAAAAATTAGTCAGTTTTTGTCTACACCCAAAAATAATGTGAGTGCTCGTAGCTCAAAAATAACTTGTCTGAGTCTTTAATCCCTACAATCCAACTACTATTTATGCAAGCCAAGTGTAATATCTTACATTATACAGAGCTTACAATCCTCTGGCCTCTTGTTTGTTGATATTAGTCCATATTTTTAGGTAATAAAGTGTCAGAAATACCATTAGGTTTCTTAACAATTGTCATTTAAAACTTGACTCCATGTATTGTTAGTTAGAGATGTCAAGTCAACCTCGGGCCAATTTTTTTTTCTTCCTGAGTTTTGCATAATCTACTCTTGGCATTAAAATCAAATCTATTAGGCATGAAAGAGACTAGTCTGCGATGAAGGATATTGGCGCGCGTTTGTTATGCTAGGGCACGCAGGCCCGTCCTGTGTTCTTCCTTGCCCCCTAAAGCATGGTTCCTCTGGTGCAGGGGCTGCTGCATGCTGCAACTTGGGCATTTTTTTCTACATTGAGTTCTTCCTTTATCTAGTCATAGGTGAGCACCTACAACAACTTTGTCTTTTGTCGCGCCTGTGGGGAGGGTCGGTGGTGGTGAGGGGCTTTTGCCTCCTCTTTCCCTCTTCCTTTGCTAAATTGGGGTTCGGGGTGAATGGGGGATTTTAGTGTCGCCTCTCCCCTACCTTCTGGTGGAGAGTTGGAGATGGGTGAGCCAACTTCAGGGTTGCATGCTAGTAGTATGGCTCAGAAGGGTAAAGCCCCAATCAAGGGAAGGATAATCCTCCTAAAATGGGAAGTTTCAATTACAAAAAACTAATGGATGTTTGCAAAAAGCTGAGGTCCAACCAATCTTGGTTATTAAACCTAAACAAATTTCAGAGGATGTCGAGTACTGGAGCAATCATGCTCTTATTTGCAAATTTTTGGGCCTTTGCCTGTCGCTGCCTGTGTTGGATTCCTAGGCTCGTCATGTGTGGAACCCAGAGGGAGATATGGAGATTTTGTTAGCAGCTAACAATTACTTTATGGTTATCTTCTCATGCATGTCAGATAGGAATAAGGCCTTTGAAGGTGGCCCTTATTTCTTTAACCAGGTGGGGCTATTTGTCAAGCCCTAGCACATGGGCTTTAACTCTACCGAGGAAATCCCCTCTCAGGTCCCAGTGTGGGTTTGCTTGTCGAGGCTTCCATTGGAATTTTGGAGGGAAGATATTCTTCACTTAATCTCTATGCTTCTTGGAAAACCTATGGGAGTGGCTACACAAACTCAAGATCGAAAGGTAATTTATTTTGCTCGTATTTGTGTAGAATTTGATTTAAATAATCCATTGCTAGATTTTATGGAGATATGTCTGGGGGTTTGTTTCATGGATTTAATAGTTGGATTACGAGACCCTACCATTTAGATGCAAAATTTGTCATGAATATGGGCATCTTCTTCGCAAATGCCCCAGTATAAGAACCCTTCTTTGGATGCTCTTGGTCCCCCTACAGAGGATAAGGGAAAGGCCAAAGTATCTAATGGACCCATTGACGGTGAGGGACTTACTCAAGTTAAATCTTGTAATAAGGGCAAAGGTAAGAAGAGAACTTAGATAGACAGGCAGACTGATGGCACATTTAACAGGTTTGAGCCTCTTGGAGATATGGTCCAAGAGGAAGGCATCTCCGTCGAGCTGAATTAAGAAGGAGATATGTAGAGAGAGGATTAGATTCTAGTTACAGGGGACCTACAAGCTGTGTAGTTGGATATTGACTTGCCCCCTCTTATTCAAGATATCGGGGATCTTCTTGGTTCATAGGATTTGCAAGGACCAGTTTTGGTGGCCACTGATTTCCGCAGGTATAAGGGGACATCAGACCATGGAAAAAATAATAAGGCTCCTATTGTTTTAGGAATTTAGCAAAAACCCTTCCAGAAGGGGCCTTTAGAAAAACTAGTAAAAAGTGGTAGGAAGACTGATCAGGAGAAAGTGAAGATAATGGGGGAAAAATTGGTTGAGTTTGGGTCTGTGAAACCCATTGATTCTCATTTTTCTCAACCCCATAAATGATTGTAATATCATGGAATGTAAGGGGGTTGAACAACATCCCTAGACAAAAGGTTGTTCGCAGATTAATTGAGTCTCACTCTCCTATTATGGTCTTCATTCGGGAAACTAAACTTTCATTGGATGGATTGGCTAATTGTGTTGCGTTTATCTGGCCCCAAGGCTCTTGGCAGGGGGTGGGTGTAGTGAATAGTTCAGGAGGGGTCGCGTGCTTATGGGACCCAAGGAAAGTCTCCCCACTATGGTGGATCTCCAGTTGGTCTTCCATTTCTTTGGTTGCCACTAGCTTTGAGAATGGAGAAAGATGCTTCTTTTCCAATATTTATGCTCTTATAGACTTTCTAGGTAAATCCCAGTTATGGACCCATATTAGATTCATCAGATCCCTAGAACCTTTTCTCCCATGGATCATAGTAGGAGATTTTAATGCAGTTATTAGCCTGGAGGAAAAAAGAGGAGGGTTAGCAAGGCTAGACCAATCCTCAAATTTGCTCAGAGATATGATTGACTCATTGCTTCTTATTGATGTGAATCTAGTTAATGGTGTCTTTACTTGGAATAGTCCCAGATGTGGGGGTGAGGCTATCTCATAAAGGCTTGATAGATTTTTGGTTTCCTATTATTGGATGGACAACAGGTGGATCACCAGTTCTGAAATTCTTGACTGGAGGGGATCGGATGACTGGAGGGGATCAGATCATTGGCCCGTTAAGCTTTCCATCACTTCATACAGAGTCACCAAGAATCCCTCTTTCAAATTCCAGCTGATGTGGCTCAGAGACTTGTCCTTACCTAAACTTATGGTGGATTGGTGGGTTGAGGGGGTGCTAGATCATGGTACAGCCATGTATACTTTTAGTAAGAGGCTTCAACATATGAAATACAGGCTTAAGAGATGGAATAAATAGTGCTTCGGGTATCTACATGTCCAAAAGACTACTGCTCAAACCAAGCTAGATATGATTACCCATAAAATTTGGGACCAAGGGTTGAATTTTGAGATGAGTGAAGTCGAGTCCCTAGCTCTTAAGGAGCTAGAAGAATGGGAGCTTCGGGAGGAGATTTTCTGGAAGCAGAAATCTCGTATTGACTGGCTTCAGGAAGGGGATAGGAACACTGCCTTTTTCCACAACTTTGTCAAGGCTCAAAGGCATGGGAACTCTATCTCCTCTCTTGTCTTAGAGGATGGAACTCAGATTTGTTCTTGTACAGATATTTCTAGGGAAGCAATCAATTACTTCTATGTTCTCCTTTCTAGGGAGGATCTTTGTGCTGGGCCTGAAGAGTGTGATATATTGGATTGTATCCCTCACCTAGTCTCTGTAGAGATGAATGTCATCCTCTTAAGACCTATCTTGCTTCCACAGGTGGAGAAAATTGTGTTTAATATGAAGAAAGGTAAGGCCTCTGGTCCAGATGGGTTTCAGATTGAGTTTTTCCAAGAGTTCTAAGAGATAATAAAGTATGATCTCCTAGACATGGTCCAAGAATCATACAGGAATAAACAGATGCTGAAGTCTCTAAATTCTACCTTCCTAGCTCTCATACCTAAGAAGGAAGGGGCTAATCGGTTGGATCAATTTAGGCCTATAGTATTATGCAATGTTGTTTACAAGATCATCACCAAATTGATTGTTGAGAGGCTCAAGCCATTTCTTGGTTTTTTGATCTCTGCTGAACAGGGTGGCTTTGTGGACAGAAGACAAATTTTAGATGGAATTGTGATAGCAATGGAGACGGTCCACTCTATGGCTACTTCTAAGGAGAAAGCTATGTTCATTAAATTGGACATGGCCAAGGCTTATGATCGAGTGAGTTGGGAGTTCTTACAGAAAGTTCTTTTGACTTTTGGGTTTGCTGTGGAATGGGTCGAACAGGTTCTTACCTATGTGACATCACCCTCCTTCTCAGTTCTCATCAATGGAGAGCCTTCAGAGCTGTTTGGTGCCTCTCGGGACTTTAACAAGGTGACCTCTTTCTCCCTACTTGTTCATTATCATGGCAGAAGGTCTTGGTAGATTTTTAAAAGCTCAGGTGTGGCAGGGTTTTATCCATGGTTGGAGTTGGAATAGGAACCTTCCTTCGTATTCTCATCTTCAGTTTGTGGATGATACCAGATTGATGGGTATGGCTAGAATCAGTGAGGCAGTGAATATTAGGAAAGCTTTGGATATCTATCTGAAAGCCTCAGGACAGAGAATTAATGAAGACAAGTCTTCTATTTATTTCTTTAATACTCCTCAGCTTATCCATAATAGGATTGCCAATATTCTTAGATTCCAAATTGGTTTCCTTCCTTTGATGTATCTGGGGGTTCCTTTGGTCTTAGGTGCTTAGTGGATGGCTTACTAGCAGGCGATTTTGGATAAATTCAGGAATAAGGTTAGTCACTGGACTTATAGATGGTTATCTTCGGCTAGGAGAGTGGTGCTACTAAAGACTGTGGTGCAGTCTCTTTCCATTTACAGGTGTTGTGTTCAAGTTCCCCCTTCTAATTTTGTGCAAGAATTTGATGCCTTATCTCGACAATTCCTTTGGTTTGGTAGCCTCTTATCGTCGAAGTGGAGCCTGGTCAGGTGGGAGTATATGTGTAGGCCAAAACATGCGGGTGGCCTTGGGTTTCACTCGATGGCTCTTGTTGTCACGGCCTTGGTTGCCAAATTATACTAGCATTGGTGTAACAATCAAGATCAAGACTAGGCTAAGATTCTTTCCCATAAGTACTTTCCTGGTGTGGATTGCTCTGAGGTGCCACATTTTCCTTTGGTGGGGAAAGGCTCCTATATTTGGGATACTCTTAAGAAGGGAGCCCAACTAGTTAGGGAGGGGCTCTTCTGGATTTGTAACAAGGGCTCGGATACTTTATTTTGGCAGGACTAATGAGATGGCCATCCTCCCATTCTCTCTAGCTATCCCCAACTTCTCCCCCTTTTCCAAACTTTCACTGATGCAGGTTGGCTTAAGGTGGAGCATTTTAAGACTGTTAAGTGCTTGGGGCAGGTTGAGATGACTTGCTGGAAGGATTCTTAGGAGTGGCTGATGGGTGGCTCTGATGAGGATCAGACCCTTCTCTCTAGAGTTCTGGAGGATAGGTTTTGTAGCTCTCTCAATGGGAGGGACAGCTTGGCTTGGAGTCCTAGTCCAAAAGGTAAATTTACAGTTGCTCAAGGCTATGCTATTCTTTATAGGAACTTAGACGGTTTGGTTGAAGTGAACTGGTGGAAGAAGGTTTGAAACAACTTTTCGTGGCCCAAGCATAACTTTTTCTTATGGTTGTTGGCTCAGAAGAAATGCCTCATTTGGAAGAATCTTTGCAAATGAGGTTTTCATGGACCTTCGATTTGCGTTCTATGTATGCACAATGAAGAGTGTGTCTCCCACTTATTTTTTCTCTACCCTTTTTCAAGAGAGATATGGCATAGATGGTGGGAGGCTTGGTGTCATGGTTGTATTCATGCTTCTTCCGTTATTGAGTTCTAGGAAAGCTTGGGTAGACCTCCTGCAAAGACCTCCTTCTTACAAATTGCCTGGTTGGTGGGTCCGATCTTCATTCTTTGGAACCTCTGGCTAGAAAGGAATCACAAAATCTTTTGTGATTCCAAAATAGGAAGTTCCCAATTGTGGAAGTTGATTCGTAATAGGCTCTAGGAGATAATCTATGCAAAGTGTGATATGTCTGTTAATATAGATCCTGGGGATCAGGTTATTATTGAGAATCTGAACCTGAGTGATAACTGGCAAGGATGTACTCCCAGTAAAAGACCAAGTCATGGTAAGCAGCGGGTGCATCGAGATGGGAGGTGGTCTCCTCCCCCAACTAGATTCTTGAAGATCAATACAGATGGGTCTTCTCATGGAACCCAGGTCATGCTAGTATTGGGGCTATTAGTAGAGGTAATGATGGTGGTGCAATTTTTCTCCTCTTTGTTTATAAGGTTCAACATTCTAATAATATGATGGAGGCCCTAGCTATTAAAGTTGATATTGAGCATGGATGTTCGTTAGGGTGGCAGAAGATCATCTGGGATTTTGACTCTCAGATTGTTGTGGATATGCTAAATAACTAGAGGTTGGAAGATGTTAGTTGGCAACTTGCCTCTATGGCTAGACAAATTCTTGGTATATGTAGTTCCTTAGACTCAGTCTCCTTTCATCATATCCCTCGCGAATGAAACAAAGTGGCAGATTGTCTAGCAAAGTGGGCTTCAAAGAATGGGGAAAGATGGGTTATTAATGGTAGGGATGAGTTACCTTCTGAGTATTGTGAGATCATTGATCATATGTTACTAGAGGACATGAATATGTAATGCCTTTTTGGGCCTTTGGCCTTTGCCCTGTAACTTTGCTTTGAGTAAATAAATTTTTACCCCTCTTTTTTCCAAAAAAATCTATTCAGCATTTTTATATGCCAATAATGTGAAAGGTGTTTGATCTCATATTGATATAAATATTATACAACAAATGGAGGCTTTCCTTGGCAGGAAATTATGTTACTGTGGAAATAAATGATCTGATAACCAAATAATTCACAGAAAAAATGTTTTTCTTAGCACCATATTATGAGTACTAGATGAAAATGACGTTGGAGTTCATAACAATGTTGTTCTTATAAGTAATAATACCAACAAAAAAAATATGTGTTTTTTGCAAGATTCAAAATCGCTTGTCACAATCGTATTGAAAATATGTTACCCCAGATGAAAAAGGAGTTAGATGAAGCTTTGTGGAGAGATGTAACTTATAATTTATTAGTTAGTCAAGTGAGGTAGTTGGGCATTTTCAATTCCATTTTTGGTACTGCATTCCTACTCTCAACATATTTATTGTGGAGTATTATACATAGAATGTTATAGGTAAATCAACTATTATTTTAGGAACTTTTTAAATAATGCTCTTCTTGTATTTTCTTGAGTCATGTGATGCCCTTTTAAAACTTTTTTCTCTTTCCCTTAACTTGCATTTTGTATCAAAAGAATGTGTAATAATAAAATTTCATAGAGTAATGTGGTTGCAATACATGGAAATAAGTTGTTAGTTTCTATTTAGCATTGTACATGTCACTTACATAGACTTTATAGTATATTTGGAAATCTTTGAAGTCTAAACCAAAGGTATTCTAATTACTATTTCCTTTTAATGAAAATTTCTAAATGTTCCTTTTTATGGCTTTTGATTCCATTTTTATAACTATTAATTTTTTATTTTTTATTTTTTAATACTTTATTTTATATAGTCTCTTATTTTCTTGACATATTTGGTTGCACTCATTTATTAGAAACCATCTCATCTATTTCCAATCAAATGGTTTGATTTTGGCTATCATTTAGTGTAAATATATAGAAATAGTTTATTTGCATCATGGTAGTTGCACATATCTTTACACACATTACCACAATGACATAAGATTGTAAACAAAATTCAAACACTTGGGTCTGGAACTCAAATTTGGCAAAAGTTTAGGGACTAGAAAATAATGTAATTTATTTGAAAAATGGAGAAAACATCTAATGTTGTTGCTCCATGTCAAAATAGATATAGAAGAAAATAGATAAACAACATGGAATTATTTATAGAAATTTCCATTCTCGCCAAATTAACTAGTTCCTAGTATTCTTATTGCATTAACCAATAATCACTCAAATATACCATGTAAATCCAAATGTAATTGTAGATAAAACCAATGCTTTTAGTGTATTGAAAATCATGAAACACGATTAGAGAAAAAGAAGAAGGTAGGAAGCTCCTGAAGCATATGTATTTAGGCACATATTTTAAGCATCTTGCATATACTAATCAGAGTATGAGGTTATATTGTAGGTAAGTGTAGCACCTATGCATCCTATATCATGAAATAAATTGACGCTTTGATAGCTTCTTTGCAATATGATGCAAAGAAATAAAAAGAGAGAAGAAAGCCTATCAAGACGAACAAACAATAATAGAACAAGAGAGGTTTGAACAAGCAATACAACTAGCCGCTAGGATGAATAGTCATATATTTGAGGAAAACAATGCTCGCAATGCTAATGCTCATGGCTATGGAAATAACCACACAAATACCATTAGAGACCAAAATACTAAAGCCACTCATAGAAATTTATTTGCAAACTTTGGGAATATTGGAAAGAATGCCCCTCTAAGGACTCCGAGGTCCCATCTTGAGGGCAATATGTCTCCACCTAGACATTACCACCATGGACAACCTTCACAACATGGGAGTGAGGTAGATATTGATGTTCCTAGCGATGACCTTGCAAGATTACAATAAGACAATCACCTTCAAAGACTTATATGCTTAAAGCTTTAGAGAAAAATGGTGACCAATATTTTGCATACTTGACTTCTAGGGGATGGAAGTTATCACGTGACTTTGATGTTCAAAGGATTATTCAAATGAGAGAACCTACAGAAAATGAGATCTTGAGGAAACAAATCTAAGACTTACAAAATGAATTTGCATGCATAAAAAGGGAAATGGAGAATCTTGTGTCTTCGTTCATTGAATCTATATGTGCACTTCCTTTTGACAAGAGCCTCTACATGATGCCTTTTCTACGAGATGTTGAGATCCCTAAATATGATAAGTATGATGGTAATGGGGATCTGCATGATCATTTAGGAAATTTTATACCCTTAGTATGGATTTCATACACGAAGACACATACCTCATGGGACTCTTTCCAAGAAATTTAAATGGACAAGCCACCAAGTGGTTCACAAATATCACCCCTCCTCTTAAGTCCTTTGATGAGATTGTGCAAAGGTTCATACATAATTATTCTTACAACATACAACATCCTGTTACTATGCTAGACTTGTGCAACATCAAGCAAAAATAAGGAGAACCTTTTGTCACTTATTTATAAAGATGGAGAAAATTACACGCTAGATACCCTCGGTAGATTCCTGAAAATGATAAGATCGGCATCTTTGTTAGCATTCTTGTACCCGAATTACATTATGATCTTAGAAAATAGATGTTTATTGCTTTTAATGACATGATTGAGAGTGCACATCACATAGAGGATGTTGCTATTAAGAAGGGGGAGATAATTATATATGTGAAAACCTAATTTGTTGGAAGTACACGTAAACAATAAAATGTTAGTAGCATGTGCATATAAAGATATAAACTAATAAAGTTAAGTTTCACTGTGCTAATGTAACCAAAAGAAAGAGTCTAATGTTACCTCAGTGCAACTCAATAAGGGCACCCAAATGGACTTTGTTGGTGTGCTCTAGATTGAGGGATGTGGAAGTGCTCTCCTGAAACACAACTATTGAATCCCAAGATTAAATAAATGATATGAAATGTAAGTATGAACCTATGGTAAAATGAAAAAGAACACTTCAAGAGATGGCTATGGAAGCAACCATCCTTGAGAGCATTCAAAGGATGATCAAGATGGATGTAAGAATAAGAAACTAACAAAGCAATACTACCACGAACATGCAAGAACTAAGAATAAAATGCAAACAACTACCAAAGGGTTAGCTCTAAGCATAAAAACTCTAAAATATCTAATAATAAACTAACATGATAGCAATGCAAAAGAGGAGATGATAAATGCTTGAGATAAAGCCTCTATTTTTAAGCTTGAGGGAGACCTTGAGGAGGTTGCATCTATGTGATTCACATAGGTGCCACAAGGTGTATCACCTAATTTAGTTAGTGTAAAAGGAATACTAATACTAACAAAAACATTCACAATACTAAATAAGCTAATACTTATGATATGACGAGGTTATCACCAAAAGGAAGGCAAACCAAGAATGGTAAGCTCCTTGGGCATAACCTATGATGACGAAGTTATGTCCCTGATGGATAGTGGATGTATGCTCATGTTGTGCTCAAGCTTCCAAAGGGTGGGGGGTTTTTATCGCATGTGTACATGGATGAGGGTTTCGACAATGGAGGTATTGATAGATTTCAACATTATGATGGTGTAAAATGGCTATGATGGAGTAGATAGTGGAGCATTATAAGGTTGCATAAAAGTTGATTGATGGATTGTGAGAGGGAAGGGCTTTATTTATAGGCTAAGGGGTAGAGAAATGGAGGGTCAAGATTCAAGGGTGGAGAAATGGTGAGGGATGGCTAAGATGCTTTGAAATGGAAGCACATGGATTGTGCTTGTTTATAGCCAATCAAGAAGTGACACTTGTCACAAGGAGGATGAGTGTGAGGGGATTGGATAAGGGTTGGCCAAAGGGAGTAATGAGGGAGGTTGAGTGTGTAAGAGACATGTAAGAGTCATAAAGAGGGATGTAAGAAGCATTAATGGCATGTAAGAGCCATAGAGGGGGATGTAAGAGGATAAGGGAGACTTGTTGACTTTGGCTTGGGTTAGCAAGTCTTAACCCTTGCTTAAAGTTGTGCATATGTTTAGGAGGCGGATTAGACATGGCTTAGGAAAGGGGTTAGGGGGCAAGTGCCTTAGCTTTGATGGGATGAGTTAGTTAGGAGTCTAATTGAGGTTAGTGTGGGTGAATGGGTTGGATTAGGGATAAGGGCAGGTTTTAGGGATGTTTTAGGGGTTTGGATATTTTATTAAATGATTTATTTAATAAAATGGGGATATGAAATAAATTAAATAGATTTGAGAATTTATTTAATTTAATAAAGGAATAGGGATTTAATTGATAATTTAATTTTGGGTTATCAAAGCTAAGCCACTTGCCCCCAAACCCCCTTTCTAAGATAAGTCTAATCCACCTCCTAAACATGTACACAACTTTAAACAAGGGTTAAGACTTTCTAACCTAAGCCAAAGTCAAAAAGTCTCCCTTATCCCCTTCTATCCCTATCCAAGAGCATTAATGGACCTTACATCCCTCTTACACACTCATCCTCCCTCGTTAATCCCTTTGACCAACCCTTATCCCATCCCCTCACACTCATCCTCCTTGTGGCAAGTGTCACTCCCCTATTGGCTCTAAACAAGCACAATCCATGTGCTTCCCTTTCAAATCATCTTAGCCCTCCTTCACCATTTTTTTGCCCTTACATCCTGACCCTCCATTTATCTACTCCTTAGCCTATAAATAAAGCCCTTCCCCCTCACAACCCATCAATCCACTATTATGCAACCTTATAATGCTTCACTAACTACTCCATCACAGTCATTTTACACCATCATAATGCTGAAATTCATCCATACCTCCATTGTTGAAACCCTCATCCATGTACACACTTGGTAAAAACCCCCACCCTTTTGAAGCTTGAGCACAATGTGAGCATACATCCGCTATCCATCAGGGACATGCTTCATCATCATAGGTTATGCCCAAGAAGCTCACCATTCTTGGTTTGCCTTCCTTTTAGTGACAACCTCATCCTATCATAAGTGTTAGCTTATTTAGTATTGTGAATGCTTTTGTTAGTATTAGTATTCCTTTTACACTAACTAGATTAGGTGATACATTTTGGCACACCCAGTAAGACCCCACATTTGGGTCACCATAATCATGCTCTTTTGTTTATTTTGTTAAACTAGTCCACCTAATGGTTTGTGCTTATTTGCGAAGACAAGTGGTATTTTAACATTTTTGCAAGCATCGAGGTCTCTTATTAGAAATCGCGCTCTCGGCCGTGAAGGAAAATTCCAATTTAAGCAACATTTCAAGAGCTTTTTTTTTGTGATCCTATAGCCCTGAAATAATGAACTCGTGACCTTGGGATCACAGCCCAAACCCACAAGAACACAAACCCGCAAAGGCGAGATCGCTCTCTGTCTTGAACCCCACCACCAAGCACCATTAATAATCCCCCATCAATCCCACTGACCAATCCTCTCATGGGAACGCTAGTTTTTACAAGTGGGATGATTGTAAAAAACCTATGGGAATGCGTGAGCTATTTAGTCAACCATTATACTCCACTTTTTCCCTCCTTGGTCGAACCTGCAAACACATCTATCCATGGGAACGCTTCCCCATAAACCTATAGGATCATTGTTTTGCGAGATCACTCTGTTACTTTCTTCCTGTGGCCCTTTTTTTGCAGTTTCACTAGTTCCCTGCACCACAATCTCACACTATTTGAGTGCATTCGCAGTATCACAATTTTACTTGTGGGATTGATATTTTAGCCCGTAGGATTGTTGTTTTACTCGCGGGATCATTTTTTTAACCCGTGAGATCGTTATTTTACCCGTGAGATCATTATTTTACCCGCGTGATCTTTGTTTTTTTATTATAAAAAAATATAAATCAAATTTTGACTTTTGGTGGTTATGTAGGGTAGGGGTAATTCTAAGCATTTTTATGCCTATAAAAAAGAACAAAAAAAGTTTTTTTTTTCCTATAGTTAAGCTTTGATTTTGGGGATTTTTGTATGACTAATAAAATTGATTTTTTGTTGCATTGCAGATTAGAGCATCTTCAAAGTCTAACCATGATTTTTTTTGCAGGTTTTTCTATAATGAAGTTGCATGTTTAAACAAATATTTCATTGAATGAATGTCGCTCAAATCAATCTTGAATTCCATGAACTAAAATCAAGTTTTTTATTGGAATGCATGATTAAAACAACAAACCCAATCTTGAATGTCAAGGATCAAATAATCATTGCTATCCCTCACACTTCAACGTTGGGACTTAAAAAGAAATCACTCAATCTTGAATGCATAAATGAATTGACTCGTTGGCTCATTCCTTATCAAATTTCTCATGTTGACGATGCACGAATTTCTTGTGTTGATGAACTCTCAATCTTTATCATGTTGATGATGTTGTCAAATTGGAAAGAACATTGTATGTCATAAACACATATGTTTTCAATCGTAGATTACAAAATCTAAATCATCAATTGGAATGAACAAGTGTCTTTTAAACCCAAGATCACTTATGTGGTCTTATTTTACACTTTTTAGGAGGTCTGCTTGGGGATTTCATCACCCCTTGGGATGACCTCAACTGTAGTGTTCTGGAAGAGTATAAATATCAGGAGGTGAATCAAAAGACACCTCTCTTGGAAGCATAATCTTATCACTCTTGGCTAAGCCCCAAAGAACTTTATACCTTTGGGAAGTGAAGGTGGAGATTTGGGTTACCGTCTCCTCCTGGTTGTGTGACATCATTTTCTTTCATCTATAGATTTGGGCCTCACGTACCTCACATATATCAAGAACACCCTTAGCTAAGCTTGTATATCCTAGCAAAAACCTTATAGGGATATTGGTGTGTTTGATGTGCTTGAGTGTTCAAAATCCTCCCCATTTTTCAAAAACAGTAAAGTCCTTTTGCTAAAGAGATCACTTATACACCATTCACAGTGGTTGTTAGCAAGTCCATTCGCAACAACCCTAAGTCTAGTTTGTTCCACTTTATCCTTTAGTAAATCATTCAATCCAAATGAAAGGCATACTTGGCGTAGTCACTGCCTCCTTAAAGATTCATCCAAACTTTGTAAAAAATTGTCATCCTTTCTTACATCATTCTATGTCTTCCATCAAGTCTTCCTTATCCTAAGCAAGTTCAGTCTTCTTAGTCATTTGCCACCCCATTTCCATATCTTTTGGAGTCAGTCTTTCCTCATATCATGATCTTAATCCAAATCCAAATCTAAGCTCACCTACTTATCTTAATTTGCATTTTTTTATTCCTCCATCCCTATCCAACTCACTCCCAAAAAAAACCATGATGTCACAATCTTATTATGATGAGTTTGATCATCCCACCTTTTCTCCCACTCCATCCTATTCCAATGATGATGAAGATCTTGTCGATTATGATGGGTATATTAAAAGCCTTAGAGATATTACTCCCAACATCCTCCAAAATCCAATCATTCCTCCAAATTGTTCCACTATTCCTCCATGCATACCCACTAGTACTCCTTACCATACCTTTAACAAGGGAAATCCATTATTATCCTCATCCTTTCCTCCTTCCTATATTGTGCCCACATATTCCTCTTATACATCAATCATATCTCCATCTTCCTCCACCTTCCTTTCTCAGTCTCCACCATTCCAAAACAACTCTAGTAGTTGCATCCTTAGTCCAAAGCCACCATCCCAATCTCCTCCAAACCACTTTCCAAATCCTCCAACCAATCCTATTTATACAATGTCTCACCCTAATCCCCTTACTCTTCCCAGTCCAACATGCCCGTCTCCAAAGAATTTTACAAGGAAATCCCAAAAAAAAAATCCATCTCCCACACAAATCATTCCTCTTACATTGTCATATCACTACCATCCCGATCTCATCCACCCCACTTATCACACCCCTTCCATATCCTACCTCCCATCCATTGAATCCCTTCAAATCCCATCTACATCTCATTCTCCTAGCATTACCCAAATCCCATGCAATAAACCTAATGAGTCCCTCCCCCATCAGCCCATCCCCATTAAAGAAACCATCCATACTTCTCCTATCACACCATCCATTCCTATCAAAATCTTATCCAAAAGCATGTTGAAATATCCCATGACATGGAAGAAGATCCCACCATCCCACTTATTCCCTTGCATGATCTACTTCTACCACTCACTCCATCTAAAGAGCAGTCACTATCCCCTCCATATCCCAATCCTACCATCATACCCACTCCATCTCAAGATCCATTCCCATCAACCCATCCAACTCAAGATCCTATATTTCCATCCCCTCTGCTTCACGATCATACATCTCCCGTACTCCATGATGATAGATCCATAGAAGAATAACTAACTATCATGTCTGAAGCTTCGACTCCTTCAGTTAATAATGGATTCACATCTTGTGTTCCAAATAATGAACATCATATTGAAGAACAAAGTAAAAGTGTGTCTCTAGATGTTGGTATCCCTTCTATCCCTGCATGGTACCAACTCCTTCCATCTTCACCCCAAAGTTCCCATCAATCTTGTTCTACATCTATTTTGGGCCCTTAGCCTACTACTTTCCAACCCTCCATTTTGGGTCTGTATATCCCTTGTCTAAATCCCCCACCCTTTCCATCCATTTTGGGTCCTTATATACCTAATATGAATCCTTTATCCCCTCCATCTATTTTGGGACCTACTCCTTCCTCGTTTCCATCTATTTTAGGCACATATTCTTCATTCCCTCCATCCATTATGGGCAATTATATGCATCCATATCCTGTATTCCAATCCATCATTCCATCCCCTCAAATCCACAAGCTAGATCACCAGTGACACTCATCATTGAATCCCTTCCAACCTTCAACCTCTATCACTCCATCCATAATCCCTCTATATCCTCCATGCTCTTGTTTCCATACCATGGCTAATAGAACCATATTAAATGTCAAAATAATAAAGCATAAATCCAAAAATCCAAGCATCAACATGTCACTGCTAAAGTACATGTTCAAGAATAGAAACATTCAATCCAAAAGAAAGAAAAAATCAAGAGGCCACGAAGGCCCAAGCTGAGCTCTTTTGTTTATTTTTTTAAACTAATCCACCTAATGGTTTGTGCTTATTTGTAAAGATAGGTGGTGTTTTAAATTTTTTGTAGGCACCAAGGTCTCTTATCAAAAATCATGCTCCCAGTCGTGAAGGAAAATTCTAATTTGAGCAACATTTCAGGAGCCTTTTTTTCGCAATCCCGCAGCCTTGAAATAGTGAACCCGTGGCCCTGAGATCGGGGCCTAAACCCATGGGATCACACAATCCATTCTCTCCTCTTCTACTCAAAACTGGAGCAACCATGTTGCTTCAAAAAATCTTCTTCGCGTTGTTTATATCTAAATTTCTTTGAAATAGTGTTGTTTCAACTCTATGTCAAAGAGGGGCAAAATGTAGACACCTAAATTTGATTACATCACTAGATAATCATATTTAGTCATCTCCTAGGAAATTATTGATTGAATATTTACTATTTAATTAATTGATCATCATCCCCTAGTTAATTAATTAATTAAATTAACTATAGTCTAGTTGATAAAATTATATGATAACCCAAAATCAAATTATCAATTAATGTCACTATCAATTAATGTAGACACTTAAATCTGATTGCCTGGTACATCCCTTGTCATTGGTATCTAGCATTAGGCTATCCCTGTATACCCCAATTTCATCCCCTCATATCCTCGTGTTCCTTGAAACCTACCATCAACTGCACCATTCCATTGCACATCTTTTTAACTCATCCAATCACCTTCTTAATCACTTGCCCATCCTTGTTACAAGCCTTGGTCACACCCCAATCATCGTCATTGGGATCCATCCTTCCCACTCCTTGTCTTCGAGTATATCATTCCCTTGTCCATATCACCGTACCCACCATCAAGCCATTTTCTCCCACTATCTCCTCGTATTGAGCTCTTTACCCCTGCTACCCCGTCATCCTAAGCTTTTTAGCCACTATCTCCTTATCCTCCTCTTTATCTGCTATCTCTTCATCCCAATCTTTTCATCTGTTGTCTTGGGCTTTTTGCACCCACTATCTCCTCATCCTTAGCTTTTATCCACTATCACCACATCTTGAGCTTTTTATCCACAATCTTCCCATCCCAAGCTTTTCATCCCTGTATCTCATTATTCCAAGCTTTTAGGGATATTTTAGGGGTTTGGATATTTTATTAAATGATTTATTTAATAAAATGGGGATATGGGATTGAATTAAATATAATTGATAATTTATTTAATTTAATAGAGGAATAGGATTTTAATTGATAATTTGATTTTGGGTTATCATTTGGTTTTATCAATTGGATTATAGTTAATTAAATTAATTACTTAACTAGGGATGTCAATTAATTAATGAAATAATAAATATTTATTCAATAATGTCCTAGGAGATGACTAAATAGAATTACCTGCTGATCTCAAAATGTAGACACCTAAATCTGATTACATCACTAAGTAATCATATTTAGTCATCTCTTAGGACATTATTCATTAAATATTTATTATTTAATTAATTAATCGTCATCCCCTAGTTAATTAATTAAGTAAATTAACTATAGTTCAATTGATAAAATCAAATGATAACCCAAAATCAAATTATCAATTAAATCCCTGTTCCCCTATTAAATTAAATAAATTATCAAATCTATTTAATTTATTCCCATATCCCCATTTTATTAAATAAATCATTTAATGAAATATCCAACCCCTAAAACATCTCTAAGACCTACCTTTATCCCTAATCCAACCCATTCACCCATTCTAACCTCACTTAGACTCCTAACTAACCCATCCCATTAAAGCTAAGCCACTTGTCCTCTAACCCCTTCCCTAAGCTAAGTCTAATCCCCCTCCTAAACACGTGTAAAACTTTAAGCAAGGGTTAAGACTTGCTAACCCAAGCCAAAGTCAACAAGTCTCCCTTATCCTCTCACATCCCCCTTTATGGCTCTTACATGGCATTAATGCCTTTTACATCCCTCTTTATGACTCTTACTTGTCTCTTACACACTCAACCTCCCTCATTACTCCCTTTGACCAACCCTTATCCCATCCCCTCACACTCATCCTCCTTGTGACAAGTGTCACTTCTTGGTTGGCTACAAACAAGCACAATCCATGTGCTTCCCTTTCAAAGCATCTTAGCCCTCCCTCTCCATTTTTCCACCCTTGCATCTCGACGCTCCATTTCTCTATCCCTTAGCCTATAAATAAAGCCCTTCCCTATCATAATCCATCAATCCACTTTTATGCAACCTTATAATGCTCCACTAATTACTCCATCATAGCCATTTTACACCATCATAATGCTGAAATTCATCCATACCTCCATTGTTGAAACCCTCATCCATGTACACACTTGGTAAAAACCCCCCACCCTTTGGAAGCTTGAGCACAATGTGAGCATACATCTACTATCCATCAGGGACATAGCTTCGTCATCATAGGTTATGCTCAAGGAGCTTACCATTCTTGGTTTGCCTTCCTTTTGGTGATAACCTCATCCTATCATAAGTGTTGGCTTATTTAGTATTGTTAATGCTTTTGTTAGTATTGGTATTCCTTTTACACTAACTAAATTAGGTGATACACAAGGGAGACACATAGGCTAAAGGACAAGCCATGCAAAAGTCAAAATAAGCCTTTAAGGTTTGAGTGGGTCAATGTGTGCTCACATATATGTGAGCAACCTCGGGGAAAGGAGTAGGGGACAAAGGTGTAGGAGTGCCTTTTGGAGAAGTTAATGAAAGAGGGGCTCCTTGGGATTGAGTTGCTCACACATGTGTAAGCAATCTCTTAGGGGATAAAAAGGGATTGAAAGGGTACTTAGGATAAATAAGTGGGATTAACTAGTGGGCAGGCTTAAAAGGATGACAGTGATGGGTGGTAGGCTAGGCTTTAGGTAGGATTTAGGGTTAAATTAAATAGGATTTAATTTAATGTTGGGTTTAGAGAATTTTAATTAGGTGAAGGATTTTAAATAAATAGAATTTATTTAAAAGGGGATTTATGGAGCACTTTGTATAAGTAGATTTAATATATTAGAGGGATGTATCTGAATTAAATCTAAATACCAAGTCAACATGTATAATTAATTTTTTTAGTTAAATAGGTAGAAGAATGTAACAAGTATAATTAATTATAGTACTATGGGAGATATTAAACGAATTAATATAGCATTTGGGATGATTTTAAGTGTCTACATTTTGTCCCTCTTTGATGCAGTGTCGAGACGATATTGTATCAACGAAAATAAAATATAAGTTACCCTAAAGAGGAGAGAAGTCCTATGAGTCGTGTCATAGCAACGATAGAGGGAGGAGTGTGCCCCCTCAAGAAAATAGGGCAAAAAGGACCCGCTTGGCTCAATTTTCTATAAAAAAAAAGGCACGAGAGAGAGAAAAAAGAAGATTAAAATATATAAATTAAAAAATTACATGACTTGTGGGATAGACAGGATCCCGCAAGACAAAAAAAGGGGGTTGAGATTGAAAGGGGCTCGAGGGGGCTATATAAGGCCTTAAAGGGCCCAAGGAAGGCTCATTTGCACACCTAGAGAGTAGTGTTCCAGAGCAAAGGATGGATCTGGTTAAGCGAATGCAATTTGGTAGAGTGCATTTGGGTACGCTAGAGACCAGCCGACATGGGACCACCAGTAAGTTACCTATAAGAGGTCTTCTTTCTTTGACACTATATGAATGAGAAGCCTTAATTTAGTGATCTTACAAATGACAAAAGTTGATTTGGGGGATAAACAAATGAAATAACAATCACGAATCTTTTGAATTTAACCTTTTACAAGAATCTATCTTCTTGAGAGAATTTTTTTATAGCACAATTGGTACAATAGAAGCCATAAGCCTGTGAACCTAGCATTCTTATAGTAACACATGTTGATATTGTGGTGATTAATCATGTAGTGGGTGTTGATGTTGTGGCAACTTCTCCGACGACGTGTGGCATCGATTTTTTTTTTGTGCTTTTTCGAGAAAAGAAAAACAACAACATTGTAAAACCCTAAAATGGTCAATTTTAGAGGGTGCCCTAAAATGATGTTATAAGCAGCTGAGATGCATATTGCATTATAATGTTAGTGTATGTTTTTGTTGGATAATAGAAAGGTTGAAGGCTGTGTAGGTGGATGTAGCCCAAGTTTTGGGGTGAACCACGTTAAATCTGTGTGTTATCTATTTTCTTCTTTTGTTTCTAGATATAACAGTTTACTCTTATATTGTTCCAAATTTGTCAAACCATAACAATACAATGGTGCTAAAGCCTAATGTAATTAGTCTAAAATGTGTGAGGAATTTACAAGAAGAAAGCATCTTAACATTAGGAAATTTTTAGAGCTAATTCAAGCACCATAAAATGAATGGGGAATTAAAATTAGAGTAGGGGAAGGTATGCTAGATGATATACCATAGTGGGTGCATGCGACAACCATTTATGCTATTGTTGCTACTTTGGAAGTTCAATTATACGTCCTCTTTATGGCAGCTAGATCAGAGTGCATGTGCCAGAGTGGGAGCTTTACAACATCGTATAAACATTCGTCAATGTATAATTTGAAAGTGTCAAGAGTTATCGCTCTATCAAATATGGATATGTTACATTAACTTCACTCTATTAGTCCACACATATTTCTCAACAATACTTTTACTCAAACGATCCCCTAGAAATCTCTATATTGGATTAGGTTCGTGCATCTTTTATGTTTCTTACTGGTCAAGTATATTAAATTACACTTAGATCACATAACTCATTTAGTGTCAAATTATAAAATTGACACCGTAATATGTTATTCTTCCCTTGTTTGGAAAAATCACATTTTACACTAGTTCTTGACATTTGCATTTTGAAGCCAATTCTATTTTCAACTCTTTGTCTCATGGCTTATGCAATTTTCTTTAACAATATTACTATTGACATTATGGGAAGAAGGATTTTTCTTTGCCAAAACAAAGGTTTCTAAAATAATTTGGCTGCCATTTTTTGCAGAGGGCGCACAAATGTAAAAACAAACAGGTTTGTACATCCATCATTGGAAAATGGAGGTCATCACTGTAAATCCGTACATGGTCTAAGAAAAGGCTTTTATGAGCTTTGAGCAAAGGCAAATGACTGGTGTTTTCCATAATAACTTTATGAGATTTTACAAGTCATTCAATTACTATAAGTGTGGTTAGCTTTGTGTGAAAAATTCCACGTACTGTGAGGGTTTTGCATCATGTTCGATTCAATGTTTCAAACAAACCTCTCTTTTATGGGGAGTGTTTGTTGCCAAATTCCCCTGTGAATTTCAACCAGTTTATAATTCCATAAGAGTTGATATTGCTAGATTGTTGATATATGTCGTCTAATGCTGTTAAAATCCCCGAGGAGTGTACAAATTCTTTAGGGGAAGGGGTTGTGGATTCATGTTGTGAAGAAAAGCCTATCAATATAGAGCATTTTGTAGAGGAACCAAACGTTCTTTTGTTTATTATTGAGAAGTGCAATAAATGAAAATATCAGGAGGAGGATGTGAAAAGAAACAAAAAACACCTTGTTGAAAGATTGACGAAACTTGATCACATATGCCAAGCTTTTTAGGTTTGTTATTTTTCTGCATACTTTTACTATGCAATGGTAAAACGTTTGTTTGGTTGAAAATACACGCATGAAGAAAATAATGTATTAAAGATTATACATTCACAGTATGACTTTTACTATAAATTTAAAGAGTATAATTTTTGGACTCGCAAACATTATAAAAATAAAGCTTGAGCTGAAAAATAAAATGCAAATATGTTTTACAAATAAAGAAATGCACAAATATAGTTCACAAAAAACAAATAAATGGAGAATTGGACCTTTGAGCTTTAAAACTAAAAACACAAAACTTTTTAACTTATGCTTCCAGGTTGGAAAAGCAATTTAGTTGAAAGCTTAATGAATCCAGACAATAAAACTGTCTGACATACCAAATGACAACAAAACCTTCATAGTTGATGCCAATTGTAATGGCTTTAAGCTGAGCAATCTCTGTCTTAATGTTCTCTATTCAATATCATCCTCGACAATAGACACCATTTCATCAAGACCATTGCAAAAAGCTATGCTAGAAGAAAGAGCTATGGTGGGAGAAAGTTCAACCCAAAAAAAGTTTTAGAAAAGTAACGAACTTTCTACAAAATAACAAACCCTCGACATTTATTATTATTGTAGTAAGATTATAATATGCTATTTAATATTTTTATAGATATATTTTCATGGAATTTGATTTTTTTGGGCTTACCTTAGCCACTAAGAATTCAAAAAATTCATATTTAAAAATTATAAAAAATAAGAAATAATATTTAACTATGATTTTTATTTTGTTGGCTGAATAGTCAAATTGGCAAATTTGAACCTTAGTGAATGGGAGGAACTCATAAGTGATTTCATTTGTCAAACTTCAAGGCATAGGCACCATGCCCATGGCTATACAGCCACGAAAATGCACTTCTTTTACATTGCTTTTTCTAACTTTTTAAAAAATTAACTTAGTCCTCTCCTTCGTATGAAAGTGCATTTTCGTGGCTGTATAGACGTTGCCTTTATGTCCACCATTGAAATTGTGTTTTCCCGCGATCAACACCTACGCGATTTCATTCGATCCCTGCCACCACACTACAACCAATCAAATGCGGTATCTCTTCATCCGACGGTTGAAAATTCATCTTGATATTTGCCACGGATCCGATGCAGGGCAAAGCGCATCGAACGGCCAAAGACTAAGCGGACGACACGGCACTTCAGTATAAAAACACAAACATCGAATCAAATGAACGCAGTGACGGAGGTTCTTGCTGAGAGGGTTTGAAATCGAAAGTTTTTCGAGGTTTAAATTTATTTCTGAGAAGATGTCTGGTCGTGGAAAGGGCGGCAAGGGTTTGGGAAAGGGAGGCGCCAAGAGGCACAGGAAAGTTCTTCGTGATAACATCCAGGGCATCACCAAGCCTGCAATCAGGCGTCTTGCCAGGAGAGGAGGCGTTAAGCGCATCAGCGGCTTGATCTATGAAGAAACCAGGGGTGTTTTGAAGATCTTCTTGGAGAATGTCATCAGAGATGCTGTCACTTATACTGAACACGCACGCCGCAAGACAGTGACCGCCATGGATGTGGTCTATGCTCTCAAGAGGCAGGGCAGGACTCTCTACGGCTTCGGTGGATAGACCTCGTTTTAACGACGAGTGTTCTCTCTCTCGCTAAACTGTTATGAGTTTCTTGGTGTTTTTAAACACCACTTCTGTTATGGAATTATTTGTTTCAACCATAATTTGGCAGGAATGCCATGTAAGTAGAATGATAATAAGTGCTATTCTCTGTAGAAATTGATAACTTACTTCTTTAAAGTAGCTTAAGAATGGCTATAGATATGAAGTTTCACTAGGACAGGGTTTTGGTAGTTGCAGAGTTTTTAATCGGATTATCTTATTCTGGAATTACGAGAATCGTTTTGTTGATCAATTGCATAATGGTTTGTACCCATTTGTATCTCTGGGATATGATCAAGTCGCTTCTGGCTATTGATTGGAGTGTTTGTTTTTGGTATACTTTTGATCAACACTATTGGTAATTGCGGGATTTGTTTGCATGACAGGGTCAGTCTTCTAGCTGGTTTGATAAACATTGATGTTTTGTACGATCTATTTCAACTTGCAATACCAGATGCTATATCAATTACAACAGGCATTTCTGCAACTTTAATGCTCGTTAGTAGTAAAATTTAAAACAAATAAAGGTATGTACATAGGCTTTGGAGCTTGTAAGACTAAGTCGTTAATGACAGGCAACATATAATCTGAGGAAATGTGCCTCATAGATTATGTGATTGATCTAGAAAATGGATTCGAAACAGGTAAGGGCTTTAAGTCTAGAATGGTGCTTAAATCTTGGATTTGTCGAAGTGTTTAACAAAATCTGTTTCAAGTAAATTTGCATCGGGCAATACATAAGTTGAATGATCTAACTGCGAATAAATATTTGGAAACATAATATTGATACAACTCGAATTCCCTGTAAATTATTTTCCAAAATATTAGAGAACACTATCAAGAAATACAGACGGGGTAAATAAGGAAGAAACCAAAAATGTTCACATAAATATCTTTAAAATAAATTGTTTCTGATTGGTTTTTAAGTTTTTGTTGGGTTAAAATTCTGTAGCGTTTGCTAACAACTGTAAATAGCTCATCAGAGAGAACCAAAATAACCAGGAACTTGAGTTATGTAGGAAACAAATAGTGGGAAAGATGCTTAGTAGCTATAATAAGCCATTTGGTACATCACAAGCTTTGTCATTCTATTTGCTTATTGGAAAAATAATTCCCTTTGCAACGGAGGTTTCTTCTTCAGATTCAAAGTTTTGTTTTTTCGACCGTAGGGTTCAATTTCGATTTGAATTCGACTTGAAAATGCCTCGCATCAGCAATAGGATCTGTTACATTTTCATGGATGGAGTGTGATTTTAAATGTTAATTCAGAAATTCAGCACTGAATCATAGATTATGGAAGCCTGATATTATTAATATCTATGCTGCATCATTTTGGATCCATCATTTGGTTCATTGATCCATTATCATCATGGTGATCTGAAATCTTGATAAGAATATTGCAATACCCTCACATCTAATCTAGACGATCATTTTATGCATATTCTTTCATCTCAGTGAATATTAACTAAAATATTGATATTAATATAATACACTAATCATATGCACAAATATTTTGTGCATGTCTTGAATATATTCGAGTCCATATACCAAACTTAGACATGACCTCCTTCACTCTTTATGATTTGTTCAATTTGGAAGCTTAGTGCAGTCCATATACCAAACTTAGGCATGACCTTCACTTTCTATGATTTGTTCAATTTAGAAGCTTAGTATTTTGTGTATGGTATGTTCTTACTATTGATTTGTTCAATTCAGAAGCTTAGTATTTTGTGTATGGTATGTACTTATAAGTGATAAAATTTTCTAAATTATTTGTTTATCATGGCAGAATTTTTTTTATGCTGGTGGGGCTGCATTTAGCCCCACCCTATTTTCAGGCACTTAGGGTGTGGTTTCATGAGGGGGGTTGCTGGATCTTTTTTTTGTGAAGTGGGTGATCTTTTGAAAGCCAAAAAAAGTTTGCTATGGGATTAAGTGGAATCTTTTCAAATGTAGCAGCTCCTACTTTTTAGGATGCAAATTTAAATGGGTGGAAAAGATGGTGGGTTAGAAATAATCTCAACAGTGTGGGCTTTTTTTGTGCCATTTGTCAATCATATACCAATTTTTAGTTTTCCATCAATAATTTTTTAAAACATATTTTATTAAGTGAATTGATATGTTGAAAAAGAACAATCATGAGATTGCTTGCTTCCATAAATTATGGGGCTTAAACTTTTTAAAATAATTTGAATACAAAATTTCATGGGACCTCCCACTTTAAATTAATCCTAAAAATTTTTGAGAGTACTAGCTGAATTTTTTAGGAAGTCACCCCTCCATGGAACTGCACCCTCAAATTGAGTGCCCTAAAAATCAGGGGCTCTTATTTTGTAAGAAAAGATTCCAATTAAACCTTTAGCCTCCTTAGAAAATTATTACAAAGCTACCCTCTCCACAAAAATCAAGCTCAAGCGTCACCCATAGAACCCCCACCTTAAATGCACTTGCATAAATTCCTTCCCTTGTATTTTAGAGCTCTTCATGCTTTCCTACCTTTGGATTGCTTGCAAATTCAATTTTGAAACAATAATATTACAAATTCAATTTTGAGACAAAGATATTAAATTTAGGGGATGATTTTCATTTGTTTTCAATTTCAAATTACTTACATCTTTTAATCAATTAAGTATTGAGGTTGTCTTTAAAATTTGAAATACCCACTTATACTCTGAAATTTTTCTTCTTCAAACATTGAAGAAGCCTCTTCATAGGTTTTAATACTACTACAACAATAAGAATTAGTAACCTCTTTTATGTTTTAACCATTCATTATGGTTTTCAAGGTCCATCCTCTGATCAATGTGGAAGATTGTGATAAAAAACACCATCGTGGGTTATTGGGATCCAAAAAGAACCACCGTAGTGAAGGCATCTGCTCTTGCAAGGTAGATTTTAGACAAATACAAACTCAGGCAACTATGATGAATTTCAATGCAAAAATTGTATAGCTGTTTTAGACATTGTAGAGAACACAAGAACTTGTAGTCATTTTGGACATAGTAGATAACAAATTATACAACTATTTAGATATAGAGGACAAAAATTAGTTGTAACCATTATAGATATGGTAGAGCATTAAAAAAAACCATTTAAATAGGTACAACTCAAAGTGCATTCATAATTTTCCATGGATGTTACAATGGAAGTTTTTGGATTTTACTAATTCAATACGCAATATTTCCATGGATTTGAGATGGTTGATTTGTATGTGATGTGTACGAAAGGTTTGCCAACAAATATGGGTATATGGCCATGACATTTGGTGGCATGGCAGGCATGATAGGGGTGTATGGTCCTATTTTCTATTTAAGAATAAACCATAATAAAATTCATGGTTTCTAAATTAAATCCGGAGTTGCATGAAACAGGCAATTAAGTAAATTACTATAGAACAAGAGAATTTTTCACAATCTTGGTCGGATGCAAATAGCATGCATACAACACCTTTAATGGAAGTATCAGTAGTTTTTGTGTTAGTTTAAAAAAAATTATATTTTATAAAATTGTTGTTAAAATTTAATCATTTAGATTTTAGTCAAATTTATTGATCTATATTTTATATCTTTTGAGAATGAACGAAACACTTGGCATTCATTGTATCTAAATGAGAGATAAAGCAGATAACTTAAAAACTAATTTTGAAATATAAGAGGGGTGAAAATTTATTTAAATAGAATAAAAATACACAAAAAAGCAGAGAAAGGGCATCAAACAACCTTATCAAAATCCATCAAATGATCTAATTGATGGGATTAGCCCATAGGAAGTTGGGACATATCAACAATTTTCGAATTATGCATATGTTCAGACAATCAATGACACCATTTCCATTCCTTGGGAATATGAATGAAAGTAATAGACTCCAAAGAAGTTCACAAATTATTACTCTGGTCGGCAATCAAAGCTAACTTCCAACTGACAACCTCAAAATGTCGTTGATTCAAAAGATGTATCACCACTTGTGAGTCAGATTCACAGATAAGCATCCTCCAACCAAGGTCACAAGCACTCTTCATGACATACAAAATAGCAATAGCCTCCATCAGGTTGTTTGTGTGATGACCTTTATAAATTAAAATACAAATTGAACATCCCCCTTACTATCTCTGCCAACTCCACCAATGCCAGCAGGGCCTGGATTTCCTTTGGAGGACCCATCTGTGTTGATTTTACAAGCACACTGTGGAAATGTACTTCACTTCTCCACCATATTAATCTTTCACAAGCAATGTCTACACATCTTATTGTTGGTCTCAGAATGGTTTTGACAATTGAGTGTCAACACACTTAACCAATTTCAAAGGTGATGCCGAGTATAATACAAATGCCGAGCTACAGTATGTGCCAAGCCAAAGATTCAACAGGTGTCGAGTAAACTTTAGGTGCTGAGCAAGTTTCGAGTGTCGAGTCACTATAGGTGCCGAGTAAAGAATAGATGCCGAGCCAGACAGAGTTACTATAGGAGCCGAGCAAAATAGAATTTTTGTATGTGTCGAGCATCAACAATTAGTAAGTGCCGAGTAACATAGAATCAACATATGAGTTTGTGCCTTAACAAACTCATATGTAAACCATTTTTGAGCCAACTCAGGATAAATCTTGAAGGATCTAAAAGATAAGATTGAATCTTTTACATTCCTTATGCAATCAGCATGCAACCAATCAGAAAAATGGAGAAATCATGCAACCAATAGGAAAAGTGTAAAAATTTGAGCAGGAAAGATGGATGAAGATCGATTGTGGATTCATACCAAAACCTAAGTCTTCGAAGCCTTTATAAGAAGGTCGAAACCCCATAATTCATGTGTGTGTGAGAGTTTATGGGTGAATGCTAGCAAAGTTAGAAGAGGCGTAAAGACTTAGAAAAGGAAGAGTAGCACTGCAAATCCAATTGATTAGAATAGAGCATCAACACTATGAACAAAGTTATATCATATCAGGAAGGATCAGATAAGATTGAGCAGAACAAGGATATGGAATTAGCAATTGAAGATTGCAAGTTATCAGGTCAACACATTCTAATACTTTTTAGCCATTGTATTAAGAAAGAAAATCCTATGGAGATAGGTTGGTTTAGCAACCATGTCGTAAACTTTTAACAAGGTGATAAATCCTTTAATAGGGTAACATTCTAAGTGAGTGTTTGTAAATCCTCAAAGTAGGTCACTTTTAACAGGGTTTAAAGCCTTGAACAGGGCAGGCCTTTCACAGGGCATACCATTGGAAGTGGTCAAACTTTGTAACCTTAATCAGTTACATATTGTTGCAGTGATAATTTGTGGGTGTCATCCCCACCCCAATTTTACCTTCTCATTTTGGAGGGTTTTTGGGTGACCAAAATCTTGTGTTATCTATTTTCATGCATGTTTTTATTTTCATGTTAAATAGATGTGTTGGATGCATGTGAATGATCTCTGTTAAAAGTTTGAAAAGTTAAATTGTTGTCACTTCTGATTCACCCCCCCTCTTAGAAGTAAATCTTCCCACTTGTAAATTCTAACACTTACTCAACAGATTTCCATGTGAGGAAGGGATATTTAGGCGATCATTGAAAATATCCTCCCCTGTTGGTTAGGCGATCATTGAAAATATCCTCCCCTATTGGTCTGGTTTTCACTTAAATTTTATCCTAATGCATCTCTAAGTGAATGCTCCAATCTCCTTTGTGAAACTTAGGGTTTGCGTTTTTAATTTGCTACCCCTAGAAGAACCCTAATTTTTGTTTCATTAAGTGTTGCCCTAGAAAGCCTATGGATTATGTTTACATAGCATACCCTTTCAGAAAAAAAGGAGTGCGTGGGAAAAATTATTTAAAATACCCCTTTTATTTATTCTCGGGTACCTTTTAAATAAGTTGTTGCATTATCTAAATTTTCCTATCTCTGAAATAATTTTTTAACCCAAGCTTTCACTTTAATATTCTGCGGGTTTATTTGAAAAATCGTTTGAACAACGATAACCCTTGATCTTCATTATGATCAAGGGTTGTCACTTTGTCGCCAAAAGAAATTGTAAGCTATTTACTCCTAGTGACATAACGACCAGACAATACTTATCTATGGGACCCAGTTAGAAAAGGTACAGTTTCTAGCATAAAGTCTGTATCGTCAGATCATCTCACGATTGACGATGGTTTCTTTGTCGCTAAAGGAAGTCGCAAGGTTTTTATCCTTAGCGATATAGCGACAGCCCGCCACGTGGATATGTGGCAGGAGCAACCCTTGAGGACAGTGCCATGCATTCCATGTCATCGATAACTTGTCAGGTTGTCAAGATGTCAGACTGCCAGATGCCACAAGGGATTCGCTTTGAAGAAAATGAAATGTTGGTTTGCACCATTAGATCTTTTCAAGATTGGTGGTGGTCGCTTTGTTGCTAATGGGAGTTGCAAGAACTTTATTTATCCTTGGTGACATAGCGACTTGAAGGAAATACCGTGGGCCCACTTTGTGTGTAATGTGATTATTATAAAGCTATACTGTCCGATGGTTGATCAACAGTGGTTGCTTTGTCGCCAACAGGAGTTGCTCAATTTTTTAAGTTGTCAATTATGAAAGAAAAGGCTCACGTGGAAGGATTCAATTAGATTAACTAACAAATAGCAAGGTTGAAGTTGAGTCATAAATTTTTTTATTCATAAATCGTCAAATTTTTCAAAAATTGAGGACCTATTTTCCAATTTGAAAGGTGATGCCACTCTATTTCTTTGTGATCCATTTATGAGAATTAAAGCTCCTCGTGCAAAATAAAACCAGGAATATAGTGCAGACAGTCGATAATTTCTTCATGCAAATGTATTTTCGATTTTCTGAAGCTAGAACCTGTTGAAGAGCTTATTTTCTTGCTTGGTTGAATCGTGAAAATTTTCTATATCAGTGATTCATTGCAACAATCAGAGAAGAAACCAGAAAGCCAAGTATCTTAGTTCGTATATAATTCAAAGAATTTGGATTTTTCTTCATTATTGTCCAATATGCCTCAAAAGAGGGGTTTCTCTGGGAAAGTAGAATATGTCAGTAGAAATATCCATGATGATTTCCTGAAACAATTAAGTGAATCCACAAATGAATCAACCCAAATTAAGAAAATAGTTCCTGTAAACCTTAGACTTTGAATTGCAGATGGTTTGTTTGACGAAGAGAATTGGACTAGGGATGCCATAACTTCCAAAACAAGGCTCCTATTCTTCAAGAAATGGTTCTTAGAGAGGAAATTATTTGCCCCCCATATGAATATTTGGAATTTTGACTTTGGTAAGTTAGTAGTCCTTGGGGTTTTCATGGATTCAGACCTTCTCATAGCTGTAGCCCTAAATTATGACCCAGTAGCTAGGATGGTGAGGATAATAGATGGGGAATGTTTAATGAAAATCACTATAGAAGAAATTCAAGAATTTTTTGGAATGGAGCCAATCGCAGACTATCATGAGGTCATTGATTTTCAAGGATTAAAGAAGTATTTGTCTCGTAAAGATCAAATCAAACAAAGTGCATTGAGAGGGCACTTGGCTACAATTGGTAATTTGACTTTTGTTACAACATCAACTAAAGAGCCTTTTAAGAAGTAGTTTTTCAATTCTAGGGCCATAGACATTTACATGACTTTGTGAAGGGTTTTTGGTGAAGATGAACACGAGTTTATGCCAATAAAGTTCATGTATATGATGACATTGATCTCTTCCTTTGGTGTGGATATTATTTTTAATTTTGCATCCTATCTGGTAGAAGAAATTCACACAGGTCTAATTGGAATTTCAAAGGACAATATTGAGAGGACCTTTGGCACCTATTCTTTATTGATGCATATGTTCTTGTATAAGGGAGTTTCTTTGAAAAAGAAATGGTGTTGAATAGGGAATATGAGTGAGAAGCTTTGCCAGTTCAATTGTGGAGTGCAGATATGACTTGGGATACAAAGGAGGTCAGTTTTGTGAGATTTGACAGATACTTCGTATCTAGGTTGAGGAGCTTGTTGTTAAAGGATAATCTTAGGATACCTAAGGCATTGCTAGATTTTATCAAGCCTATGGATAACCCTACTATTTTAAAAGTTTCCCATAATTGGGAAAATATCATACCATAACCTATGTTAGCAGTATTTAGAGTATATGGATTCCAAGGAACTCCACATGTACTTCCCTACCAAGTACCTCTAAAGGTGGGAATAGATGAAATGTTATGATAGATAGGTGGATTGGAGGAAGCACAATTAACTCATCAGTCTAGGGTCCCTACCAAATACCTCTAAAGGTGGGAATAGATGAAATGTTATGATAGATAGGTGGATTGGAGGAAGCACAATTAACTCATCAGTCTAGGGGCTCTATTTTCCCATCTCGTATAGTTGCCCGTCAATTCATAATCACAAAAGGTGGTTGGTTGTTTCTGCATAAATTTTTAGATCAATACAAAATGACTGTCTCTCATGATTGTTTCAATGATAGTGAAGGATTTTTTGATATTTTGAGATAGAGGGCTAAGATTGGTGCCAAAAAACATCAACCCTACTTCCCTAAAGATATAATAAGAAATGAATTCTCTCTCCAAGAAAGAGATCAAAAAAGAGAAGTGGAGAGTTTATTATAGGGTTTTAGAATTTATTAATTGTTTTGACAAATATTATAAGCCTTTGAAGGATGCAAAGATAGAGGCATATAAGTTGAATAACTTAATGATTACTTTTCTAGAGATTATGGAAGCAATGAATGAAAATAAGACATTCTTTATAAATTCTTATCCTAACAAGGTCCAAGAGGTCATGAAAAGGTTATCTTTTACCCCTGCGGTAAGATCAGGGCAATTGGTTATTCAAAGGAGGTTTGGCTATAATGTCATTAAGAATAAAGAGCCTACATTTGACAAGGGTAAACAAATAATTGGATCAACTAGTGTTGCTTTGAAGCGAGGCCTGAAGAGCCAAAGCCCAAGAGGAAAAAGATAGAAGAAAAATAGGTGCACCAAAAAAAAGAATACTTACCTACTTAATCCTCATTGCATGTAGGAGATGAACAACTCATTAAGGAGAAAATGGAGCAATTAGGATCCCAAGGGGGAGTTTTCATTACTGTTTCAAAATTAGAAGGAAATCCTCAAGAGCCTCCCATGCCTAGCCTTGAGTTAACTATTGCTGATTACAAAAGAAGGGAATTGGACCATGTTGTAGAAAAAGCTAGTCATGGATTTCTTTTTGATGACAACTTTGTTAAATCAAGAGCTTTTTATCAATTTGCATGGAGAACCAATATTGAATTATTTGAAGAAAGGTGTAATAAAAAAAAGGCAAAGCATCCTGAAATAGAAGAAGCATCCATACAAGACCAAATAAAAGATGAGATGATGCAAGAGTTTAAAAGCTTGACCCTCGAAAAAGGAAGATAAATGATAAGATCATCTGGGGTTTTGCTCTTGCCAAATTGGGACATTGCAGATGCAATGGTTTTTAACTCTGTTATCGAGCAATTGAGTGCAGATGAAAAGGTTAAAAAGGAGTTGAGATGTGATAAATTTAGCGAGGATCATGCTGCATTAGTGATTTGGTTTATGAGAAGAGGATCTAGAGCCAGTTCCTCCTAGCCTGATGATACTAACTTGATGGGAAACTTAATTGTAAAAAGGGTAAGGATACTCTAAATGAGGAGGCTGCAGAGCTAAATGTTAGAACAACCAACCTCACCCTAGCCACAACCTTGAGGGAGGAAAAGGAAAGATTAGAATTACAAGAAAAATATGAGAAGGTCCTAGAAGCTTATAATAAAGAAGTGCAAAAAAGAATGGAGCTTGAGACTAAGATGATAGGACGACCTGGTAGACCTAGAATTAATTATCCTTGTCCTCCAGTTGAGCCTTTTAAATCAACTCCTCTTATAGAAATTCCAGACACCCCACAGAGACCTTAGTATTATACTGTAGAGGATTTTGAAGAAGAAAAGAGAAAACTCTGGGCATGACATGTAGAATTAGATATTCAGTATGAGGACAAGTTGAGGAAAGCAATTATGTATTTAGTAGATAAAATTGGTTAGTCTACATTCTATGAACAATTTGAAAAAGTAATAATCATGTGGAATGAGCTGAAAGGAAATGAGGATGCTCTGAAGCCAATTGTCAATAAATGGAACAATAGGGATAAAGATGTCAAACTCTTCTATCATTTTTAGTTATTAGTTTATCTTGTGAAAATATAGAGAAGACTTTTAACTTGACAAATGAACTTGATAATAAGAGAATTCAATTGTAGAGGAGAATCATAAACTATCTTGCAAAGTATAAGAGTAGAAACTTTGAATTTTTCCCCCATGCCTTGAATAAAAAGGATAAATTAAAAGATAAAGAGGAATGGGCCCAGGAATTGGATGATCTATTACATCTTAGGATGAATAGGGTCATAAATGAAAAGGGACATGCATGGTGGGCAAATACAATTGAAGAATTTGTTAAAGTGCAAATATTTTATGGTTCTTTGAGAGAAGAGTTTATTGAAATTGATAAACTAGGAGAATATTTTTTGAAGAAACAACATGAGATATAGAATTTTGATTGGCTAGATGACACACTTTTTGACAGGTGGATGATAGATTTTGTGCATGCAAAGCAGTTAGAACTTGGTGAAACTGATGAAGATGAAATAGAGCAAGATGATTTGCAAAAAAATGATGCCTCGGTTAAAGCAGAAGAAGACAAAGGTACATAACCAATTGCAAAGACAAATACAATTGTTCAAACTGATAACTTGGCAGCAAGAGAATCGAATGTAACTGTTAGTTTTTTAGTACAAGATGACAGGGATGGAGAACCCAGGGTTCATCTCAATTTTCAAATATCAGAATAGGGCCCATCACAAGAAAGTCCAATGGTCACATTCTCTGAGGAATGACAATCATGACAAAGCCAATCACAAAATCGTCAACAAAGAAATGCATCAGAAGTAGTCCCCACAAAAGGATTGTTCATAGTACAAATCATTCTATTGCACCAATTTTTGTCTTTTTATGGCAGTAACTTTTGTAAATATCTTTTTGTCTTAAGGAAAATTGTCAATACTCTCTAGGCTTGAAGCTTATTGTATCTTACACTATATAAGTGAGATTCCAAGGCTAGAGAAAGAGCCCAAACCATTGTACAATTTTTAGTTTTGCTATTTTTATTCGGTCTAGTTTTCCTTGATGTCAAAATTTTATGATGTATTTTCTCCGCAAGTTTGAAAATACACTAACATTTTAAGATCATGTTGTTCTGTCTGTCTTGAGTTGTTTTGAGTATTATTCCAATTTTATGCAATTTTCAAAAAAAATTAATACAAAGATGAACTGTCACCATATCTATTTTCTCTGAATCTTGTCTCCATTGTTATTGGCTGGGTATTTTGAGATTGTATGGGCAAAGCTTGTTCAATTTAATGCAACTAGGATAGGTTGTATGTCAATTCACTATTTCTTTTGATTCAATGAATTGAGTAAATGCTTCAGTGATATAGTAAGATTTCTAGGCAGTAAGAAGGATAAACATAAGAATGAATTTTAGGGAAGATTGCTGATAATATTGATTGTAATGCAATCAATTAGGTTAAAATAGTTGGATAAACTCTGAATCCTAATGGATGAGGCACTAATCAATTATCTTAGTTTGCATATGAAGAGACCATGGATAAGTATCAAACAAAATCTTAAAATTAAAATAAATTTTACTTTGAATGCATGAAGAGTATCATAGCTAGTCAATACTTGTTTGCATTTAATCTCTGTGTTTTAGTTAGCTGCTGTTACCCATAATTACTTGTAAATTTGAGAAGAATTATGACCAAACATCTGTTATAAGGGATGAGTATTGTAATAGGATGTCATTGAATGAATGAAGTGTGAAGATAGTATCAATTTGTGAATCTTTCATCCCTTAGGTGCACCTATCTTAGTTTTGTAGAGCCTAAAGAGTATATTTTTTAAATTTTGTTGAAGTTGGGTCTAGATCTGAAGACATCTTAGTTGAGCATAGGAAATAGCTAATCCTTAGACTAAATTTCTCTTCACTATCTTGGTATCAGGTATTTTATTACTTGGTAGTTAAAAACACCAATAGGCTCCATGGCCTCAGTAGTGTCACATTTTGCAGAAATAGTTTCCCCCAAAGAATGGAGAATTTTCCACCATAAGTGAGTAACCTCTAAAAACTCATCCTTAAAAATACAACGGTTCCTCTCTAACCAGGTATGCCAAATAATAAAGGAGGGTCCAAAAGTCCAGGCAACTTGAAGGAAAGAAGTCTTGATAGGAGCTTTACCCCAACGTGTAATGAATTCTTCTAGAGAAAAAAACATACAAACAAGATTGATCCCACACATTCCACCAAGAATGCCAGCCATGTCTAGTAAAGGGGCATTGGAAAAAGAGATGAGAGACATTTTCTTCACTAGTCCGACACAAAATACACATCGATGGACCCTAAAAGCCACGCTTACATAAATTATCCCATGTAAGACATCGGCTATGGACCACCAACCACATAAAAAAATTGCACTTGGGCCAAGAATACTTGTACCAGTCCTGCTTCCACCAAGGCACCTAAATATCCCCCAATGTCTGTTGGAGAAGCTACACATATCCTGTAGAAATTGAAAATTTCTGAGACATATCATTGCTATCTCAAGTAAGAACATCATTACCAATCAAAGTAGTACACTCACGAGATTGTAAAATCTAAACCAACTCTTGCCTATCCTCCTTAGATCCTCTAGGAGGCCATTCAGAGGGGTATTTCCAATGAAAGGAAAGAGCCAAAACTTGAGCACACTTTATCTTGTAATAATCAACTGTGTCCCAACTAGCAACACAAAATTTTTGATAGAGGTCATGAAGATGAGGATGAGTGGAAAGGATAGAAGGGTGCCCATCCCATGAGTCAAGCCAAAATAAAGCTTGAGATCTTGAATGACAAATCCAAAAGAGACCATCTTTAACCAGTTGAGCTCCAAAGTTAAGCGTATTCTAAATCATGGATCCTCTCCCTTCTAGAGGAAAGCGGTGAACTTCAAACACATCAGCATTTGGAAAATACTTATGAGTGAGAATACAAGCCCAAAGTTGATGCTGATTAGTACACCAACACCAATAAAGTTTAGCAGTGAGAACCTATCCATTTAAAGTAGTTGATCGCAAGCCAAGGCCGCCCTCCTTATGAGGTCTGCACATAGTTTCCCACTTAACCAGACTCCATTTAGAAGTTGAAAGGTTCCCACTCCAAAGAAATTGATAGGAGAGAGCATCAAATTCCTGAAGAAAATACACAGGAGTAGCCCAAACAAAACACCTGTAAATAGGAAGGGCTTGGATAATTGACTTTAATAGAATCAAGTGAGTAGTAATTGATAGCCAACGATGATTCCAATGATTAACCTTTTATTGTAATTTATCAAGAAAAACTTGCTAGGAAGATTTAGAATGTCTACCGACAGTAAGAGGGATACCCAAATAAACAAAGGGAAGAGACCCAATCTAAAACCTCAAAATAGTAGCAATATGCCTCCAAATAGCTAGAGGGGTATGGAAGAAAAAAATGGAGGATTTGTTCTCATTAACTTTCTAAACCGAAGCTGCAAGATACACATCCAATGCATGTCAAAAAGAAGTAGCTTCCTGAAGATGGGCCTATCCCATAAATGAAGTATCATCCACGAATTGAAGATGTGAAAGAGGAGGCAAGCCATGACCCCATTTCCACCCATGAATCAAACCCTGGTGAATACAAAGCTTAAGAAAGTGGCTCAAACCCTCAGCCAAAATGATAAAGAGATAAGGCAAAATAGGGTCCCCTTGGCGAAGTCTTCTAGAGGCACCAAAAGGCTCTAAAGGAGAACCTTTTATAAGAATAAAAAAACAAGATGAAGTAACACAACTCGTAATCTAGTTCACCCATTGTTGGCAAAAACCAAAGGCTAAGAGGATTTTTTGGAGAAAACTCCATTTGACTCTATCATAAGCCTTAGCCATATCCAACTTAATGAACATTAATCTCTCTTTAGATACATCCATAGAATGAATAACTTTAGAAGCAATAACAACCCCATCAATAATTTATTTACCAGCCACAAAATTGTCTTGTTCCTCTGAAATCACAATTGGAAGGCAAATCTTAAGTCCGCCAGCAATCAATTTGGTGATAATTTTGTACACAACATTACAAAGAGAAATGGGACAAAACGAGTCAATATTGTCAACACATTCTTCCTTAGGGACCAAAGTTAGTAATTTAGAGTTCAATGCATGAATCATTTGCTTATTATGAAGGGATTCCTTAACCATCTCTAAGAGATCCATATTAATAATTTCCAAAAACTTCTGATAGAATTCAATAAGGAAGCCATCTCGACCTGGAACTTTACCTTTATTCACCCTAAACACCACCTCTTCAAGTTCTGACATCAAAATTGGATGAATAAAGGAATCATTCATAACACTGGTGATAAGACAAGGAATGCAAGAAAGAATCAAATTCTCCTCCTTAGCTAGAGGTCAAGAATCTTTAGCAAAAAAGATAGAATACAATTGAAGGGCGTCCTTGGTCATAACAGATTGAGAGGAAATCTGAAAGCCTGCAAATGTAACAAGAGAAGAAATATACCCTTTATTACGACGAGCCTGAACAAAATGGTGAAAAAATCAGTATTTCTATCCCCTTCATGCAACCAATCAATGTGAGCCTTTTGTTTCCAGTGAATCTCCTCCCAAAGTTCCCATTCTTCTACATCCCGCATAGCTTGGGATTCTACCCTACTAAGAGCCTCTGTAAGCCCAGAGTCCCTAATTTGGCGAATAATTACTGCAAGATGATGTAGAACATTTCTCTTTCTAGACTGAAGGTTCCAAAGCAAGATGTATTCCATCTCTTAAGATGTGTATGCAAGAAAACCTAACCTATCGAGAGCACGCATAAACAAGCAAACGTTAGTTGTAACACGTGCATACGAAAGATTAGAAACAAGTTGAAATACAACTAAAACAAGCTTGAATTTAGCAACTTATGCAACCATAAATTAAAAGGCCTCATGCAACCTCAAAGCAACTCAACAAGGGCATCCATAAGAGGCCTTGTTGGTGTTCTCAAGTGTGAGGGATGTGATTGTGCTCTCCCAAACACAACTATTGAATTCCAATGTAATAAAAATGCAATATGAAATAAGTGAATCTAGACTAAATGAGTGAAGAATACCTTCAAGAAATGGCTATGAGTGAGCCAACCTCAAAGGATTCTAGGATATGAAATGGAAATGCAAAAAACCAAACTAGTAACAAGAATCTATCATGAAAGATGCAAGCATAAATACAAGAAATCTAACATCTACCAAAGCTTAGGAGCAAATATGCAAATAACTAAAACAACTAGAAAGCTCTAACTCTAAAATAGCATTATAACAAGGCAAATGAGGGAGATGAAAAATGCTTGAGACAAGGGCTCTATTTATAGGTTTGAAAAAGGCCTTGGGGAGGTGGCATCTATGTGGCATCTACATAGGTTCCACAAAGGAGACATGGATTAAAGGACAAAGCCATGCAAAATTCAAAACTAGCCTTTATGATTGAGAGGCTCAAGGTTTGCTCACATATGTGTGAGCAACCTTGGGGGAAGGAGTGGGGGACAAAGGTGTAAGAGGTGTAAATGAAGTGGAAGCTTTATTGGATCATGAGATTCTCACACGTGTGAGTAAACACTTAGGAGCTAAAAGGTGTTTAGAAATGCGCTTAAGATAAATAAGTGGGATTAAGTAGTGGGTAGGTTTAGAAGGATGAGAGTGATGGGTGTAGACTAGGTTTTAGGTTGAGATTATGATTAAATTAAATAAGATTTAACTTAATTATAGGATTAAAGAATTTAATAAAGTGGAGGGGATTAAATAAATTAGAATTTATTTAAAAAGGGATTTATGGAGCACTATGTATTAAATGAATTTAATACATTAGAGGGGAAGTATTTAAATTAAATTTAAATACATTAGGAAAATGAAATGATTTAATTAAATAAATTTAATTAAATAAGTAGAAGAATATGAAAAATATGATTAATTAATAAATACATAATTATAATGTCACATGAAATATTAAATAAATTAATATAGTGTTTGGGATGATTTTAAGCATCTACATTTTGCCCCTCTTTGATGTGATGTCAGAACAACATTATATCAAAGAAAAGAAAATATAGGTTTCCCTAGAGAGGATAGGAGTCCTAAGAGTTGTGTCGTAGCGACGACAGGGGAGGAAGGTGTCCCCTCGCGAAAATAGCGCAAATTTTTTTTTTGTGCAATTTTTGCGAAAAGGTCTTTAGAAGAAAAGAAATGGCATGAAAAATGCATAGATGAACATTTTGCATGACTCGAGGGTAGAAATGGTCAAGGAAAGGGTACAGACTCAAAAGAGGACCTCGAAGGGCCTATATAAGCCTCCTAGGGGCTCAAAATAGAGTCATTTTTACACCTAGAGGGCAGAGAACTAGAGAAAAAGATGGATCCAATCGAGAGATTACAACTTGGAGAGAACATTTAGGAGCACCAGAGGTTAGCCGAGATGGGTCCAAGGTAAGTCAACTATCCCTCCTAGCCAAAATTGTGATTACGTATTTAATTTTCACATTTATTTCTCATTGAATGAAGAGAAAATTGGGTTGAGGTAGAGACTATAGTTCTCCACTTTGTCATCTGTGTAGACAACAAACTAGGGTTCAAGGCTCTATGGAGACGATATGATGCATATTTTCATCTTCGCAGATGCTAAAGAAGGGAAAATGGGAAGCAAAGATGGGTCAGAGACGAAAATCTTCGTGTCATCGTCTCCAAAGACAATAGTCTAGGTAGCCACTAATGGGAAACTAACGTCTGCACAGCTGCCAGAGATGCTAGATTGGTGTCTCCACAGTTTATCATCTCTATTGATCCATGTCTGCGTGGATCGATGTCTGTGCCTATTAATGTCTCTATGAATTGGCATCTTCACAGATTGGCAGAATCAGGTGATGGGGATGACCAGGGGTGAACAAAGGTAGGATGCCCCATGCATAGATAAGAAATAGGTACAAGAAACTATAGAATGTACTAACCATTGCATGTCTATGCTATAGATAGCAACATTTTGGTCGTGGGAGCACTATCCAATGACGATAGTGTTAGGGGAGACACTGACTGAGGCAGAGTGGGGTCAGGTGAGACTATGCAGTTTAGAGCATGTCCATGAGAGGTCGAATTTGAGAGTGCACTTAGCGTAGCTATCAACAATGATAGAGTGGTGGCATACACAGACATCGAGCTTCCATCTTCCTACTAGAGAGGCAACAGTTACTCTACTAGATGTGTGATGGATTCTTTAAGTGCCGATCCACAGGAGGTATCTTGAGTATGTACTAGAGAGTGCAGATCCGTATTTACAAGAGTGCTTCAGGGGTCAATGATAGAGGCTATCAATCTAGAGATCGTCGTTGATATGGAAGGAGGCATTAGAGCAGAGGTTTCTATGACTTTCTCTCTACCTAACCTCACTGAGATGGATGATGGTGCCAGACCATGCTGGACATGGTTTCTTGATTGGCTAGACACGAGTGCTGAGCACTCTATTATAGGATAATGGTGCAAATTTTTGCTAGGGTCAGACTATCTTGGTTGTGTTGTACCATGATCTACACACGTGTGCCTATAGGAAACAACAAAGCCTTGGCCTAGGATTGACATTACTGATGGTGTGGTCATGGGAGCACATAGGTTGGACGCGCCCCATTACGTGGCATGAGACTCGGCAGCCCGGGGAGCCGTTTGCATGTCGATACAGGCCACCAATCCAGTACACATTGACTGAGTTAGTCAAATTTTGGAGGAGATGTTTGTACGAGATCATTATGTTTGACTGGACACTATATGACAACATTGATTGGTGGGGGGCTATCTTAGCAGCAGGAGGAGAGGATGATAGTGATGATCAGCTTTACCTGCCGTACACTCAAATAGATTGTTGGCTCATTGGCTGGATTGTACACATAGTGATGAGATATATGCCCTCTAGGGTACAATGGCAGTTTTTCCGAGTGCAGGATGTTGTGCTAGCCAAATTCCTATATCTAGTGGTATCTTGTGAGTATGGTAGATTATGGGGTTTCAGGACCATATTGAGATTGGCGAGGATGTCATGGTGTGGGATGTAGCTAGTGCCCTGGGTGCATAGATAGGACTAGGGCGATGCAAGGATGACACCTACATACACACAGTGGTGGGTGGCCCATTAACCAGTGCAACTCATGGTACCAGGAGTGCCACTAGCAGCAGAGTAGGCATAAGGCGAGGGGGATGGAGTAGGGGATGGGGGACAGGCAGCGGTGGTGCCACCACTAAGGTAGGGGGCACAACAAGGTTTTTGAAGGCACAGAGTCCATCAGAGGAGAGTACCAATACCAATGGGGCCATGATAGGGGGCCATAGGTATAGGGGCCATCTCAGGTAGATGATGCAAATACAGTTAGGGCTGAGTGGGATAGCCTTCAGATAGAGGTTTCCCGTCTACAGGGTGAGGTATAGGTGGAGCGCGTGGGGGCAAATGGTGCCCAACAGGCCTTGGCAACACTATAGGTAGCGGTACAGGTGTAGTGAGCAAGGGCAGATAGTGCCCAAGAGGTCTTGGCAACACTACAAGCTAGGATAGATGCAAAGGAGTTCAACGATTTCACCATGCAGGCCGAGATAGATGAGTTGGAGGAGATAAACACTTTGTAGTAGGAGGTGGCCACCCTACAAGCAGAGAGAGAGACACAATAGAGGTAGGTGGATGAGCATCACAACTAGCATGATATTTCCTAATAGATGGTATAGCCTGGGGCGGTGATGTCTGTGATGCAGGAGGCCATGATGACACATTGACATGAGGCATGGGCCATGCGAGAGGTGGCCTACTATAGGTCTCTATATCATGATGCTGTGTTGACAAAGCATTGACAACCAAATTTTTGGGTTTCAGAAAGTTGATGGACTACAGGGGGCCACCAGAGATCAGAGCCATCAGTTGGACAGGGCAGGCCTCCACAAGGAGGGGGCACAGGCGAGGTTGGGTCCTCACAGTTAGCACCATGACTTCTACAATGAGCAATTTTTTGACACAGTGATGCAAATGCAAGGAGTTTTTGATGATGCATTATGCATGATGTACTATATGATTCTTTTATATATGGAATATACAGAGAGATGTATTTTTTTTAATATATATGACATGATTCGATGAGCCTATTTGTATATGCATGGTTATCTTTTATGCATGTGATTTCTATGCTGTTGTTACTGACATTGTGATGCAAGATGTGTGTGATGTCATGATTCCTATGATGCATATATGATGACTAATGTGTGGATGATGTAGGTCCTATGGTGATATATGAGATGTATGCATGTTGTTATTATACATGTATGTAGTTACTATATGTTTTGTGAGATGTATCATGATGGATATGTTGCTAAATGTGATGGGTAGAATGCATATACTTAATAGATTAATGTAATAAATAATGAAATCTAATAATGAATGAAATGTCTAATGTAATGAATGTACAAATATGAAAATGAATGTATCTTAAATGAAAATGTCAGTAACAAAAAAGGACTCTAATTATGAATGCAAAGTGAAATGATGCAAGTTTAAAGTGTAAATATGAACTATGGAAATGCAATATGAATGAACATGTGTAAAAATTTTCACGTGTAGAAATCAAGTAGCTTAGCATAGGAGGGGGGAATAAATGGAACCATTGGCTAAAGTAGGGTGTAATGAAATCCTATACTATATGCATCCTAACTACATGATACTGAGGGATTTAGTTGTGTTTAGATGGGAAAGCACACCCTAGTTTTATTTTGCAAAAGGAGTTATGCATCATATCTTATAGAAGCATAAATGACGTAGTTCCTTTGCATGGACTAGACTCTCAACACAAGAGACACTTTAAGACGATAGATGTAGTTTGCATAGTCATGATGGAACAAATATGATAGATGCCTTGGAGAGGTCTAGGCATACCCAAAGTCTTTTTAGGGATCTTTGGTGGAAAGTGTACTAACCTGTTGCCCCCAGCGCACAATGCATAACCATAACTTGAAATTGATACATATGTACTAAAGCATGAAAAATAGATCATACCACAAATGACACATGTAGTCAGCTAGAGCCATTTAGGTGATACCAAAATATGGAAGATCAAGGCATACTGTAAAAGGCTACTACTAACACATAAAATGAAATCAACCAAAAAGAGACTATATGATCAAGTAGTCATTTAGTCCACAGTTCTTGCCAAGAACGTTGAGTCCAAAGGTGAAGGTCATAATGCCACATATAGGAAGGATTCATCCTATGAAAATTTGTTTGTCTGATGTTGTTGTCACAAATGTTTGTTGGCAAGGGCTGTGAAAAGAATATTTTTCTTGAATCGTTAAGTCTCAAATGGTAATTTTGTTTAGGTCCTGTTGCAGTCATTGTTGTGGGAATAAGCTTAGTGTAATGGGATTAGAACAAACAATCGATGGGAAAATGCCTCATGGACTAGAGGTCTTTTGAAAAATGGGGGCGATGTGTGTTGGTGAACAGATTGTCCTTTCCAATTATTACTCTTTAATGCCCAATTCGAAAAAATATCTGATCACAAATAGTTGGAAAGCTCTTTGTAGATATTTTAGCTTTCCTCTGAATTGGTAGGTACAGCTCCTTGAAATAAATTTGCAATGAATTTTGTTTTCTTCCTAAACTACTTTGGGGTATGTTCTTAACCCAAGAACAGTAGAGGGATAACCTAGCTAGACCTAAATAAAATCCAACTCAGGCAGATAAAAACTTCTCAACACTAGAATAGATTCATGTATCCACACATCTTATGAATCCATAAATCCTATCCACATGATCAACTGATGTTAAACTAAGAAAATTCAAATCTAAACTATAACTGATAAATCAGAAATACTAACAAAATCTTTTCGTCAAATGAACTGTAACAATAGTTATCACATTCATCCATGGCCTTGAAATAGGGGAAGTGAAGCTCTATTCTTCCTTGATTCCCAATAAAATGAAAAGAAAACATGAACTAAATACAATCCTTCTGGAACAAAAAATTATTGACATAAAATACCATTCAATTGTCTCCGCAACAAAAAGTACTTCACACCAAAATTTTTCCAACCTTTCATTAATCTTTTTGATTCATACATATAGAGTTTTTTGAGATGACTGTTATAATGGAAGTTTAATCGGTTCATCTTCTAAGGGTGACAAATGGCAAGGCGCCAGTTTTTCATATTACAAAATTACAAAAAAAAACAAAAAGAGGGCATCATATGAATCATTTAGGCTTCTTCCCCTTTTCTATTTTTTCTCTATGTGACTTGGCGAAACCCATTACTAGGATCAGTTCCTCATGATTGAGCACGTGTATATTGGTGAATCTCAAAAGCCATTTTGTATGTTCCCTTGCCAACTCTTTTACGCTATTCAACTGATTTGACAACTCCATCGCAGCCACATGTATCCATCCGTTGAGCGACTGGAGTTCTTCAATTTTGTTCTGGCTACTGGAAGCCACTGCGGACAAATTATCCAAATAGGTTGAGAAGTTGCTTTTCATCACTTCCACTCTAATGAGGTCTTTTCCTTGACCACTATTTTGAGAGTCAGTGTGTAGCCCTCTCATCAATTCAAATCCTCTATCTTGGGTCTTCTTTATCTTACCCTTTGTCTCTTTGAGCCCTTTCTCAACTTCTTGGATCATTTCGAGCTTGAACTGCATACTTTGGAACCATTCAAACAAAGGTTCATTACCCTTTTTTAGAATCTTGGCTTCAATTGCTTCTTTGGCTTTCATCTGCATGATCATCTTTAAGAGGGAGAGACATTCATCACACTTGACTCCTCTAGCTAGAGTGTTATTGTTAGATAATATGTTATCCTTTTCTGTTTTCAATTTGAGGATAACATTTCCAATTTGATCTATGAGAGAAACTCCTTTTGATTTGAGTTTCTAAATCCACTCTCTGTCGATTTGGCCATAGTGCCTATCTTCCTAGAACTGGGAAATGAGAGCTTGCACTTTGGCTACACTAGGAGTCTAAGTCACAGACATTCCAAAAATAGTTGCTAGTGGAGTGACTAGTTGCTTAATAAACTTATTCAACTCTTCTACTTCTGCCTTCATCTTGATCTTGGATAATTTGAGACTCTCTAATTGTCCTTCTATCACTTCATTGCTTGATCTCCACAAGCCAACCTTTGTATCATGTCTAGCTTCCCCAAGGTCTATTGAGTGCTAAGTAAAATCCTCAGGAGTCATATCTTCAATTCTCCCTCCTTTGTTTGGCTTTGCTATCTCCATTTTCAGGTGCCCTGTTTCTAGATCTTGTCCAAGTATGGACAAAGTCTTCTGCTTCTTAACCTTTGCCAATGCAGTCCCAAAACGAATCGTGAGGGACACAGTTTATTTTGTAGAAACACCCTCATCTTTTCTCTTTCTTTTCCTCTCCAAAGTATCTTCTAGCCAAGAGTCAGTTCCTATCACCTTGGAAGCTGTTTCAAGGTTTTTGATGTTGAACATCTTCTTCTTCACTGGATTCATGGCCATAGTAGTTGAAGAGAAAGGATTCTTTAAATCCTTGGAGATGAGTCTAGAAGAAGCCTGGCCCTTCTCCATCTCTGAAGTCTTCATCGTCTCTTCATCTAATTCAGTTGACTCACTAGTGCTACTTTTTCCATCCCCTAAGTCCACTATCTATATGGGGGAATCACCTAGTCTCAAAAGGGAAGTGCTTGTTGATGGCATGGGGCTATGATGAGGGGATGGGATTGGAGTGGTATGAAGAGAAGGAATAGGGGTAGTATGTGGAGATGGAACAGCAGTAGGAACACTATCTTTTGGCTCTTCTACTTTCTTCTCTTCAGTGCTAGTCTGGGTTCCTATAATTGGAAAGGATCCATCATGAAATGTTGGGGCTATAGGAACATTCTTGTCTGGGGGTTGATCGCCTCCTCCCATGGGTTGAGCTGGTCCTTGGGTGGAAGTTATGGTCAAACTTGCTGTAACACTCTGAGATGAAGTAGGCATTGCAGCTGCTTGAGAGGCTTGAGTGGCTGCACCCTTACTTTGGCTCTTTCTAGCTATCCACTCAACCCACTTCCTAGTTCTTTTGATTATCCTTGCCATCATAATATCGAGACTCTCCTCCACGTCCACATATGGCTCAAAACTGATAGGAATTCCTCTTAATTTAGTAAGATATGTATTGCTATACATATTTTGACCATCATCCTCTAATCCCTCTACGTTGAGATCAACGCCATATGTCTTTATTTGTTCCATCATGCATGATGAGTCTAGAAAATGCATGATCAGGACTTTCCAATTCATCTCTACAATCTTCCTAATAGTCCTCTAGAGTAGTGACATGCTTGATTACACTCTTGATTTGAAGCACATCCCTTGCATACCCATTTGGGTCGAACATGGGCCTCACAACTTCATATTCCTCCAATTTGTACTTATTTTTGAAAGCCTTGAGCATATTTTTAGCATCAGATCGAGAATCACAACTGTAAGCCCCGACCTTCATTCGGAACTCATATCCCTTCTTCCTTAGATTGGCACTTAGCACATTCACTTGGATTGTTTGTCTTACGATCTCTACAAGCACAATCATGTCGCTTGGGTATCTGGGCAGCTTCAGAGGAAATCCGTCGAAAGCTGCAAGACACAAATATGAAAAAGATGAGAATTGAATGAAATAGCTACCAAACTGGTTGATGGCCGCCATCGCTTCTAGGCTAAACCTCCTCTCTAGGCATCCTTATAGCTCCCTAAAAATCCTCATTGTAAAAGAGTCATTAACCTTGCCATATTCTACATAACTATTCTATAATTGCAAGCACGGATAAAATTCATAATTTTTAACATCCTTAGAAAAATCCTCTATTCTAAGAAGGCCTGGCCACAATTGTAAAGAAGCCAACATATAAATTAGGAAAGAAGACATGTAGAAGGTATTGTAGAACTTTGCAACACTCAAAGCTCTGGATAGATGTTCACTCACCTCATACACCCAATCAACATAATATGTGTCTAATGATTTAAACTAAAAAGATATATTGTTCTACGAAATTGAGTGCTTCTACCTCACCTTTCAACTGATGTAAAAGAACTAGGATATCCACGATTTTTGGCTTAAGATCAGTGCCAAAAAGAGTCTTCGAAACCTTACTCTTAGGTCCTTGTGGTATTTGGAACCAAGACTTCATGATTTCCTTCCACCACACAATCTTCTTCAAGGAGAACTCAGACATGGCTCCTCCCATGGTCAATTCGGAAAATTCTTCCCGTTCTGGGATCCAGAGGCAATTGACTATAGTTTGCCGATCAATTGTGATTAAAACTATATGATACAACAAAAGAATTTGTTAAGGATCTAGATTGTAATGGTTAATGCATTCAACGATTAGCTCAGGGGCTTGAATTGCTACTGGAAACCCGACTGCTTCCACTAGCCCGCTTCCTCAGAGTTTCTCTGTTATTGGGTGGATTGGCTCTGTCTTCAACCTTCTTTGGAAATCTTGCATGTCGATGAAGTAGAGTGAAGTATCTGTAACATTTTGCAATGTTGACTTAATCCCACCCAGTCCATCAAAACTAGCGAATCTTGTTGCCATCTTAACTGAGACAGAGACAGATTGAAAATCTTAAAATTGAAAATAGTACAAAGAGTAGGGCCTTGTAATTGTGAGAATTATAAAATCACTTTCCAATTCAATAGCATTAAACTTCAAATAAGAAAGCAATAGTTTTAAAAATTAGTTATGTTCATCTCTATATAGAAATCTCAATCCACCCGTTAATCTTCAAGATCCATGCCACACGAGTGAATTAAAGGATAGATCTGTTAGATTAGTAAATGTTGGTGTTTCTAACAAATTTTTACATGTCATTTCACTATTCCCATTGGCCCAACAGTTACTTTCCTTTATTACGGACTTACTTTCCTATTTTTCACCAAGTTTTGGAGAATTAAGAATAGAGTACTCTGTGGAGAAAAATCTGCCCAACTAGATTTTGCTCAAGATTCCTTCCCAAATGTGATCAACTAGCTTTCATTATCCTTTTTAAGCATCTTGCGATTGATCTATGAGCCCAGCATGCTTGCAGAAGTAATTTTTCAATATATGCAAAAAATCATTTCAAAGGGTTGAAAACCCACCGTGGAGAAGGCAACTTCTGTTTTTCTGCCCTTGTTCTTATTTTCACTTAGCCTTTTAAATTAATGTCTCTAGAATTTGGAGAGTCTCAAAAGAGATATGAAAAAGAAAAAGGAAACCACTTACTTGCTTTTCTCCCTTACAAATGCCTTTGTCAAAAAACTGACTTCTCGGGTGGAAAACCCACAGTGGAGAAGCTGCTTTAGAATTTTTTGCCAGATGCTATTCTAATCATTATGATGATTTCTAAGTCATTCTTGAGATAGAATACTGCAACATAGGAACAATCCATCCATAAAAAAACTCATTTCCTCTTTTTTCTAGCTTATATACCTCTTTTGTTCACCTCTACGAAAAATACCCTCGCAGTTCAAAATTTTGCCCCGGAGAAGCTGATGCTAGGTTTTCTGTAGACTTCGTTCTCTTTATGTGCAAACTATAATAAGTTGTGAGAAGGTTCATTCTTGGAAATGATTTTTTGAAGATCATGATATGACCCAAGAATCTCCATCAGGAGGTTCCTATACTACCTGTTAGACTCACGATAACAAGGGAATCCACCCAGTTATGTAATGTAGGAGAAGAAGGAAAATGAAAACTCGATCGAGAGACTTTGCACTTAGGGAAAGAAACAAACTCAAATATACCTAAACCTAATTGAGACACAAGACTATTTTCCACTTTGCACAATGGGTATGAGATGAAAAGTGGGGCAACAACGTGATGCCTCACAAACAAGAGGTCTTTTATTGGATGGATGAAAAGCACAAGTCAGATAAGACTTCTGCACAGAGGTGGGATGAAATGGTGGAATGGAGTGCGATGAGCCTTATAGATAATGAACCTTACAACTTCTTTCAGGAACTTTTTCTTCTTTTTAGTCATTTCTTCAGGAACATTTTATAAATATTTTTGGAATTTTTTGATTTTCTATTTTTTTTGTATTTTTGTGGAACATAACAACACTATACAGGAACTGCAGGACTCAAGCATAGAACCGCTTGAGATGTTGGATATTTATAGGCTCAGGGAGTGGATCTCCCTCTGAAGTGGCAATCTGATATGCCCTAGAACCATATCTAGCTATAATGATAAATAGACCAAGCCAATTAGGTTCAAATTTTCTTTTCTTTTCACAGTTCTGCAGATTCCTCATGTTATGCTACAAAACTAAGTCACCCACCTCAAATTCCCAAGGTCTAACTTTTCTGTGAAATTGAAGCTAAAGGCAATTTTGATACACACAAAGATGGTTTAGGGCATTGAGGCATCTCTCATCGAGGATTTATAGCTCTTGCAAGCAAGCAACTCAATATTCTTCTTTAGACATTAGATTCTTGAGAGAGATTCTAAGGGAAGGGAGCTCAATTTCGATGGGTAAAACAACCTTAAAACCATAAACAAGGGAAATGGAGTGGCTCTTATGGGGGTATAGATGGAGGTGTGGTAGGCCCAAAGGGCAAGAACAATTTAGAGGTGCCAGTCATGGCCAGCTGCATCAATGGTTTTCTTTAGGATTTTCAAAATGGTTTTATTTGTGGCTTCAACTTGGCCATTGCCCTGGGGGAAGTATTTGGTGGAGAAATGCTGGGTGATTTTGAATTTTCTACACAATGTGGCAACTTCCTAATTTTTGAAAGGAGTTCCATTATCAGTCATGATGTCTTGAGGTATACCAAAATGATTGATAATGTAGTTCAATATGAACTTGGAAACCTATTTTCTGGTGGTGTAGGTTAATGGGATAGCCTCGACCCACTTTGTGAAGTACTTAGTGGCAAAAATAATATGCTTGTGGCCATTTGAAAAATTTGGATATATTTGACTAACCAAATCGAATCGCCAATGGGAAAAGGGCCATGGTGTGATGGTGGGTTGAAGGTCTTGGGAAGAGGCATGTATCAAATTGCCATGTTGTTGACAAGGAACATATCTTTTCACAAAATGATATGCATCCACTTCCATAGTAGGCCAATAGTAACTCATTCTGAGGAGAATTTTTTGTTAACGTAAGGTCATAGGAATGGGAACCACAAATTCCTTGGTGAACCTCTCCTAACACTGTTTGGGCTTCATTTGAATGGAGACATTAGAGGAGGGTTCCATCAAAGTGTTTTTGGAAAAGTGTATCACTTGAGATAGTATATTGGGTAGTGCGATGAATGAAGGTTTTGTTTTGTTTCGTGGAAAGGGCTATAGGGATCATTTTGTGATGGAGGTAAGCAAAAATTTTAGAGTACCATGGAGACTCAGGACAAACAATATCACACACCAGCTCTGATTTAGGTTGCTCATGAGTAGGAAGAAAAATATTCTCAACAAGAAACTCACACTTAGGACTATACTTAGCATGGCGATCATGGAGGCAATGGTGGCCATGGTATCTGCTACTTTGTTATTAGCCCTTGGTATCTACTGAAAGACTATCTCAATGAAGTTTTGTTTATGATCTTCAACTATCTAACGATATTGCAACAACTTCTCATCCTTTGTTTGGTATTCATCTGTGACTCATTTAATAACCAATTGAGAGTCTCCAAAAAAAATAAGGCTCTTAATATTCCATCTGATAGCTTGATAGAGCCCTGTTACTAATTCTTCATACTCAACTATGTTGTTTGTGCAAGGGAATGAAATTTTATAAGACTTAGGGATAAGGTCTTCTTGCAGTGTAACAAACAAAATTCCTACCCCCAATCCCTTTTGTGTGAAGGATTCATCAAAAATTAGCTTCCATTATGTACTAGGGGTAATAGTCATAATTGTGTCATCTGGAAAATTTGCTACAATAGGATGGTATCCTTGAAGAGGAGCTTCAACAAGTTGGTATGCAATTACTTGTCCCTTAATGGCTTTGCTATCCTTATAGACAATGTCGAATTTATTTAAAATCAAGGCCCATTTTGCAGCTCGACCAATGAGGGAAGCTTTTGACAGTGAATATTTGAGTGGATCTACCTTGGCAATGAGATGTGTAGTATGATTAAGTATATAATGGCATAGTTTCTATGTGCAAAAGATTACTGCCAAACAAGCTCACTCAATAGCAATGTAGTTCAACTCATAGCCAACTAATGTTCGATTGAGATAGTATATGGCTTGCTCATTACCTTTGTCATCTAGTTGTGACAAAAGAGAACCTAAGGCAATTGAAGTGGTAGAAATGTATAGAATCAATGGTCATCCTGTAATTGGAGGGACTAGAACTGGTGGATTAGCCAAATATACTTTTAACTTGATCAAATGCTTTCTGACATAGGCAATCCCATTAAAACTTAGTGTCTTTTCGAAGCAAATTTTGGAGTGGATGAACCTTATCTGCTAATTAGGACACAAATTGTCAGATGGATTGTAACATTCCCTAAAAACTTTAGAGTTGTTTCAATGTGGTAGGTGGAGGCATTTCCATGATGGCTTTCACTTTGGTAGGATCTACATCAATGCCTCTTCTTGAAACTATGTAACCTAATAACTTGCCTGATTTGACCCCAAAAACACATTTCTTTGGATTAAGGCACACTTTATATTTCTCCAACCTTTCAAAAATGGTGGTGAGCACATCAATGTGGGAATAACGTGTCTTAGACTTTCCTAGAATGTCATCAACATAGTTTACCATTATGACATGTAGAAGATCATGGAAGATTGTAGTCATTGCGTGTTGATAGGTGGCGCCAACATTCTTCAAGCCAAAAGACATGACTTGGTAACAAAAGGTTCCCCATGGGGTAGTAAATGCCATTTTATGTTGATCTTCTTCTACAATTTGGATTTGATTGTAACTAGAGAAACCATAAATTAAAGACAACATTTCATGTCCAACAATCAAATCCACTATGATATCTATGATAGGAAGTGTAAAATCATCCTTAGGACATGCAAGATTTAAATCTCAAAAATCTGAGTAGATGTGGATGCCCCCAGATGCTTTCCATATAGGAATAATGTTGGAAACCCATTCAAGATAATCAATAGGTCAGATGAATTTTTCCTCTAGCATTTTTTGCAGTTCTACTTTGACCAAAAGTGCTACCTTAGGATGCATCTTGCACAACTTTTGTTTCATAGGTTTAATCTTTGGATTTACTGCTAAGTGATGCACAACCAAATCTGTGTCTAAACTAGGCATGTCTTTGTATGTCCATGCAAAATTGACTTTTCCTTTTTGTAGGAACTCAGTCATTGCCTTTTGTTCTTCAAGACTTTGGGTAGCTACAATGTAGGTGATTTATGGATTATCTACTATACCCATGTTAACCAGAATTGTGTCCTCATTCAATATAGATGACTTTTCTGGTGGTAAAGATTAAATGGCAAGTCAATCTCTCCCTCTTTTGGCGCCTCTAGGAGGTTTTCAATAGAAGATACGTTCTTTATTTTGTCTTTTTCTTCATCCAAAAGTGCTCCAAAATAGTTTTCACTAGAGGATGTTTCTTCTAGTTTTCTATTTTTATTTTCTTTTTCACTTTTGCGACCAAGAGAGTTGACTTGGCTACCAAAGTAGGCTTCCTCATTGTATTGGGTCTCATGTTCATAATCTTGGAGATTCCTAAGGCAAAAGAGTGCCATCACTGCTTTGTCAGAGTTACAGATATCAAGAGCTGGTGGTGCATCTTGAAGGTCCCAATCTATCATGTCAGGGTTGGTGAGGGGTAAGTCAATGGATGAAAGGTCAACTATGGTAATGACATGCACATAATTATCTAGGTCATCCTCAATGTATTGGAAGGGTACTTCAAAGAATTCCTCCTCTTCAGTCTCAGAATTAGGTTCAACTGTAGAATAATTATTAGCAAAGGACACCTTGGGTTTAATGGAGCCCAAACCACATCCTTTAGGAGAACTATTAGTCTCAAGGGGTTGTCTAATTCCATCTTCTTTAGGTCCATGGCCAGTACCATGATATCCCATGTTTTTAATGATGGGAGGAGCCTTGACATACTTATCTTAGGGAATTCCATAGGCTCATCTTTTCCATCCAAATATAGCTAATCTAGGATATTAGACTTCATGTGTTCATCACTAAGTGAAACCCAATGTTCAAATGTTGTCTTATTAACATGCATAGTATCCTTATTTGTAGAAAGTGGCATTTGGGAAGGTTTTCCAAAGGATCGAGGGGAGAGTGGTAGTTGTCCAACACACAAGGAATTTTCAAACTTATACTCTCCCATTCCTTGGTCAACAAAAGTAACCTTCTTCACCGTAGTATTGATCTTAACATCTTCAACCTTCTCTTTTCCTTTATGGGAATTGGAATCAACATTGGATAGCTTTGATACTATTGTGGAAGCTGATTCCATTATTGTGAGAGATCTAGGTATAACCTTAACAAACTCACTAACTAGACAAAAATTTGTTGGGGCACTTTCCAACCTCTTACAAAAAGAAAAAGGTAAAGGATCACCTAGAATTGTGACCTCTCTACCTTGGTGGGGAAATTTGAAGCATTGATAATACGTAGATGGTACCGCTTTGAGTGTATGTATCTATGGTCAACCAAGCAAGATGTTATATGGAAAGTCCAAATCTAGGACATGGCATTTAGTATTTATTATAGCTGGCCCAACCTTTAGTAGTAGCATGATAACTCCTTTTGATTCTATTTCTCTTTCATCATATGCTTTGATTGTGATCCTTTTATTGATATCTAGGAGGTCATCTGGAAGCCCCAAGAAATAGATCATCTTCAATGTACAAAGGTTCAAACTAGATCCATTATATATAAGGACTTGTTTTATTTTATGTCACTATATAAGGACTTCAATGTGGAGCAACAAATTGTGGTGTTGATTAGGACCTTGGAAATATTTATCTATGAAGACAAGGTGTTGTTGGGTGGAAATATTTCCAATCATGGTGGTGAATTGGGATGCATTAATGTTTTCAGGCACATGAGACTCTAAAAGAGTAGCCTCCAAAATCTCTTTGTGGATGGGTGAGGTGGTGAGAAGTTCTAGAATGGATATTTGTGCAGGAGTCTTCCCTAACTGGGACAATACATCATAGTGAGAAGTGGGTCATTGTGAAGTGGATGACACAGTAGGTGCATGTGGAACTGATGGATTAGTGGGGTTGGGAGTGGTAGCTTGCAAAGTAATTCTTCCCTGCCAAGTGGTCACATCACAATCGACTGCTTGTAGGACAAGGGTATACACATGAGTGTCTACCTCTTCAATGGGACCACACATGGAATCAAAACCACATATATAATTTGTTTCTATTTTACCACACAAGGAGTCAAATCCTGATATGTGATTAGTAGAATAGTCATAGTGTAATGAATTGGATGTGGAAGCTCAGTTGATATTGTTTGTATTATTGTTATTATCATTGTTGCGGTCAGGGAATGGGTTTTGAAATATCTCCAGTTTAGCATTTTAGAGGGTGGTCCTCCTTCAACATCAATTTCCCCATCATCAACAAGATTTTGGATGAAGACTTTGAGTTTCATAGACTTTTTTATGTCATGTCCTTTGATGCAGTGGTATTTTCAATATTCATGTTCCCTATACCATTTCAATTTGGGTTGATTTTCATCAAAGGGTCATGTGTTTGGGAATACCATCAAGTTGTGATCCACTAGTTTTTGGAACATGGCATCCAAGGGTTCATGAAAGTAAGTGAACTTCCTATTTTGATCATTGTCACAGTTGTAATTGTTGTTGGTATTTTTGTTGTTGTGAGAAAAAATTACATTTGTGTAGACACCTAAAATTGTCCAAATACCCCTTTTCCTAACCAATTACATAGATATTTATTATTTATTTAATTGTAGTCTTATCCTTCCTTTAATTAAATAAATTTACATTTATTTAATTACATTCGCCTTTCCTTGATTTAAATAAATTTAGGTTTATTTAATCCTAGCCTATTTCCCCTCATCCCACTTACATCTTAACCCATTCACTTTAATTAAGTAAAGTACTTTGTTTACTTAATTAATCCTTTTTTAATCCCACTTGAAATTAAATATTAAATATAATCCTATTTGAGCACATGGCTCCTAAATTTAGCCCTCACCCAACCTCACTTTCCTAACCTAACTCATCCTTCTAAGCTTACCCATTACCTAATCCCACTTAATTTTCCTAATCACCTTGCTAAATCCCCTTTTAATCCTAAGTGTGTGCTCACACATGTGTGAGGAACACTCACACTTCCCACACCCCTCACACTTCTCACACCTCTTACAACTTTGTCCCCCTTCACATGAGAATCAAGGTGTCTCACACATGTGTGAGAAACCATGCTCCTCCACACCTCTTACACCTGTCATTGACCCATCACATCAAAGGTTGCTCACACATGTGTGAGAATCTTTCCCCCTTTGAATGGTCAAAATCCTAATCCAGATGGAGTCCACTTGGCCTCCACCTCATGGACACCTCATTGATCCCGAGAGATCCTAGCCCTTCATCTTGCATTTAATCTCAACCATCCATTTCATCTAATTTCCTATAAAAGGAGAGCCCTCTCCTCATCTCCATAAGAACTATCTAGCTCATTGTTATGCTACAAGATTTGTGAGCAACCACATCCTACAACAACGAAATCATGAACAACTTGGTGATTTTATGAGGTTTGCATTAGTGTTATTTTGAATGGTTTAAGCTCTTGTGATTTCATGTCATCATTATTTACATGTTGTCTTTCATATTTGAGGTTTGCATGAATATGTAGGAATAGACGTTAGTTGATTATTATTTATTCCATTGTTACATTTTATGCAATACAGTTTGATTATGAGATTGCTAGTTGTTTTGATTCTAACTATCATGGTTTGAATTATTGTTGTTTTGGTTATGATAGTTGTTGTTGTTGTTTTTTTTTCCACCTTGGAGGTTTTGTACACTTTTGACATCAGTGACACCATCGTGAGTAATACCTTTATTTTTGCACCAAAACTTGGGTTTGCTATTGTTGTTCATGTCATTGTTTTAGGAAAAAGAGATATAATATTTAATGGAACCCTTGTTTAAGAGTCCATTTTCAATGTTCTTTCCTTTCTTGACTAATGTGGCAAAGTCTTCAAGACTAGCCATCTTAATTTGGAAAGACATCTCTAGTATTAAATTCTTGATAAATACATCCACAAGATGGGAATCCTCAATTTTGTATGGCATGCGATTAGCAAGATACCTCCACCATTGTAGAAAGTTGGAAAATGTTTCACCATTTTGTTGTTTTGTGTTGCACAAATCACTCAATGAGGCATGATGTTCAATGTTGTAAGAGTATTGTACTACAAATTTCCCCATCAAATCATTGAGGAAGTGATGGAACCTTTGGGTAATTTTATTAGCCACTCAAGTGTAGGGCCTCCAAGACTTTGTGTGAAGAGCCTCTTAAGATAATCCTTACTATAGGCTACTTCTTGACATATGACAGAAAATTTCTTCAGATGTGTGACGGGACATGTTTCTCTCATGTATTTGTCAAATTTAGGTATCTCAAAGTTTGGTAGAAATGGTATCATGTTAATGGATTTTTCAAATGGAAAAGGACAAATTTCCTCAAAAGAGAAATCCTTCACCCCTTTGTTGCTCATGCTATGGACCATTGAAGTTCATGCAATTGCTAGACTAGATCTTGGTTTGGTTACATTTGTGATTGTTGAAAATTGATGAACCCACCTCCAAAGTTGTATGGAGTCCCAAACATGTTATGAGGTGGTGGGAGTGGCAGTGCTCCACTTTGGCCAATGTATTGATATGCAGTCATGGGAATTAGCATAGATGTTTTCATCATACTTGTTGGCATTTGTAAATAAGAGGAATACATCAGTTGTGTTGGAATTGCCATCTGTTGTGTAGATACTTGCCCAATGTTTAAGCATCCTACAATTGGACCTATCAAGGTTGACTGTGGAATACTAACATTTGTAGTAGTGTTGGGCATAACACTAATATTTGTTGAATATGTTCTGCACTTAATTGGAATGTAGGTTGTGTTAAAACACTTGATGTAGGTATGGAACTAGTTCTCAACATAGGTTCTTTTCTCTTGCTAGATGTTTGGGCTATGCGTGAAGTTGTCAACACGGGAGCACCAGCCTTGGTAATTTGTCTAAACAAAGTGTTCTCATCAAAACTTGTAGGGACATTAACACCATCTTTAACTAGGTTTAGGAAGATCTCAATCTTGTTTTCCCTAATATACTTTTCCAACATTTCCAAGTTGTATGGATCTGCAAGAAATGTTTGGACATCACTAGGGATATTATTATTGTCAATGGGATCTTCATCTCTGTACACTTCATCATCATCATGTGAATTACTCCCTAGAGTGGTGTTTTAGAAAGGATTCTCTAGTTCTTGTGTGGATGTTGAGCTAGGCACACCAAAGTTTGCACTAGGGGAAATGTGCTCCCTAATGAGGCTGATCATGGAGGAAAAGGATTCTCCATCTCTTGTTATCTTAGTGATTCCAAAAAATGAGACATAAGGTTAAATGTGAATCTACCGGATTGTGTTTGTACCATACAATTGTGACCAAACTAATGGGCAAAAGGTTGTGGAAGAAAAAGAAGATGTGAGAGAGCAATTAAACATTATATAATAAAAAGGGACAACAATGTGAATGCAAAAAAAAGACCTTGTTGATTTGGCAAACCAAATGTGACGTAGGATAAAAATTATGTTTCTCCAACCAAAGATGGACAAGTGATCTTTGGGAAAGATAGGACACCGAATAGATTACTTGCTAGTTGGAGATGGACTTGTGATCCCAAATGAGTGAGTGTAACTATAATAAATGTTTGCTTATGGATAAAGGTCTAGTGTTGTAATCTCGAAAGTTCTGTGACTAAGATGTTCTTAGGCCAAAAGATTAAGGTTCAAACAATCAAGCTCTTTAGAGGAAATTTTGCAAATGGAAGACTAGGAATTTCGAAAATGGGTTGATGTGGAAAATGAGGGTGATGTGATCACTATGTGGATAACTCAATCTTTTCTCACTAGAAATAAAAATCTCAGGATTACTCCAGGGAAGGTAGACCAATTTCAAAGTTTACCATTGCATAAGATTATGTCGTAACAGTCTTGTTCAACTTCTTCTTGATGTCTTTGATAGCGTATTAGAATTGTTTATCATTGTGCACTAGGTTTTTCCTTTCCTTGTAGGCAAATGGCTTGGATAATTTCACCTTCTTAGGTTTGAATTTTTTAGTCATGGAAAGAAAAAAATAAATGTAGTTACAAGACCAAGTATGCAAATTTTGCAAATAAGCTTGTGACTAAAAGACCCAATGACTTTTCAAATGCTAGACCAAATGTAAGAACTCTTGAAAATAACCGTAGGTCAAGAGGACCCACTTACAACTATTTCACTCACTGAATGTTTAGCTCACCATTTCACTCATTTTGAACTTGTTTTATATTTGGTATTGGTTTTGAATGTTTAAACAATCAAGCATGTTGAACACATCAACAATCCTAATTAGGCTACCACTAGGATGTACAAGAATTATCTAGAGGGTATCCTCGATATAAACAAGGTATGTGAGGCCCAAATTTGTAGATGAAAGGAAATAGTGCCACATAGCTGGGAGGAGACGGTAACCTAAATCTCCACCTTCACTTATCAAAGGTATAAAGTTCTTTGGGGCTTATCCAAGAGTGACAACCTTTTTCTTCCAAGAGAGGTGTCTTTCATTTCACCCCCCGATTCTTATACTCTGCCAAAACATTGGAGTTGAGGTCGTCCTAAGGGGTGATGAAATCCCCAAGCAGGCCTCCTTAAAAAAATATAAACAAGACTACTTATTTCTTGTGCACTCAAGATAACCTAAAGGTGTGAGAGGAGAGAATATGTAAGTGGCCTCAAGGTTTAAAAGATAGTTGTTCTTTCCCAGTGAAGCTTAGATTTTTTATCTACTTTGAAGATACTCGTGTTTAAGCATGCATTGTTCTTTCCAGGTTGACAACATCGTCAACATAATAAAAGTGAGGATTCGTCAACACAAAGTAAATCAATCATCTTCAACATAAGAAAAATGTTGAAAATAAACAAATTCCTTTAAGTCATTCAAGATTGAGTGAATTCATTTTAAGCATCAAATCCAAATATTTCATAGCAAGCTTCTTTGACCTTAGGCATTCAAGAGTGTATTTGTTATCTAAATATTCATTCCAATGAAAACATGTCAATTTCTTTAAGACACTCAAAATTGGGTTGATTACTCTACATATGCATTCCAATGAAAAACTTGTTCATTCATTAAGGCATTCAAGATTTTGTTTGAGCATCATTCATTCTAATGAAATGTGTGTAAATTTTCTTAGATCATTCAAGAGTGTGTAATGTTTTACTTTAATGCATTCAAGAGTGTATTGGGATTTTGATATTAGTTGCAACATGCATTCAAAGGAAAATGGTTAGTTCATACAAGTTCATTCACCATTTAAATCCTACAAGTGATTAAAATCACTACAAATTCTCAAGTGATTAAAATCACTGACCCTAAGTGATTAAAATCACTATAATTTTTTTTCAAAGCTTATCTCCTACAATAAAAATTAGATTAGAACCCTGCACATCAACCAATCAATGAGTTAGGTAAAAATGTAAGCTAATATGTCAAAAGTTAGAGACAATAGATATTAGGTAGATACGATTGAACAGTGTAGATGGTTGGATATAGAAAGATACAATTACTTTTCACTGAACTAACACATCAACAATTGTAGACAATAGAACAGTTTGCATAGATGCCAAACTATTGAGATGACAAAACATGTAGATGTCACCATTCAAGAATTGTTGTCAAGAAAAGACAAAAAAATACACTAACGTATATGATAGTTTAATGATGCTTAGGGTTTAGTCTACACACAACAAAGACAACAAACCTGGTTGAATTTTGTAGACGATAGTCTAATAACAACAAGTTTTCTAGCTGCTCGCAATGTAGATGACATAATCACAATATTTTTAGATGACAAAGTAAAAATGGAAGATGCCAAAACACTAGATGTTCATAGGATTAACCTAGGTTTTTATAACTAACGGGCAGGGATTACAATCTTGGGAGACACCGATCTGTGGGGATGTCGATCTGCGCAGATGATAGAACATCTTCGCAGATGATACTGCATCCTAGCGGAGATGACAGTGTGTGGGTTTTTATGGTGAGTTAAAGGTTTAAGAAATTTGAAGGTGAAAAAAGGAATGTGGGTCCCACTAGGCATGCAAAAATGTATGCAAGAAAACCTAACCTGTCGGGAGCACACACAAACAAGCAAATATTAGTTGTAACATGTGCATATGAAAGATTTAAAATAAGTTGAAATACAACTAAAATAAGCTTGAGTTTAGCAACTTATGCAACCACAAATTAAAAGTCCTCATGTAACCTCAAAGCAACTCAACAAGGGTGCCCATAAGAGGCCTTCTTGGTGTGCTCAAGTGTGAGGGATGTGAATGTGCTCTCCCAAACACAAATATTGAATCCTAATGTAATGAAAATGCAATACAAAATTAGTGAATCTAGACTAAATGAGTGAAGAATACCTTCAAGAAATGGCTATGAGTGAGCCAACCTCAAAGGATTCTAGAATGTGAAATGGAAATGCAAAGAACCAAACTAGTTACAAGAATCTATCATGAAAGATGCAAGCATAAATGCAAGAAATCTAACATCTACCAAAGGTTAGTAGCAAATATGCAAATCACTAAAACAACTAGAAAGCTCTAACTCTAAACTAGCATGATAACAATGCAAATGAGGGAGATGAAAAATGCTTGAGACAAGGGCTCTATTTATAGGTTTGAAAAAGGCCTTGGGGAGGTGGAATCTATGTGGCATCCAAATAGGTGCCACAATGGAGACACATGGATTCAAGGACAAAGCCACACAAAATTCAAAGCCAACCTTTATGATTGAGAGGCTCAAGGTTTGCTCACACATGTGTGAGCAACCTTGGGGGAAGGAGTGGGCGAAAAAGGTGTAAATAAAGTAGAAGCTTTATTTGATCATGAGCTTCTCACACATGTGTGAGCAAACACTTAGGAGCTAAAAGGTGTTTAGAAAGGTACTTAAGATAAATAAGTGAGATTAAGTAGTGGGTAGGCTTAGAAGGATGAGAGTGATGGGCGTAGACTAGGTTTTAGGATGAGATTATGATTAAATTAAATAGGATTTAACTTAATCAAATGATTAAAGAATTTAATAAAGTGGAGGGGATTAAATAAATTAGAATTAATTTAAAAAGGGGATTTATTGAGCACTATGTATTAAATGAATTTAATACATTAGAGGGGAAGTATTTAAATTAAATTTAAATACATTAGGAAAATAAAATTATTTAATTAAATAAATTTAATTAAATAAGTAGAAGAATATGAAAAATATAAATAATTAATAAATAATTAATTATAATGTCACAAGAAATATTAAATAAATTAATATAGCTTTTGGGATAATTTTAAGTGTCTACAAGATGATATTTGACATATTCCAGTTTCTTCTCAAAGACAAACATAGCCGTGCCATAAGCTGGACCACCCTCTCTCCACCACTTGGCCACCACTTCATATAGGGATGATTCTCAGAGCTACATAAGCTTAAATCTAAAAGAAGAGTTCTTAAGAATTGCAACGGGAGAAGAAGAGAACTTAATCGGCCAATGATCAAAAACCCTCTAATCAAAAATTTTAACTCATAATCAGGTTGCCTCCAACCCATTAACAAGAAACAAGAAACCTATCTAGATGTTTTGAGATTTCTTCCTCACAACTCCATCAATTATTCCAAGTGAAAACCCCATTTGAAGGCTTTACATCAATAATAGAAAGAACATCCACCTAGGCTTGAAAAAAGTGCAGAAGCAAGACCAAGCCTTGGTAGACCTCTTTTATCCTCTAGACTTAAAATAGAATTGAAATCACCTCCTAATATACAAGGAAAATAAGGAGCACAAGAATGCACATACCTAATGTGATCCTAGAGGCGAATCTTCTCACAAATTTCAATAGGGGCATAAACATTCGTAACAAGAATAGTCTCACCCGAGTCCAAGGCTCTAGCCACCATAGAGATTGAGTAATGACTAGAAGTCCACCAAAGGGGAGAAATATTTTGAGGGTCCCATAGTAGAGCCAAACCTCCAGAATTCCCTTGTAAACCAATACTTAGACAATGACCAACATACCAAATGCGCGGAGCATGCTAATGCATAACCTCAACATAAACCTTAGTTTCTTGAATGCAGAAGACATCTAGAGAATTAATTTTAATTAAATTATGAATATCTTTTTGACAAAAAGTGCTATTTAAACCCCTCACATTCCAAGAGAGAATAATCATGGCAGGGTTTGAGAAAATGGAGCATCAATAGGTTTAACAAACGCCGATTCCACTAAAAGATCTCTAGTCATTTTTATCTTCTAAAGGTTTGACTTTCACCTTTTTGAGGAGCTTTCAGTAGGGCCCTTCTTAAGGGGTCATTATGCACTCCCAATCTATGAAATGAACCCTTATTTCAAGATGAAGCTAAAGCTTCTTTAGCCAAATTAGCCAACACAATGTCATCCTCCATGGAATTAATTAAAGCCACTTGTTGTCCTTGTATATCTTGACCTAGTTCTGGTTTGATAACTGGCACAACTTCCATACTGACCCCCACGTTATTAGAAGTGAACACACGTGGGAAGACTTCTTCCAAAGCTAAATTTTCTAGCACCTCAAACCTGTTAAAGCCTCCATCTAGCTGTCTATCCTTGAATGTCCTCTTCTAAACTTGTCCTTTAGTCTTAGTCTTAATTGGTACAAATCATTCCTTGTCCTTACCCTGGGCCTCCTCCATCATGAGAGCTTTCCCTTTATCCTCCTTATCCACAGGAGGAGCTGTTGAAGAGGGGGAATGACTTTCCTTACGAACTTTAGGGCATTGCTATAAGAGATGGCCATACTCATGAAAAAATTGACACCAAAAAGGTATAGATTCATAATCTAACTGGTGAATCCATGAAGAAGATCCCAAAAAAATTTCCATCAAATATGGCAGGGGATTATTTAGGTCTATCTCAACACAAATTTGAGCAAATAAAATCACATTTTTATCAAGAGTTTGTGTAGAAACTGTCGCAGGCTTTCCTAGGAGATTAGCAATTTTATGTCAGATGTCTTCTCGCTAAAACTCTAGGGGAAGGCGAGGTAGAAAAACCCAAACAGGAACTTGAGAAGACATCTCTTCAATTCAATTAAAACCTGCATTCCATGGTTTAATAAATAACATATAAATATGGGCCACCTTAAAAAACTCTTGCAATCTACCATATTTGAGAAAACAACTAGAAAATAGCTATTTGCTACAAGCATAATGTCCATATCTCCTCCAACCTACTAAGTACATTAGATCTAAGCTTCCAAAGTTGAAAAAGGAATACAAATACTAAGAAACTTACAGATGAGAGCATGCTTGCTTCAATATGAGACATTTGTTGCTACCAAATCAGGAGAAATGACCAAAATTGGGTGATCCTGGATTCTAGGAAGACACCTATTAACCTTCTGCAATTTAGGGCCATCACTTGTATAAAAAGTCTCTACTTGCTATGTATGCATGCTTGAAGAGAACCCATTATGAGCCTTGTCCATGCAAGAAATCTCCACAACCGATGCCATAGACATCTCTGCCATGCAAAGTTTGAAGCCAGGAAAACAAAATAAGACCAAAACAACTTCCAACGAACACAGAAAATGATATCAATTGATTCCAAAAAACCCACGCATGCAAACATGAAACCAAGCTAAGGAAACTCCATTCTTTGAATCCCTGGTCTCATGTTATCAATTGATTTGATGACACTTAACACTAATTACATTTATATATGTTAAATTATTTTTATAAACTAACATAGCATAAAATGCATAAACATGTTAGAGAGATAACATCACTTATTTTAGAGAAAGAACATAACTTTCTATGTAAAATATATTGATTGACATATAATCAATCAATCATAATTATAACTTGATCATGATTGATTGATTGTTTGTAAAATATATTGATATATAATGTATGTAAAATATATTGATAGAAAATAATCATAATCCTTTCTTAATTTGAACATACAATCCAATCATGATCATGTTGATTGATGACAAATAAGTGTCAATATAGGAATATCTTCATGAAAAATAAGTGATTAATATATTCTATCTCATCCAAGAATTATAGACTTACAAAAGAAGATATTACAACTAGATGCTGTACAAAATAAATTCAACTTATCCACAAAGGCCCCAAAGTTATCTACTTCTATATGGATCAATATTTCCTATCATCATAAAATTGAATATTAGAGATATCTTCTTTATTAGGAACGATCACTTCATTAACCTTAGTTGGTAGTTTATCATCTCTTCAAAATGAGAACAAGAATCTTTGACCAAAACAAATAAGTAGTAGTAAGTGGACAACCCTGCCTTAGAAATTAAGATAACAAAAAAGTCTCAAATCTTTAACCATTGTGTGTGCATCCTTCTTGAGAGTTTTAATGATATTGCAGAATTGAGAAAGGAGCCCTAACCTTTCTAACATCATGAATATAAACTTCCATTGAACTCTATCATAGGCCTTCACAAATTTTGTAAGCAACATGGATATGTTTTGTTAGGAATCAATTGCTTGGTTCATGTTTTTCTAGTGAGATGATTCTCAAGTATAAATCTATCCTTCACAAACCCTATTTGTGTGGGATTTGCCAATTTTAGGTAGAAAAGTCTCCACTTGCTTCGAAAGTAATTTAACAAGAACTTTATAAGAAACTTTAAGAAGAGTAATAGGATGATAATTTTTTTGGAATAAGACTCATATTAATATAATCTTCTAATGTTCCAAATTCAAATTCTTACTTTTATACTTTTTGTACCATCTAAAATTGGTCACATTCATATTTTAAGTTGATAGGCTTATATGTCTGGAGATAACTTTTTACTACTTGATAGTTGTCAACCTTGCTGAATATTTGTCAGCCTTTTAATTATATATATATTTTTTGTAACTTAGATATATGAAAAATTGTAATTAACAAAATAATTCTAAAAAAATGTAGTTAAGGAAACATCTATAGTATTTTGGTATCATTCCATGAAGTTTAGTTGCATAAGCTTTTTTTTGATTAGAATTTTTAATTTTTTAGAGGGCATTATTCCATAATGCTAGCTAATGACAATCTTTAGGATATTTGAGTAAATGAAGATTTGGAGAATGTAATTAGAGTATTCAATTTCTAGCCTCGGCTTTGTTATTGTTATGGAGTCTGATCAGTCTCCAAGTGGGAGTTTGTTGTGATGTGGAGCCTAATTAGACTTAGAGGTTAATTTATCTCACTTTATTTGGTGCATTTCCCCCCCTAGATTATTACTAGGGGGTTTGGGGGCAATGCCCCTTGTGGGTTCTAGGGGCAGAGCCTAGGTGCACTCCTTGTTGTAGTATAGTGTGGGGTCGAAGGGTAATGCCCCCGCAGGGGTTTTTGAGGTCAGCGCCCTCGAAGCCAAAAATGAATTTACTATTGTAAAGATGTCGACTGTTATTTTTCTATTGGATGAATTATTTTAGCCATAATTTTGTAAGCAAAAAAAAACTTGTATAAAAAGGCTTAGGGTTAGGGATTTAAAAATGAACAATGAGATTGTATCTTCTTGTAGCAGTATTGAGCTGTAAGAGATTGTAGATTGCAATTAGTAGATAATAATAATATTGGACTTGCTATTAGTAGATGTAGCCTAGGGATTGTGTGAACTACATTAAATATTTGTGTCTTGTGTTCTTTTATGTGTGATTTATTATTTTATGATATTGGTTATATTTGCATATAATTGTTATTTCTGTTTGTGGTTAATCCTAACAAGTGGTATTAGAGCTAGACGGGTAGAACTTTCAGCTATGGAATATGCAAATGGAGGACTTTCTTTTATTGAAAACAATTATTCAATTGTATGTTGTCTTTGATGTTACTCAAAATGTCAAGCTTTACCAAGCAAGTCAGTGTCAACTGAGCTCACTTGGGCATTGAATATAATTTTCTGTGTATGCCAGGCATTCCAGTTATAACCAAGTTTTGAGTTAGTTCTTACCGAGCTCACTCGGGCATCGAAGGAAGATCCTATGTTAACTGAGTTCACTCATTTACCAAAGGAAAGTGAGCATGGATCTTGTGTTGGACGAGTTCATTTGATTACCAAAGTATAGTCAGTTTTGAGACAATATTGACCAGTTGGGTTGGTTAACGAAGATTTTTCTGAGTCAATTCTGTATTAAGCCGACTAACATCATATTAAGTTTGGTTAATGTTATCCAAATGAAGGGATGATAATTAATTAATCATATTAGTGTATTCAAGCTGAATTGAAAAGGAAAATAAAATAAGTATAAGGTCAAGTTGAGGATTGAAAGTGTGCAAGTGTGGAATAAGAAGATGAATTAAGGAAGCGAATTGGAAGGATATTTGCAAGAGGATAGATTACTCGAGTTGACTAAGTTGCAAAGAACATTGTAATCAAGGAGGATCAAGTGATCAAGCTAGAACAAATATTTGATTCAACTTGTTAGTTGCATCAACAATCAGGTCAAGTCATTATTACTCTCTAATAATTGTAGCAGTGAATCAAATCTCCTAACAGAGTTAGCTTAACAAATATTTATCAAATCCTCTAACAAGGTGGCATTTCTATTGAAGTCTCTAAAGACATCTAACAAGGCCACTCCTAATAGGGTGAATTAAATCCTCTAATAGGGTCACACCTAACAGTGTGTTGTATAACATTTAACAGGGTTGGCTTCTAACAAGGCTCACTTCAGAGGAGTGAAACACAATAACTAGTTGCAATTGGTGTTTTTCCCAAATTGAATTTCCACGTCAAATCTTGGTGTCTTATGTGTCTCATGTTATTTTATTTATGCTTCTAAAATTAATACAATTAAGGTTAATCACATTTAATATCTTAAAGATCTGCATGTTCAGTATTCAGAGTTAAACATGTGACAATAATATATTTCTAGTGTTTATAGAGTTACAACAAGTATTTATTTTGACATCTTAAGGGATCTTGGATTTATTTTTGTGGTAACTAATTCACCCCTCCCCTCTCAGTTACTCCTTTTCATTTCCAAAAATTGGTATTAGAGCTATTGGTTCTTGCAGATAAGGTTTCAAGGACCTAAGCTAAAGATCAAGATGTCTTACAAAAGGGAAATTCCTAAATTGAATAGAGATAAATTCAAAGCACGATAGGAACTCATGAACCTACATTTGGAAACCATTGGAGACACATGCCTAAAATATATGGATAAAAAGTATGTGGTACCTACTGGACCTTTGACTATGGAAAAAATATAGGAGAATAAGAATCAAAACATAATGATGATCGACATTGCCTCTACTCTCAATAATGCTGAATTTGATGAAGTGAAAGACTGTCCTACTACCCATAAAATGCAGATCAAGCTGAAAGATATCTATGGAGGAGATGATAATGTAAGGAGAGCTAAAGTGGAAATTCCAAGAGGATAGTTTGATCAAATGAAGATGAAAAAATTTCACAATATAGTGAGAGAATCAAAGTAAGTGTGAGTGCAATCAAAGCCTCAAGAGGAGAAATCAATGATGTGACAATGGTAAGCAAGGTACTTAGAACTCTTCTTCCTATTTATGCAATTAGAGTTTTAGCTATTCAAGAAATGAGATGTGATCCCAAAAATGATATAACTTTGGATGCACTAGTGTGAAGGTTGACAACCTTTGAGTTAGACAAATTTGATAACTATGTTTTTAACTCTGATAGCATTGAGTCTACATTTCAAGCTAAACTATCACTCAAAAAGAAAGGTGGAAAATCTAAAGTCAAACTATCTGACGGTGAAGATGAACATGGTTCTGATGATGATATTGAAACCATAGAAGACCTACTTGCAAGAGGATTCCCTAAAGGAAAAGGAAAGTACAAAGGTAAAATACCCCTAATCTATTTTTCCTATGAAGAAGTTGGTCACATTTATGCAAGGTGTCCAAACAAAAAAGACAAAGAAGAAAAGAAGTATAAAAAGTTCAAGGGAAAGAATGATTTCAAAATCTACAAAGATAACAAGGATAAAAGGTAAGAAATCTTTTTACATGGCTAAAGACTCTAAAAGAAGTGATGATGATGAAATGGTTTACATTTCTATTAAAGATGAATCAGATGATGAAATGAAAAGATGACCCTCATTTCTCATATTATCAAGAATGACACATGGATCATAGATAATGGTTGTTCTCACCACATGAATGGTGATAAAATAAAGTTTGAGGACTTGGAACACTATGATGATTGAAGTGTCAGATTTAGAAATGATGAACCTTGTTATGTAAAAGGAAAAGGTTGCATTGGATTAACAAATGAACTTAGATGTGACAATACATACTGGGTTGAAAGACTAAAACATAATCTACTTAGTGTGGCATAGTTGAACAACATTGGATTCAAGGTAGAATTTATGAATGGAAAGGCCAAGCTACTGGATGGGAAAGGAAATCTAGTTGGGACTAGTAATCAAACAAAAGGTAATCTATTCTATCTTTATCTAACTGAAAGTTCACGTTTCCTAGCTCAAGTAGAGGAAAGTTGGCTATGGCATAAAAGATTATGTCATGTGAATTTTGATAACCTAGTCAACATAAGCAAGAATAAGCTTAAGGGGATTTCTAATGAATGGTTCATAAGGCACAACACTTGGTGAAGGTTTTGCAAATGGGGTTACAAGCTTTGGGTTTAACCATGGAGGAAACTCTATATCTAAGCACGCTTAGGCTAGAGTAGTACTGGGATGGGTGACCTCCTAGGAAGTACCAGTGGTTCACCCCTGTGAGCATCACCTAGATCCAATGAGTGCTAAGTGTTCCATTTATTCTCATGAGAGATGGATTCATGTTGAATCACTACTCATGAAACACGAGTCAATGAGTTTGACTCAAAATCACATAGTTAAATCCTGATAGCAATATCACAATTATCTCCTACTTATCAAGAATAAAAGAGATAGAGGCATTCCAAGTTTAAAGAAATTTGATATAGGCATGTGCAAGAATTGTCAATTTGGGAAAATGGGAAAGAAAATCTTCAAAAGTAAGAATTATCATTTTGAAGAAGTTTTGGAGCTAGTTCATACAGATCTTTGTAGACCTATTGATATAGAAAGCTATTGTGGAGATAAGTATTTTATTTGATTTGTTGATGATTATTCTAGGATGATGACATTAATGCACCTATAATATATATCTAAATCCTTTCAAAAATTTGAGTGGTATCTGGTTAGAGTAGAGAAAGAAACAAGAAAGAAACTAAAATGCTTAAGATTAGGTAGAGAAGGAGGATTCATCTCAAATGAATTCAATGAATTCTACAATGAAAGAGGAATCAAATGATAGGTATTGAAATCTAGTACACCTCAATAGAATGGCATAGAAAAAGGAAGAAATAGATCCATTATGGATTCTACAAGGACACCGATGATAGAGAAAAATGTTGCAATCAAATACTGGAAGGAAGAAATCAGTACAACAGTTCATACCTTGAACCAAGTTCAACTAAAGAAGAATTCAAATCAAATTGCTTATGAATTATGGTATGCCTATAAACCTAATGTCTATTATTTCAAAGTATTTGGAAGAAAGTGTTATATCTTAATAGAAATAAGGAAAGGAAAATTTTATGTGAAAAGTGATGAAGGAATATTCTTAGGATACTCCAACGAAAGCAAAAGATATAAATGTTTGAATCTACTACTCACAAGGTTATAGAAAGTGAACATGTAAAAACTGATGAGTTTGTAGAAAAGAGTGAAGAAAAAAGAAACAAAGAACTTGAAAAATATAGAAACTTTGTCTACCATGAATTTGATACTTTACTTGAAGTTCAAGCTAATGCAATTGGAAATCAATAACCTTCACCACTCGAGTCCCCTAAATCTCCAGTTCAACCCAAGTTGTAGCCAATGCAACCAAAGTCACAGTCTGAGGGACCTGAGTCTCAATCAGAAGGACAAAAGTTTTAGATAGTGGAAACCAAGTCATAGTATTAAGGACCCAAGTCACAGATAGTGGGACTTGAGCATGATTCAAAAGATCATTTTGAGCATGGTGAACCAAGTGAATCAAGCCCAAAATCCAAAAAGAAGGAACTTGTACTTGCTACATATGTCAGAAGGCATCATGCACCGGAGCAATTGAAGATCAATCAAGTTGATGCAATATTGTTAGAGTAGATTGAATATGAATCAGTACATTAGGTACATGAGAAATCCATTGATTATTGTCTTTGGAATGAGATGTCAAAGAGGGAGAGTCTTGTTGTCATATCATTCAAAATTTTGTATTAGTAAAGAGGGAGAGTTTTCTGTCATATCATAAAATCATTCTAGAATGAGAGATTGATGTCAAAGGGAGTTCTCATGGATGAGAATTAGAATCAAAATAAGGATATTATCCTTACTTTTATTTTTCTCTAAATTTTTTATTTTACTATGACATGTTGTGTTGTGATCAATTCCAAAGAGGGATATTGTTGAAAATAATTATTCAATTGTATGTTGTCTTTTATGTTATACAAAATATAAAACCTTACCAAGAAAGTAAGTGTTAGCTGATCTCACTTGAGTGTTGAAGAATGTTACCTATGTATGTCGAGCATTCCAGCTACAATTAAGTTCTAAGTTAGTTCTTACTAAGCTCATTTGGGTGTCGAAGACAAATCCTGTGTTAACCAAGTTCACTTGGTTACCAAAGGAAAGTGAGCATGGATACTATGTTGACTGAGTTTATTCAGTTACCAAAGGATAGTTAGTTTAGAGTCAGTATTGATTGAGTTGGATCAGTTAACGAAGAGTTTTCTAAGTTGACCAAGTACTCAATTATGTATTAAGCTGACTAACAACATATTAAGTTTGGTAAATGTTATCTGACTTAAGGGATGTTAATTGTTTAAGTATAAGTGTATTCAAGTTAAATTAACAAGGAAAATCATATAAGTATAAGGTCAAGTTAAGGATTGAAAGTGTGCAAGTGTGAAATAAGAAGATGAATTAAGGAAGCAAATTGGAAGGATATCTGCAAGAGGATAGAGTATTTGAGTCGACCGAGTTGAAAAGAACATTTTGATCAAGGAGAATCAAGTAATTAAGCCAAAAAAAATATTTGAATCAAAAAGTTAGTTACATCAACAATCAGTTCAAGTCATTGTTACTCTCTAATAATTATAGTAGTGAATCAAATCATGTAACAGATTTAGCTTAACAACTATTTATCAAATCCTCTAACAAGGTGGCATTTCTATTGAAGTCTCTAAAAACCTCTAACAAGGCCACTCCTAATAGGATGAATTAAATCCTCTAATAGGGTCACACATAACAGTGTGTTGTATAACCTTTAATAGGGTTGGCTTCTAATAGGTCTCACTTCAGAAGAGTGAAACACAATAACTAGTTGCAATTGGTGGTTTTTCCAAATTGGGTTTCCACATTAAATCTTGGTGTCTCATGTGTTCATGTTATTTTATTTATATTTCTACTACTAATTTAATTAATGTTAATCACATTTAATATCTTAAAGATCTGCATGTTCAGTATTCAGAGTTAACTGAGTGATAGTAATATATTTCCAATGTTTACCAAGTTACAACAAGTATTTATTTTGACATCTTAAGGGATCTTGGATTTGTTTTTTTGGTAAGTGATTCACCCCTCCCCTTTCAATTACTCCTTTGCATTTCCAGCATATTTTTTAGAAGGATTTATGGTAGTTATTACAAGGGAAAACTAAGAAACCGACTGCTATGACATATGAGGATTGAGAAATTCTGGATCAAAAAATACTTGGAAGAATTCATTAATGGCTGACACAATTAGTGACATTTAATATTACGAAAGCTAAGATGACTAAAGAGTTGATGCAAATCCTAGTGAAACTGTATGAAAAGAAGTCTGCTTCAAATAAGGCATTTATCATGAAGCATTCATTTAATATGAAGATGACAAAAGGTGGATTTGTTTTTGATCATTTAAATGAGTTTAATATACTTACTAGTTAATTATCTTTTGTAAATGTCAATTTTGATGAAGAAATTAAAGCTCTCTTAATTTTTTGTTTTTTGCCTGAAAGGCTTGGTAATGGCTATGAGTAATTATGTTTTTGGATCTAATACCCAAAAATTTGATGATGTGATTGGTGTTATTCTGAGTGAGGAAACTCATGGGAAAACCTCAGGTAGATCTACATAAGGAAGTATTCTGAACACACAAAGTAGAGGTAGAACAATTGAAAGGGAAATAATTTTGGAAATCATGGAAAATCAAGAGGAAAGTGAAAGGGAAAGAGGTCTCAATCTAGAGGACCAAGAGATTGCTGCTATCGTGGAAAAGCAAGGCATAAGAATAAAAATTGCTAGACTCGAAAGAACAATGAAGGAGACCAACAAGAAGGGAACAAGGAGACAAATGTGGTAAGTAATAAAGCTGAAGAGGATGCTTTGCTTCTTTCCTTAGAAAGTGTCGATGATTCATGGATTCTAGATTCAAGGGCTTCATTTCATGTTACTCACCATAGAGGTTATTTTCTTGAATATGTCCAAGGGAATTTTGGGCTAGTATATTTGGGGGATAATGAACCCTGTCAATTTATTGGAAAGGGAAAAATTAAGATTTATAGAATGAGAATAATTGGCTACTACAAGAAATAAGACATGTTCCAAGGCTGAGTAGGAATTTAATTTCAGCAGGGAAACTGGGTGATGAGGGTTGCACAACTATTTGTAATGATAAAAATGAGAAGGTTTCAAAAGGTTCCCTTGTAGTAACAAAAGATGTGAAAGTAGGCACCTTATATCTTTGTACAGGTCATACTTTTCCTTCTATTTTAATTTTTTTAGAGTAAAATGGATGTTTGGGAACAATTATTGTAGATTCCAAAAAAACACTATGGCATCATAGAATTGAGCACATGAGTGAGAAAGGTATGAAATTAATTCATTCAAAGAAAGTTTTACCAGGTATGAAATGCATCAATATGATTTTTTGTGAAAGTTGGGTATGGAAACTAAAAGAGAGTAAGTTTTGTTAAGAGTGGGAAGGAAAAGAAGAATAAGAAATTAGAGCTTGTGCATACAGATGTACGTAGACCAGCTCATGTATCTTCCTTGGTGGCTCTCATTATTATGTTACATGCATTGATGATACAACTAGAAAAGTATGAGTTTATTTCCTTAGACAAAAATCTGATGTATTTATAACTTTCAAGAAATGAAAATGTTTGGTTGAAAATGAGACTGGTAAAATGTTAAAATGTCTCAAAACATATAATAGTGGTGATTATTGTAGAAAATAATTTGAATATTATTATTCTATTAATGGTATTTTTAGGTAGAAAATTATTCCAAGGACTCACAGAAAAATGGAATGGCTGAACACATGAACATGACAATAATGGAGCGTGCAAAGAGCATGAGGTTGAATGCTAGGTTTTCCTTAAAAATGTGGGTTGAGGCTATCAATATTGATGTATATTTGATCAATAGAGGTCCCTCTAATCCTTTGGGCTGTTGTATTCCATAGGAAGCATGCATTGATAAAAATGTGAGTTGTTCTTTTCTCAAAACCTTTGGTTGTGAAGCCTTTGCACATATAGATTTTGAAAATAGAGCCAAGTTAGAAGTGAACTCAAAGAAATGTGTATTTTTTGGATATGGAATTGATGAATTTGGTTATAGGCTTTGAGATTTTGAAAATCTTAAAATTGTAAGAAGCAGGGATGTCATATTTAATGAGAAAGTGTTGTACAAAGATTTGTTACAACAAGATGAGAAGAAAGAAAATGATTATGTAGTGTTGAATGATACTTCAAAAGATGATGTTCCCATAGTCCCTCATGCTCTGCAACAACCACAACAGAAAATTCCACACATCACAATGAATGTTAGATGATCAAAAAGTTTAAGTAGACCTCTAGAAAGATTCTCTCTCTCTCTCTCTCTCTCTCTCTCTCCCTACCTCTTTTTGTATTCTATTTTATTAATAGATGCTAGTGAGCTTGAATGTTACAATGAAGCTGTGTAGGTGCATACAAAGATTCAATAGGAGTCTGGAATAAAAGAAGAAATTGACTCCTTGCTAAAAAATTAGATTTGAGATTTATTCAAGTTGCCTGTAGGTAAAAGGGCTTTACAGAATAAATGAGTTTATAGGTTGAAAGAAGAGGATGGAAGTAACAAAATATTTAAAGTTAGGTTAGTGGTAAAAGGATTTACATAGAAAAGGACATTGCTTTTGATGATATATTTTCTCCTGTTGTTAAAATGACTTCTATTTACACTATTTTAATTATTGTGGTTACTAAAGATTTGCATTTGGAGTAGCTTGATGTTAAAATATTCTTTCTTCATGTTTATTTGGATTAAGAGATATATGTGGCACAACCACATGGATTTGAGGTCAAAATTTAAGAGAACTTAGTGTGCAAATTGAATTTTTTTTATATGGCTTAAAGCAAACACCTCGGCAATGGTATCTTAAATTTGATAGTTTTATGCATGAGCATGGTTAAACTCAATGTCATTCCAATCATTGTGTTTATTTTAAGAGGTTATATGATGACACCTACATTATTTTATGTTTATATGTTAATGGTATGCTTGTAGCTAGGTCTAACATGGATCACATTAAGGGCTTAAAATAACAATTAACACATTCATTTACTATGAAGGATTTGGGGGAAGAAAAACCAATCCTTGGTATGAGAATTTGCAGAGATAAAAAAAACATAAAATTGACATTATCTTAGGTTGATTATATTGAGAAGATGATACAACGTTTCTCTATGGAAAATGCTAAAGTTTTCAGCACACTTTTGCCTGGTCATTTTAAATTGACTAAGGAGATGTGTCCAAAGAAACTTGAAGAGATGGTGAGATAGCTAAGATGGCTAAGGTAGCTTATGCTTCAGCTGTAGGTAGATTAATGTATGCCATGGTATGTACTAAACTAGATATTGCACATGTAGTGGGAGTTGTTAGTAGGTATATGAGTCATCGAGGGCTTGAGCATTGGAATATAGTCAAATGAATTCTTATATATTTGAGAGGAGAATCAACTAAGTGTTCACATTTTGGGGGCTCTATTACTAATTTACATGGCTATGTTGACTCAGATTTGGCAGGGGATATTGATACTAGGAGAAGTACTATATGTTATGTATTTATTGCTAGTGGGACAATAATGAGTTGGATTTCTTAGTTGTAGAAGGTAAATTATTTACCTACTATAGAGGCATCCAAGGAGATGATATGGCTTAAGTGCTTCATGGAAGAATTGGGACACCCACAGAGGGATAATTATTTGTTTATAGATAGCCAGAGTGCCATTCATCTTTCAAAGAATTCTTCTCTACATTCAAAGACAAAAAAGTATAGTTATGGTACAATTTCACCTGGTTAGTTTTGGATGATGGACAATTAAAATTGGAGAAGATACACGCATATGAAAATCTAGCATATATGTTTACAAAGGAATTAACAAGGGAGAGGCTAAACTTCTCTTCAACTTCAGTTGGTCTTCTAGATTGAATAGATAAAAGAACAACAAAGTCTAGGGTGATTTGATATTCTAGTGGGAACTAAAGGTTTAGCAATACTATGATAAATCTCCAAGTGAGAGGTTATTGTTGTGGAGTTTGATCAGTCTCCAACTGGGAGATTGTTATGATGTGAAGCCTAAATAGACTTGGAGGTTAATTTCTCTCACTTTATCCGATGTGGAGCCTGAGGTGTGTTGGAAATATAAGAGGAGTAACTGAGGGGGGAGAGGTGAATCAATTACCACAAAATAAATCCTAGATCCCTTAGATTTCAATACAAATTAAAACATAAACTCTAATTAAACTATATTCTGCTATTACTCGGCAAACACACAGGCACTCAGTTAACATTGAAAAATACTGCAACTCAGTAAACACTAACAATTAACTATAACTTGGAAATAATAGAATATATTTATCTTAATGTGATTAACTATGATTTTAACTTAGTTTCATACACATAAAATAAATAGCATGAATACAAGTGACACCAAGATTTAATGCGAAAACCCAATTTGGAAAAAACCACCAATTGCAACTAGTTATAGTTTTTCACTCTTCAAAAGTGAGCACTATTAGGAGCCAACTCTATTAAAGATTATAAAACACACTATTATGTGTGACCCTATTAGAGGATTTAATCATCTTGTTAGGAGTGGCCTTGTTAGAGGTCTTGAGACACTTCAATCTAGAAATGCCACCTTGTTAGAGAATTTACAAATAGCTATTAAGCCAAATCTATTAAGAGATTTAGATCACTATTAGCTGGGAATCAATCAACCCAGGTTGACCTATTTTGGAATGGGTCAACCTTAGATCAACCTAGTACATAAGGGGTAGACCTTCCTTGATGATTGTGCAACACAGGCCCGGAAAAGTCTTGAGGTTTCAAATAATTAACTTTCATTCTTCAATAAACTTGTATTATTTTCTCCCCCAAAAACTAAAATATAAGGAAATTTGGAGACTTCATTTTTTATCCCAAACTTTCATGATATCTCACATGCATGCAAGATACACTTGCACTTTGCAATCAAGGCATACAAGCTTTCGAGTATTCCAAGAATTCAAGAAAAGGAGTTCTCATCAAGCATTAACAGATACTTTGTGAACTTTTCCTCTTTAATATCTAGCATATTATTGGCCATCAAGGGAGGAGATCATTGAGACATTTATCATCTTCTTCATTGATGCACATTTACATCCATGGATCCATGATGTGGTTATGGTAGATCCAATGCTACTTGTGGAGATATCTTACATTTACATACCAAATTCAACATCTACAACATACAACAAAGAAAAATCCTTATTGACAAGGGTATTTATAAGCAAGGTAAATATTTACATTTATCTTGTTTCATTTATATACATTTAAATTTCTCAACTTAAGGTTCATTCCTCAATCGAGGGCTTGACCAAGGCAAGCCCTAATTCGCCCAACAACATAAACCTCAGTTTTATGTGTACATGAGCAAGGTAGAAAAATTATGATTAAAGATTTGGAAATCACTCCTCAATATTTTTGATGAGCTTGGATCAACCTTATTATAGTGCCTTGCAAACAAGGTGACATCGCTGGAATTGCTCTAGAACAATTACCACCATGTCAACCCATTCATTGAGAAAAGAGTGGGTTGACCTAGTGGTAATCATTCTAGAATAATTATGAGGCCTCACCCTGATTTATCATAGCATATCAGATACATTTTATTTTGACACATTATGACTTGATACGTTGAGACATTGTTTGATGGACTAGACATAATTATATTATTTTATGTCGTGGGATGCTGTACTTTAAAATTCTTAATCATGTTATTTGATTTTTTATAAGTATGCATAATGATGGTGTATTATAGTAAATGAACTTAGGATTAGGAATATGATTAATACTTTAATTATGCAATTTTTTCATGGTTAAGTAAGTAAGTAGAAATGAGATAAAGGTTATTTAAATGAAAGTTTGATGTTTTGATTAATTTGATTATCCAACTAAGTTTAAAATATATGCATGTGATTTTTCTCAAGCTACTAATGTGTGAGATGAGTGTGCAGGATTATTAACCAATGAATCTAATCGAGAATCGGTAATTGACCCTATGTTCAATAAGTGAAAATAAGGTTGAGTCTAATGAAGAGACACATACCTCATTGTTTCATATTTTATTTGTATCATAATTTGAATGTGTGTATCATTCTGTAATTGTTAGGTGTTTAATGTTACGTAATAGTGAATCTTATAGTGTCACTTGAAACTTGTAATTTGTATATGTGTATCAACATGCTAATTAGAGTTAAGAGAGTAACCCAATAATTTGAGATTGATAAAGTTAGTAACCTAGATTAATTACCTTGATTAGGATTTAGTGGAAAATTTTCATTTCTAGGGTTTTTAGAAAGTTCAAGTATTTCAAGCCAAATTAATAGGTCCTAAAATTACCCTAGAGGCCACAATTAATGCAAATCAAGTGCCTAGGGGGTATGTGTATGGGTTGGGACATTTTCCACCCTTCTAGATCCTTTTATTGACTTTTATAACCTCCTAAATACCCCATTTTCCCTTAAGTGCTTTTTGAGTTTACTAAGTTTTTGCTCCACCAAAAAGGTTATCTTAATGATAGGATAAAGTTGGAAGTCCCTAAAAGGCTTAAATAATGTATAAATTGATTGCCATTTTAGGTGGGTGAGTTTAGAAGCCTATTTAGTTGCTATTTTGAGGTTAGAAGGCTGTTCACCCATTCTCTACATTTAGAGATAGTCAAGCTAGGATTGAAAGAGGAAGAATGATTAGCTCTTCTCAAGAACTCCATTTTCCATAACCATTTGTGAAGGTAGGATCCTTCATTACCTTGTTCTTCATGCTTTGTTCTTATTTTCTTAAGTAGACCTATTGCATGTAAGTGTATTTCGTGTGTGTGATGAAATATGTGAGGGACGGGTTATTGTGGGTTTCTTATTTGCTTTCCTTTCATGTTTTACATTTTGTTTTATGTGGAAGACTGTAAGGGTTGTGTTGGCATTACTCACCCTTAGATAGGGCATAAGTGACCATGTATGGGAGGAGGGCCTCAGTAAGACTTTGAGTCAGTGCAGAGTCTCTCCTCATGATGAGGAGAGGGAGAAAGTTGTAATGACCCCTACCAATAGGCCACTAAAAACCTCTAATGCTGAACTAAGAAATTTTGTTAGATACTTCACATACAAGGGCCATATGACTGATATAGTATTTTAGTTTGATTTAATGAATCTTTTCTTCAATTAGCATCAATGAGAATTTTTGCAAGAGGGCTCAAAATTGACTAAACAATGACCTAACATGAATGTGCAAATTATTTTGATAATATTCAATGCATATATGTGACTAAAACTACTTGTAATATGTAGCTACAACAAATAGTAATTATGACAAACACTTTGGATGCAACCTATGATGGCGTTAATGCACTTATAGCCAAGTGGAATTAATACAAACACTTGGTATGAAAAATTATAACATTATTCATGCCAAAAAGAGAACCTACAGCCAATTGACATTTTGTCAAACAATTAGCATGCAAACTAATAAGCTGATCATGAATGATAAATACATATTCAATTACAACTATGTTAGATCAACAACTTATGTCTCCTTTATTGCATATATAATGTCAACTACAATACTAGTATGAAATGGCCAAGACACTTGGCTTACATCCACAAGAATAATGCTTAAATCTGATACAAACTTTCACCTACAACCTTACCTTCTAATATGCATCTAAATGATAAGAAAAATGCATGAAATATCCAAAGGAACCTGATTGTAGATGGCTGTAATAATTTTTACCAATGTTTCCTTTTCACTTTGTTTTTTTCGGATCTGCTTTTTCGCTTTGCTTTTTCAGATCTGCTTTTTCGTTTTCTTTTTTGGATCTTGCTTTTTCAGACTGCTTTTTCAGATCTACCTTTTTGGACTGCTTTTTCGGGTCTACTTTTTTAGACTGCTTTTTCGGATTTACTTTTTTTTTTTTCCTCTTGCAACCAAAAACTCAAACCCTCAGGTAAGTCTGAGTATACAAATTAAGCTCAACTTGAAATGGCTGAGTACCACTTCCAAAGGGCAACCCTTCAGAGGATCTTTCATCCCCTCAGTTATGCAATCACTTGGGAGGTATCATTCCCAATGATTAAGCTGAATACTTGCAGGCCTTCAAGCTCCACAAATGCTCAAGTAGACACAATAGAGAAAATAAACTTGGATGATAGACAATGAGCCCTCCATGCCTATATAGTATTTTTCTCCACTTTCTCCAGAAACTTCTAGAACATTACTTTATTTTATCTATTAAGTGACTTTATAAAATATTTTATAATTCAAGTCACTTTATTAAATTAATTAAATATAAAGTTATCTTTTAATATTTATTTATTTGATAACTTTATAAATAATTAACTTACTACCACTTATTTATTTAATTAAAATAATTAATTAGTCATCCTCATAAAATATTCATTATTTTGGATAACTTAATTAATTAAATTAATTAAATCAAATTACCTCCAAAATGGGGACATGACAATCCACCCTTCTTAAAATTGCTTGTCCCCAAGCAATGGCTGAACAATAAACCAATCAATCCACCTGGATCCCAAATGTAGTCATGAACTATATTGCTGTCAATCAACACAAGCTCCTACAATATAACCAAGAAAAATCCATGAATGAAGCGTGCATCATTGCTCAACTAAACTTCAAATCCACTACTTCCATAGTTAGGAACCCATGAGACACAAACTCCCAAAATATTAGAACCCAAGTAGATTGGACATCCCAAATTGCCAACACAATAAATACCATCAATGCATCCCACTAACCCATGTGGGATGTACCATCCAACTCTATCACAATGGTGAACACCCTTGAATAAAACTACACCAAGTATGGAGAATCCACATACTGTACACCTACCGCAATCAACACAACTCTGCAAATCACTGGCCACTATCTCATAACCATAACTCCCATGTACCACTGATGGTGAGTATACATCACAAGATAAATAGCAAGAAATAGAACCCAAACCAAGTTGGCCTTCCATCAACTCCTCAACACATGGATCAAATACAAACTGATGAACATACCCTATAGTATAATGCTGATTAAAGAACCAGACTTAGGTGACAACTCGCCATGCACAGGTGATGCAACCCACTGCAACTGATCACCAACTAAGTCAGGAGATGACATAGTCAAAGGAGTAGAATCAATAACAACCATTGAAGCATCACTCCCAAACTCTTGCTCTAAGTCATGTACTATCAAGCTGTCAACCATAGAACCTATCGCCATGTCATGCCCATTGCAACTCTCATCCTGTGGTGTCAAACCATCCCATAACTGATGACAAGCACTAGGAACCAAAGTACATCTCCATATCATCATCTCATAAACATGGTCATCAAAGGTAAATTGATGAGCATACCTAATAGTGTAATGCTGATAGAGTGTGCCAATCCCAGTTGGTGGCTTAGACTACAATCTAGATGAAACTAACTACAACCAATCACTAACCAAGCCTGAATTGGCTACTACCTTTGAAGACACCGCCAAAGGAGTAGTATCACTAGCAAGAACCATGCCAATTTCCGACTCACCAACATCACACATGATCTCTAATACAACATTACTAGTCTCCATGCCATCAATAGTAGAGACCACCATAGTGTCAGGTATACCACAACAATCTGCTACAACACCCAATTCAATTGAACCTAAATCTTGTGGAACATAACCCGATATGCCAATGCTAGTATTAAGGATGGATGCATCCCCATCTCCACTGCCTATAACAATCTTGACCATGGAAATCCTCGAATCACTAGACATCACAACCTGTGACTGTATGGAATTTGGTAAAGACTGTAGTCACTCTAACTCCATGGTCACCTCAGCAAAATGAAACTGTGACTCCTCGAAAGCCAACTGTGTACTCTTAAGAATCTTAGAAGTCACCATGAGCTGTTGAGTAAGCTCACTCACCTCATCTTCCTTGACCAAAAATGCATCATATGTTGTACTGCCCCACTCCATAAGATAATCTTTGTCGGCTACCAACTGCACATAATTCTTTCTCAAAATCTAGATAGCATCCCATAAATAGTGGATCTCTATCAAGGAAAGATAACTGCTTCCCTGCTCATCACTAGTAGGAGAACCCCATCCATAAACTGCTAACAACTGACGAGTAGCATCAAAATGCTGGTAAGTGATAGCAATGTCTCACTCGCTAACTCTCAGTTGACTAAACACATGATGGCACTGGCTAGATTGTCTCCTACAATTCTCCTCTGATGCACTGTCCAAGGGAGTATCCTCAAAGTTATTGGTTTCTAGAGTATTACCATCCATATCCTACGAATCAACTCCAAAGCTCATATCAACATACAAAGTATAAAAAATTGTAGCACTGCTGTCCAAATCCTCTATACCAAAAGAAATTTTTGAGGAAACTAAGTCCTCAAAACCGCCCACTGCATCCTCCTAGATGTCATCAATGCCAGTATCATCCTGGGACTCATTTGTACATATTGCCAAATATGAAAGATCATCAACACATTCCAACAAGAATGGTGGAATGGATATATGAACAAAGCCCAACGCTGGTGTATAAAAACTACTACCAACATTGGACAAGCTGCTGGCACAAGAAAAAACAACACCGTGCAATCTGCTAATCAAATCCATGATAGCACCCAAACAATCACTGCTACCAAAAAGTAATAAATATCTCTAGTCCACTGAATCCCAAACACCAATATAACAATCTCAAGTCCATATCCGTAAACTAGAATCAGCTGGTAACTCAAGCAAACTCCTCACCTGAGTAATATGACTAATACAAACTAACTCCACATACCTGTCTGACACTGTCCCTGTATCCTAGATGTGAATGGAAGAAAAAATCAAAACATTATCAATGACCACATATCATTTGCCTACCATAGAAAGCTGAGTATTAGGTGTGCAAGATGAAACTAAACTCAAATCCATGCCATGCTCATCCCCATGTCTCTTCAAGTCCTGTAATGCCAATGGAGTATTCACCAAAGAAGCTCGAGTGTCCCCAAGTTTGCAAGAAATCCTGTCAACTTCCTCCTCCTTCCTCCTTAAGGAATCTAAATAGTCTTTGGAAAGGCTAAGAATATGGTCACAATTTGATAGAAGATGTAAATAACTCAATTTCATCGTTCCCATTCCTTCCCTAATCACCTGTAAGTCAACACAAGAAGACTCTGCCTGAACTCCCTCATGTATACCCTGTAATTGAATCACCCAGATGTGATCCTCTATCATATCCTACATCTTGTCATGATGAGATAATGAAGTCACAATACTATCTTTTCTCACCTTCAACTGGCTGGAAAAATCATGTGAAGCACTACTAGCCTCAACCTCATGTGACGAAGCATCCAAATGTGCCTGTTACTCCCTCTCAACAAAGTCATGAATACTCAATGTCTACTCATCTCTACTAGGTATCTCACCATCATGCACAACAACATCCTCAAAATTATCATCTGAACCCTCTACATTGTAGTCACTGCCTATCGTAACCAAACCATCCTAAGTACTTGTGATATCACCCTCTAGCGACCTGTATACAACTGTCTCCACTTGAGTATCAAGTTGACAGTTAATATCAATTTGCATAATATTCTTCACCACTTCCTCCTATGGTAGAGTAGAATCTGAGACCTCAGCCTAGCTGTAAGCTAAATTCTTGAACTCCTCATGTAAGTTCCTGGTAATTGTGTCATCTACCCTGTGAGAAGATTTGCCAAATAGAAATCTAATCAACTTGTTGGTGACCCATTGCAACTCACTATGTTTATCTGCCTACTTCTACATGGTATAATGAATTCCACTCATTCCTTGCTTGTCAGAGTTCAACTGCAATATCTATTACAATAGCATCAGGTGTGAGTGCTAGAGTTTCTTCCCTAAATGTAGGACGTGTGGGTCTATCTACTGTACTAGACTGTGTCCTTTTCCCATGTTGTGATCCAACTATGCTCCTATCATCCTTCCTATTTTCCCCAATCAAATGTTGCATCATAGCCATCATAGCCTGTGTACTTGCCTCTATTGACTGTAGAAGCCTATCCTGATGCTGTAAAGCCTCATCATCTCTCATAATTTTGGGTGGGCTTTTAGAATTTCTTTCAACCATGTTCTCAGCTGTGCTAGTTCCTTATGTAAATAGAGCCCTTTTGTTTTTTCTTTTGTTAACTAAATTGAATGGTGGCTGCATAAACCTTGTCAGGCTGGTAGGAAATCACTCTAATACCACTATAATGACCCCTACCAATAGGCCACTAAAAACCTCTAATGCTAAACTGAGAAATTTTGTTAGACACTTCACATACAAGGGTCATATGACTGATATAGTATTTTAGTTTTCTTTAATGACTCTTTTCTTCAATTAGCATCAATGAGAATTTTTGCAAGAGGGCTCAAAATTGACTAAACAATGACCTAACATGAAGATGCAACTTATTTTGACAATATTCAATGCATATATATGACTAAAACTACTTGCAATATGCAACTACAACAAATAGTAATTATGAAAAACACTTTGGATGTAACCTATGATGGCGTTAATACACTTATAGCCAAGTGGGATTAATACAAACACTTGTTATGCAAAATTATAACATTATTCATGCCATAAAGAGAACCTACAGCCAACTGACATTTTGTCAAACAATTGGTATGCAAACTAATAAGCTGATCATGAATGATAAATACATATTCAATTACAACTATGTTAGGTCAGAAAATTATGTCTCCTTTATTGCACATATAATGTCAACTACAATGCAAGTATGAAATGGCCAAGACACTTGGGTTACATCCACAAGAATAATGCTTAAATCTGATACAAACTTTCACATAATTTCTTGTGATTATTAGCCTAGGAAGAGACATGTATTTTGGTGTTGTGATTGACATCTCCTACCCTGAAAAAATCTACCTTCTCCTTCATCTTGGTTCGATAAGGAACCTGTTGTACAAACTTGGGATGGGATTAGTTGGTTGAATGTGTCTATGTGTTTGAATCTAATTGTCACCTAGTCAATTTTAGTTCTCCATGGTTATCTTGATGTAAATTCATAGATTTCATAGTTAATACCTTGATATGAAGCCAAACTAGATTAAGAGTTTTGGTGTTCTTGAGTCAAATATTATGGAAACTTCTCCTTGGGAAAATGATATTGATGTAAAATTCATTGTTAACTTTATATTTGTAATGACAATGATATCGGGTTTTCTTTTCTGATTCTTTCTCGATTGAGTCCTTGAATCAAGTTTTTCAATAAAATAAATATGAAGTGGCTAGCCCATGTATCTTGGAAAAAAAGAGCAATTCATTTCCTATGAATTTTCGTGTACTCTTGATAATTCATTCCATATGCATATGATTAATGGTAATTAGATACAATGATGTTACCCAAAGTTATACAATTTGATTATGATTAGGTGTTAGAGGAAAATTGATATATATGAATGTTACTATATTTTGCATTGTTAGTAACTATTAAAAAAATATTCTCCTACCTTGAATGCATAATATAACATTAAAAAAATTGTCTTTAATCCATCCTAGAAAATGAACAAAACATTACCCATTGCCATGTTGAAATTTCTATATATATAAAAAACCCTAACACTTACGAAAAAAATAGACCTCGAATTTTTTTTTTTCATTTTTTTAAGAGTGAAAATGCTCTCTACCTTTTGTATGAAATTTTTTAATTCTCTTGATAACAAAGAATATTCTTGGAAAAGATTCCTTTTGAAAATATGAACACCATTTTATAAAGAATTATGTAATTACAAAATGAATTAAAATGAAAATAAAAATTAAGTGAATACTCTTAACCTTATCCCAACCCACCTGTAAAACTTTAAACCATTACTTTTAAATATCTTTCCCCAACATAGGTGCTGCAAACTCAAAGTTTGCAAGTCCTCCACATGTGCAATGCCAACTATCAGTGGACTAAGCACATCATGCTTGGAGCAAGGTGTTTGTCAAATGGAGGGGATGGCATAATAAATTTGATAGGAATGTTTTAAAAAATTTGCAAAGGGGAGTAAACATAGGACATCCCTCCCACCTTTGACTCCCACTACCCAACCTCCAATCAGAATGAAGGACTCTAACTTGCCAAGTTAGGATGCCTACGTACCTTACCTTGAGGAGGCCAAGTCTACACCATGGACAATGCTCCAAGTCTTGTTAGAGCTTGGGAATTATGAAATAAAGTGTCATAGGAATGTCTAAAAGGATTTTCAAACATGTTATTCCCCATAAAACAAAACCCACATACCATCTTCAAAAATACCTTGCTGCCTTGGGCAACGAGCATCATGATTGAGGTCTTGGCTCACATGAGCATGAAAGGATGTGGAGGGAGGTAAGGTAGGGGTTAGGTTAGGTTAGTTATTTTATGCTAGGGTGTTTAGTTAGTAAGGGTTAGTTAGTAGTAATTAGTGTCAGATAAAGTTTTATTTTATTAAGTGTTAGATTTATAATCAATATTAGTTCATTTTAGTTTAATATAGATGTAAAGTGAGTCTCATTTTAGATATTAAATTATTAAAATAAGAATGGTGGGTTGTTAGGATAAGATAGTTGGTTAGTTAGGACTGGTATGCGATTATGACATAGTGATAACACTTTAGATTAGTTTAAAACTTTTACATTTTTTTTTGTTTATTGTATTTTATTAAATAAATAGTTATTATTCAAATAAAGGTATAGATGGTTGTTTCATTTTAACATATTTAATTATTTAAAAGGGGAAGTGAAATGAGTTGCTAGGTAAGGGTAAGTTAGAGGTTGTAAGTTAATGTTTATGATTAAATTTAAATAAGTTAATGACTTTGGAGATTTAATTTCTATAATGTATAGATTTGATGAAGTTTAATATATAACTAAGAACAATAGTTTATTGGGTTAAGACCAAGTCAAATGAATATTATAACGTTGAATTAACCTATGAAACAAATGTCTCAAATAATTTCAATAGTAAATATTTACTGATTGTAACTAGTTAAAAGTTCATTTAAATAATGGTAACAAGTATTAAGGTATTTGGATGAATGTTCTGAAATGATGTAGCCTGTTTTAGCTAGGAGATTTAATCGACACACAAAATGAAATATGGAACCTTAGAAAACCTAATGTGTCTTATGTGTGTCTTTACTCAAACATGTATTAACATAGTGGATTAATTAATTAAAAAAAATTCCATGTGTTTTTGCCCCGATATTTTGGGCATGACATTTTGGTATCAAAGTGGTGTTTCAACACTAGGAACCTGAAACCATTACATTTCAACTTATCTAAACTTTGAATTTTTTAGGATGCCTCCCATCACATGAAATAACCCACAAGGTAGAGGTTGTAGAGCTGCAAGTGTTGGAGTAGAATAGGAGGATGGACCACCACCTCCACCTCCACCACCTTCACCACCACCTCCACTGAACCCTAATTAGGATATTCTAGATGCTCTCAAAATCTTGATTGGAGTAGTCCAACAGAGGATACCACCCATAGTACAACTTGAGCAACAGATTCTCCAAGGGGAAGCATAGGAACCCAGAGGAGGCAAGGCGGATGGTAGAGAGGAGTAGGAGTTCCCCACCTCAGTAGGTGGACAAGGTGATCATGAGGGTGTGTCAAAACATTAGTTAAGACCACCAACCGATAGACCTCCTAGACATGTAGGAGATGAGATCAGGGAGTTGATACAACTCTAGCCACCATTGATTCTTGATTCCACTGATGGAGCAATAGAAGAGACTTGGTTACAAAGTTTGCAATGATGTTTTGGATTATGTCCTTATGGGAGTAATCTAAAGGCAAGCCTAGCAGTCCATCAACTAAGGGATAATGAATCCATCTGGCGGCATTAGGAGGAATCTATAGGAGGAGTGAGGATGGACACCATCACATGGGATAAATTTTTGTTTATATTCTAAGAGAGATACCTTTTTGAGCACTTCAAATAGAAGTAGATAGAGGAGTTCCATTCTCTACAATAGAGGGGCCTCAGAGTAGCTCAGTATGTGTGCAAGTTTTTTTGACCTCCTTCTTTATGTTGAATACATTAAGGAAAAGAAACTGTGGATCCACCTCTTCATCATGGGCCTAAATTTCACACTCCAAGGTGAATTTTTTTTGGCCTTCCCTACCACTTTGAGATAGGTAGTTGAGATAGCATTAGTTGCTGAGGATACTTGGGGTAGATAGGAGTCTCAAGATCGATCTTAGAGTCGAAACTCTACCTAGTAGTTAGGACAACAAAAACCCCCTTAGAAAGGGAATCAAAATTATGCAGTAGGGTCCTCTAAGAGCCAATAGTCCTAGCAGTAGAAACCACAACAAAAATAGAAAAAACCATCACAAGGTTATTAGGGCTCTAATCCCAAGTAGTGGCAGCCATAGGGTCCTAAAAAATATTAGAAGGTATAGGCCCCACAGTCAGAGTCAGCGAAGACTCAACAGTCTTATAGGAGTGGATACAATAGATCTAGTAGTTTTGGGGGTCCACAACAATCCAAATCATAGGGCATACATGCTTATACCTGAGGACTATGCTACACTTATGGTGGCATGGGTCATCTATCTAGAGAGTATCCACTGGGACAGTCAATTGGTGATCAGAGAGGGGCTATCTTAGAGGCTATAGTTGGTGACATGGGTAGATCCCACAAAGTATTTGTGGTTGTTGACAACTACCAGGCTAAGCATTAGGCCATAGTTATCGAGGCCACAGTTATAATACAGGATAGTATTATTGCTATTTTATTTGATTCTAAAGCTACTGACTCTTTTATATCTCCATATGTAGTAGAGTGTTGTATGCTAGTGGTAGTCATACATGATGTCAGTTGGGAATTAGAGTTAGCCTCAAGAGCTAGAGTATTAGTTAGTTCCATGGTACATAACTGCTAGATTCAGATTGGAGACATGACACAATGTCTAATCTATGCATTACCTCTCTAGGTTCCTATGATGTTGTCCTTGGCATGGATTGGCTTTATGCCCATAGCACCGAGATACATTATCAACAAAAGAGGGTAGAATGTGTGGATGAATATGGGATCTCTAGAGTGATCTTTGGATTGAAGAGACCTTTATCTCTTCATATGATTTTTTCCATGCATCTTAGATGGTGTATATAAAAGGGATGTCAGTTGTTCGGTCTTACCATTAGTAAAAGAGAGAAGGATTCAGAGGGAGAGGCATCCCTTGATGAATTTCCTATTCTACAAGAGTTTATAGATATTGTTTACGTAGGGTAGTGGATTTTCACATAGATCTTGTGCCAGGAACCAAGCCAGTATCAAGAGGACCTTTCAAGATGACTACTCATGAGCTTGGTGAGATAAAGACTTAGTTGGAGGAAATCTTAGAGAAAGGGCATATTTGACCTAGTGTGTCACCTTAGGGTGCACTAGTGATCTTTGTAAAGAAGAAGTATGTATCACTTAGGCTGTGCATTGACTATTGATAGTTGAACAAAGTAATCATTAAGAAATGATACCCACTTTCTAGGATTGATGATATCTTCAATCAGTTATAGAGTGCCTGAGTATTCTCGAATATAGATCTAAATTCAGGTTATCATCAATTGAGGATTATGGAGAGTGATATCCAAAAGACTGCATTCCATATGAGGTATTGTCACTACAAGTTCACCGTGGTACCATTTCACCTAATGAATACTCTAGTTGTATTCATGAGCCTCATGAATGGAGTATTATGTACCTTTTTGGATAAGTTTGTGGTCATATTCCTAGATGATATTATGATATCCTCTTGTAATGAGAAAGAACATGAAGAGCACCTGAGAAAATTGTTGCAGAAGTTGAGAGAGAATTAGTTGTATGGTAGCTTGTCGAAGTGTGCATTTTATAGATTTGTGATACATTATTTGGATCATGTTATATGTGGTGATAGAGTCTCAGTAGATCCATCAAAGATTAGGGCCATCATGGATTGGCTAGCAACCACTAGTGTCACTGAAGTAAGTAGTTTTATGGAACTAGCAAGATATTATTGACACTTTATTGTAGGATTCTCTAGATTAGAACACATGATCACATCTCTTCAGAGAAAGTGGAAGAAGTATGAGTGGACAAAGAAATATGAGAGAGCTTTCAAAGAACTCAAGATAGCCATCACGAGTGCACCAATCCTTGTAGTGCTAGATCCTTCTATGGATTTTGTGGTGTGCACATATGTATCTTTGGATGGTATAGGGGTAGTCCTTATGTAGGATGGATGACCTATTTCCTATGAGTCTAGGAAGTTGAAGACTCATGAACTCATTTACCTTACTCATGACCTAGAGATTACAATAGTTGTTCATGCTTTAGTGAAGTGGTGACACTTCCTTTTAGGTCATACATTTGAGCTTTACTTTGACCATCAAAGCTTGCAATACATATTTAAATAGCCACACCTTAATGCTAGGCAAAGAAGGTGGATGGAGTTCCTTTGTGAGTACAATTTTGATGTTCATTACATAAAGGGAAAGGAGAATGTGGTTACATATGCCTTAAGTAGAAGGCACCATGAGCTTTCATCCATGACTACTTGCACCAATTTGAGAGAGTGGATCTTGCATGATTTGCTAGAAGATGAGCTTTATACAGAAGTTAATCAGTTGATAAATTCTCAGAGACCCTTAGAAGGGAAAAATTTAGAGTATTCATTAGAGTCTGATGGGTTTTTGTGTCATATAGGATGTGTTTATATACCTTCCATTGGGGGTTTGCATGAGCTCATTGTACTTGAGGCTCACAGAGCACCTTATGTAGCACACCCTAGTGTTAAGAAGCTACATGCAAATCTAAGGTAGTTATATCATTGGATAAGAATGAGAGTGCAGATTGTTGGCATTATTGTGAGATGCCTCAAGTGTCAGAGGGTGAAGGTAGAACACTATTAGCCTAGTGGGATTCTTCAGCCTCATGAGATTCCATAGTGGAAGTGAGATGCTATATCTATGGATTTTTTTGTTGGTCTTCCCATGTCTTCTTGCCACCATCATGCCATTTTGGTGATGGTTGACCCATTGACCAGGTTTCCCACTTCTCACCCATGCATACTACATACACAACACGAGACATAGCTCAAGTGTTTTTGCAAGATATTGTTAGACTTCATGGCATTCCCTATAAGATCATCTCAGATAGAGACTCACTATTCACTTTATCCTTTTGGAGAGAGTTGTAGGAAACATTAGGCACTAGGCTCAAGTTTAGTACAATGTACCATCCTCAGATTGACAGTCAGATTGAGAGAGTGAATCAGGTAATGGAGAACATGTTACACATGTATGTGATGGACCATCAAGTCAAATGGGAGAAATACTTGCATATTGTCAAGTTTTCTTATAACAATGGGCACCATTCCTTTATAGGTATGCCACCTTATAATGCCTTCTATGGAAGACCTTGCAGAACACCATTGAGTTGGGATAGGATCAAAGATAGAGAATCTATTGGTCCTCAGATAGTCAAAGAGATGGAGCAGTAGGTGACCCTGATTAGAGAGTGCCTTAGAGAGACACATGATAGGCAAAAGAAGTATGCTGATGTGAAGAGGATTGATCAAGAGTATAAGGTTTGAGATAGAGTATTCTTGAGAGTACAATTGCACAAGAGTTTGATTCAATTTGGAAAAGTCTCTAAGTTAGCACCTCGACTCATTGGACTATTTGACATCCTAGAGAGGATAGGACTAGTTGCATACCATCTAGCCTTTTCACCTAACCTGTCACACATCCATGATGTGTTACATGTTTCTTTACTTTGATTCTCAAATTATAGATTGGGATGTCTTGTAGGTGGAGTTAGATGGGTAGCTAGCTTCAGAGCCTATCTATATTATTGCCCGATGGACCCTAGCTTTTCGGGGCTAAGAACTAGACTAGGTTAGGGTCCAATAGGATTATTATGCTAAGGTTACAACTTCATGGGAGGATGCAATACAAATGAGATCTCAATACCCATACCTTTTTGATGAACTCCAAGAGGAAGTTCATGCCTAGTGCGGTAGGATGTGAAGCCTCGCCTTGATCCATCATACACATCTGATACATTTTAGTTTTACACATTATGACTTGATATGTTGAGACATTGTTTGATGGATTGTAAATTATTATATTATTTTATGTTGTGTGATGCTTTACTTTAAAATGCTTAATCATGAAATTTGATGTTTTATAAACATACATAATGATGGTGTATTATAGTAAATGAATTCAGGATTAGGAATATGATTAATACTTTATATGCAATTTTTTCGTGGTTAAATAAGTGAATAGAAATGAGATAAAGGTTATTTAAATGAAAGTTTAATATTTTTATTAATGCGATTATCTGAATGATTTTTAAATATATGCATGTGATTTTTCTCAAGCTACTGATGTGTGAATTGAGTGTGCAAGATTATTAACAATGGAATCTAACAGAGAATTAGTAATCAACCCTATGTTCAATCTGTGAAACTAAGGGTGAGTCTAATGAAGAGACAAAACCTCCTTGTTTCATATTTTATTTATATCATAATTTGAATGTGTGTATCTTTCTATAATTATTAGGTGTTTAATGTTACATAAAAGTGAATCTTATGGTGTCACTTGACACTCGTAATTCATATATGTGTATCAACATGTTAATTAGGGTTAGTAGAGTAACTCGATGATCTAAGATTGATAAATTTAGTAACATAACAATAATTAGTTGGTAACCTAGATTAATTACCTTAATTAGGGTTTAGTGAAAAATTTGCATTCCTAGGGTTTTTAGAAAGTTCAAATATTTCAAGCCAAATTAATAGGTCATAAAATGATCCTAGAGACCAAAATTAATGCAAACCAAGTGCCTAGGGGGTATATGTATGGGTTAGGGACATTTTCCACCCTTCTAGATCCTTTTGTTGACTTTTATGACCTCCTAAATAACTCATTTTCCCTTTAGTACGAAAATTGAACATCTCTTCGAGTTTACCAAGTTTACACTCCACCAAAAAATTTGTCTTAATGGTAGGATAAAGTTGGAAGACCCTAGAAGGCTTAAGTGATTTATGAAGTTATTTCCATTTTAGGTGGGTGAGTTTAGAAGCCTATTTAGTTGCCATTTTGAGGGTTAAAGGGTGTTCACCCATTCTCTACATTTAGAGAGAGTGAAGCTAGGACTAAAAGAGGAAGAAGGATTAGCTCTTCTCAAGAATTCCATTTTCCATAACCATTTGTGAAGGTAGGATCCTTCATGGCCTTGTTTTTCATTCTTTGTTCTTATTTTCTTAAGTAGACCTATTACATGTATGTGTATTTCATGTGTGTGATGAAACATGTGAGGGATGAGTTATTATGGATTTCTTATTTGTTTTCCTTTCATGTTTTAGATTTTGTTTTATGGGGAAATTTATAAGGGTCATGTTGGCATTACTCACCCTTAGATATGGAAAAAGTGGCCATGTACTAGAGGAGGGCCTCAGTTGGACTCTGGGTCAGTGGAGAGTCTCTCCTCATGATAAGGAGAGGGAGAAAGTAGGGTGTTATGGGCCCATACTTATCAAAACAAACCATTTTGTGTTTGGGGAGATAAGGAGTGAAAGAAAAAAAGTTCTTATGATTATTAGCCTTGGAAGAAGCATGTGTTTTGGTGTTGTGATTGACATCTCCTACCCTAGAAAAATCTACCTTCTCCCTGGTCTTGGTTCGATAAGCAACCTATTGTGCAAACCTAGGATGAGATTAGTTGATTGAATGTGTCTATGTGTTTGAATCTAATATCACCCAGTCAGTTTCAATTCTCCATGGTTATCTTGATGTAAATTTGCAGATTTCATAGTTAATATCTTGATATGGAGCCAAAATGGATTCAAAGTTTTGGTGTTCTTGAGTCAAATGTTATGGAGACTTCTCCTTGGGAAAATGATCCTAATTTCAAATTCATTGTTAACTTTATATTTGTAACGACAATGATATCATATTTTATTTCTTGATTCTTTCTCGATTGAGTCCTTGAATAAGATTTTTCAATAAAATAAATATGAAGTGGCTAGCCCACACATGTTGAAAAAAGAGAGCAATTCATTTCCTATGACTTTTCATGTACTCCTAATAATTCATTCCATATGCATATGATCAATGGTAATTATATACAATGATGTTATATGAAGTTATACAATTTGATTATGATTAGGTGTTAGAGGAAAATTGATTTATATGGATGTTACTATATTTTGCATTGTTAGTAACTATTGAAACAAAAATTCTCCTACCTTGAATGCATAATATAACATTAAAAATCACTATCTTTAATCCATCCTAGAAAATGAACAAAACATTACCCATTGCCATGTTAAAATTTTTATAAAAAAAAAACCCTAACATTTATGAAAAAAATAGACCTTGCAATTTTTTAAAAATATTTTTTAGAGAAAAAATGCTCTCTGCTTTTTGTATGTAAAGTTTTAATTCTCTTGATAATAGAGAATATTCTTGCAAAATATTACTTTTCAAAATATGAACACCATTTTATAAAGAATTATGTAATTAAAAAATGAATAAAAATGAAAATAAAAATTAAGTGAATTCTTTTAACCTTATCCCACCCCACCTATAAAACTTTAAACCAATACTTTTAAATGTTAGCTGTCAGTGGATTGAGTGCATCATATTTGGAGAAAGGTGTTTGTCAAATGGGGGGGGGGGGGGGGGGGGGGGGGCGGCGGGGGAAGTGGCTGCATAAAATTTTTGATAGGAATATTTTCAAAAATTTGCAAAGGGGAGTAAACATAGGACAACCCACCTTTGACTTCCATTTCCCAACCTCCAATCAGAATGAAGGACTCTAACTTGCCAAATTATGATGCCTCTATCCCTTACCTTGAGGAGGCCAAGTCTACACCTTGGACAATGCTCGAAGTCTTGTTAGAGATTGGGAAGAATGAAATAAAGTGTGATAGGAATGTCTAAAGGATTTGTAAACACCTTATTCCCCAAAAAACAAAATCCAAGTACCATCTTCAAGGATACCTTGCTGCCTTGGGCATTGAGCATCGTGATTAAGGTCTTGGTTCACGTGAGCATGAAAGGATGGGGAGGGAGGTAAGGTAGGGGTTAGGTTATGTTAGTTAGTTTATGTAAGGGTGTTTATTTAGTAAGGGTTAGTTAGTAGTAATTAGTGTTAGATAAAGTTTTATTTTATTAAGTGTTAGATTTATAATCAATATTAGTTCATTTTTAGTTTAATATAGTTGTAAAGTGAGTCTCATTTAGATATTAAATTATTAAAATAAGAATGGTCGATTGTTAGGATAAGGTAGTTGGTTAGTTAGGACTAGTATGCGATTAAGATATAGTGATGACACTTTAGATTAGTTTTAAAACTTTTAGATGTTTTTTTGTTTATTATATTTTATTAAAGAAAGAGTTATTATTTAAATAAAGGTATAGATGGTTGTTTCATTTTAACATATTTAATTATTTAAAAGGGGAAGTGAAATGAGTTGCTAGTTAAGGGTAAGTTAGAGGTTGTAAGTTAGTATTTATGATAAAATTTAAATAAGTTAATGACTTTGGGGATTTAATTTATATAATGTATAGATTTGATGAAGTTTTATATGTAACTTAGAACAATAGTCTATTGGGTTAAGACTAAGTCGGATGAACGTTGAATTAACCTATGAAACAAATGTCTCAAATAATTTTGATAGTCAATATTTAATGATTGTAATAAGTTTAAAAGTGTATTTAAATAATGGTAACAAGTATTAAGGTATTTAGATGAACATTCTGAAATGATGTCACCTATTTTAGCTAGGAGATTTAACCAACACACAAAATGAAATATGGAACCTTAGAAAATCTATTGTCTTATGCATGTCTTTAGTCAAACATGTATTAATATAGTGAATTAATTAATTTAAAAAGAAAATTCTGTGTGTTTTTGTCCTGATATTTTGGGCATGAAATTTTGGTATCAGAGTGGTGTTTCAACATTAGGAACCTAAAACCATTATATTTCAACTTATCTAAACTTTGAATTTTGTAGGATTCCTCCCATCACATGAAACAACCAATGAGGCAGAGGTCATAGAGCTGTAGGTGTTGGAGCAGAACAGGAGGATGAACCACCACCTCCACCACCTCCATCACTGAACCCTAATTAAGATATTCTAGACACTTTCAAAACCTTGATTGGAGTAGTCTAGTAGAGGCTACCACCCATAGTACAACCCAAGAAGTAGATTCCTAAAGGGAAAGCACAAGAACCAAAGGAGGTGAGGTAGATGGTAGAGAGAGGAGTAGTAGTCCCCCACTATAGTAGGTTGAGGGACAGGGCGATCATGAGGGTGAGTTAGTACATTAGTTAGGACCACCACCTGATAGACCTCCTAGACATGTAGGAGATGAGATAAAGGAGTTGATATGACTCAAGCAACCATTGTTTTCTTGGTTCCACTGACAGAGCAGTAGTAGAGGCTTGGTTATAGAGTCTGCAACGGTGTTTTGGATTACATCCTTATGGGAGTAATCTAAAGGCATGACTAGAAGTCCATCAATTGAGGGAGAATGCCTCCATCTAGTGGCAATAGGAGGAATCTAAAAGAGAAGTGAGGATGTATACCCTCACATGGGAGACATTTTTGGTTAGATTCTTAGAGAGCTACCTTTCTGAGTGCTTCAAATAGAAGTAGATAGACAAGTTCCATTCTCTACAGTAGAGGGGACTCATAGTAGCTCAGTACAAGAGTAGGTTTCTCAAGCTCCTTCCTTATGTTGAATACATAAAGGATGGAAAAATGCAGATCCACTGCTTCATCATGGGCCTAAATTGCACACTTTAGGGTGTAGTCCATTTGGCCTTCCCTACCACTTTTAGATGTGTAGTTGAGATAGTGCTATTTTTTGAGGATACTTAGGGTAGAAAGGAGTATTGGGATCAGTCTTAGAACCAAAACTCTACCCTAGTAGTTAGGACAATAGAAGCCCCCTTGGAAAGGGAATCAAAATTATGCAACAGGGTTCTCTAAGGGCCAACATTCCCAACAACAATATAAACCATTACAGGGTTATTAGGGCTCTAAGCCTAAGTAGTGGCACCCATAGGGTCCTAAACAAGATCAAAAGATGGAGGCCCCATAGTTAGAGTCCACAAAGAATAAATAGTCTTACAGGGGTGGATATAGTGGATCTAGTAGGTTTGGGGGTCCACAATAGTCCAGATCATAGGGTGTACATGTTTATACCCAAGGACTGTGCTACACTTGTGGTGGCATGGGTCATCTATCTAGAGAGTTTCCATGCGAAAATTAACCAGTGGTCAGAGAGGGGCTACCTTAGAGCCTATAGTTGGTGACATGGGTAGATTCCATAGAGTATTTACAGTGGTTGATAACCACCAGGATGAGTATCAGGCCACATTTATTGAGGCCACAAGTATAATACAAGGTAGTATGGTTGCTATTTTATTTGATTCCAGAGCTACTTACTCTTTTATATTTCCATATGTAGTGGAGCATTGTGAGCTAGTGACAGTTAGATAGGATGTTAGTTGGGAAGTAGAGTTAGCGTCAGGAGCTAGAGTGTCAATTAGTTCCATGATGCATAAGTGCCAAATTTAGATTGGAGACATGACCATGATGTGTGATCTATGCATTATCCCTCTAGGTTCTTATGATGTTGTCCTTGGCATGGATTGGCTTTATGCCCATAATGCCAAGATAGATTAGTGACAAAAGAGGGTAGAATGTGTGGATGAATATAGGATCTCTAGAGTGATATTCAGAGTGAAGGGACCTATATCTCTTCATATGATTTATGCGATGTAACTTAGATAGTGCATGAGAAAGGGATGTCAGTTGTTTGCTATCATCATTAGTGATAGAGAGGAGGATTTAGAGGGAGAGGCATCCCTTGATGACTTTTCTATTTTATAGGATTTTGCTGATGTTTTTCCTTTGGAACTCCCTGATATGTCTCTACCTAGAGTAGTGGATTTTCACATAGATCTTGTGCCAGAGACTAAGCTAGTATCAAGAGCACCTTATAGGATTTTTACTCATGAGCTTGGTGAGCTAAAGACTTAGTTGGAGGAACTTTAAGAGAAAGGGCATTTTTGACCTAGTGTGTCACCTTGGGGTGCACCAATGATTTTCATAAACAAGGATGGATCACTTAGGTTGTGCAATGACTATCAACACTTGAACAAAGTAACCATTAAGAACTGATACCAACTTCCAAGGATTGATGATCTCTTTGATCAGTTATAGGGTGCCTGAGTATTCTCAAAGATATATATGAAGTTTGGTTACCATCAACTGAGGGTTATGGAGAGTGATATCCACAAGACTACATTCCATACAAGGTATGGTCATTGCAAGTTCACTATGCTATTATTTGGCCTAACAAATGCTCTAGTTGTATTCATGAGCCTCATGAATGGAGTATTCTATACCTTTTTGGATAAGTTTTTGGTCATATTCCTAAATGATATTGTGATATACTCTCATAATGAGAAGGAACAGGAAGAGCACTTGAAACAAGTGTTGAGAGAGAACTAGTTGTATGGTAGCTTGTCGAAGTGTGCATTCTATAGACTTGAGATATGTTATTTGGGTTATGTTATATCAGGTGATACAGTCTCAGTAGATCCATCAAAGATTAGGGCCATATGGATTGGTCAACACCCACAAGTGTCACTGAAGTAAGGAGTTTTATGAAACTAGCAGGATAATATCAACACTTTATTGTGGGATTCTCTAGATATGCACACCCAATCACATCTCTTTAAAGAAAGGGGAAGAAGTATGAATGGACAAAGAAATGTGAGAGAGATTTCCAAGAGCTCAAGAGAGCCCTCATGAGTGCACTAATCCTTGTAGTGCTAGATCTTTCTATGGATTTTGTGGTGTGCATAGATGCATCTTTGGATGGTATAGGGGCAATCCTTATATAGGATGAATGATCTATTTCCTGCGAGTCTAAGAAGTTGAAGACTCATGAACTTAATTACCCTACTCATGACCCAGAGCTTGTAGTAGTTGTTCATGCTTTAGTGAGGTGGTGACACTTCTTTCTAGGTCATAGATTCAAGCTTCATTCTGACCATTAGAGCTTGTAGAACATATTTACTTAGTTGAACCTTAATGCTAGGCAAATAAGGTGGATGGAGTTCCTTTGTGAGTATGATTTTGATGTTCATTACATCAAGGGAAAGGATAATGTGATTGCAAATTCCTTAAGTAGAAGGTACTAGGAGCTTTCATTTGTGACTACTTGCACCAATTAGAGAGAGAGAATCTTGCATCATATGCTAGAAGATGAGCTTTATGCAGAAGTTAATCTGTTGGTCTTAGTTTTGGAAAAAATCCTCATTAAACATGAAATATTCTGATAATATTTTATCCCGTCTAAAATATTGGCCTTGCAAAGGACCCAAGAGTAGTTATGTTATTATTAGATTTATAACCCCTATCATTCTTTGTTGGGAATTTTGGAAAGAGTGCAATCAAAGAATATTTCAAGATAAGCAGATGAAAATAGAGTCACTATGTAACAAAATTAAGGCCAATATTGTTGAAAACATAAATAAAAAATTCAAGTCCAAACCCCACCTTGAAGGCATCTTTATTGAGTGGGATACTAGGATGAAAAAGGTGTGGTTTGACCTCATCAACCTAGTTTGTGTCAGACTTGGTGGATCTATCTCAAAACTCAAAAGAACTAAATGTGTATGTTCCCCTCCCCCTTTAACTAGGACATGCTCAAATTCAATGGATCCTCGAGGGGAAATCCAAATGTTGTAGGAATTGGCTTCATTACACATGATTGGACTAGAAATGTAATTTGGCCAAATTTCCAAACCCCTAGGAGTTTCTTTTAATAATGTGGTGGAATTGGAGGTAGTTGTAGAAGGGCTTCAAATGTGTTGCCACCTAAACACAAATAACATCATCATTGAAGGAGAAACCCAAATCATATAGAATGCTATCAGAAAAGGCTCTTCCCTAGATTGGAACTTAAATACTAGGCTATACAGGGTTATAGAAAGCTTATCCCATTCTCCTTATACAAAATTTCCCTGATACAGAGAAAGTAACTAAATACAACAACAAAAAAAACAATAGCAATAACAAAAAACACACACACAGAGATACCAGCACTAGAGAGAGAGAACAATAATCTTCTATTGATTCATCAAATTTCCAACGTACATGCTCAGCTGTAAGGCCTTCTAGGTTACGGTTAGATGAAAAATATATATATTTAAGATTTAAAAAGCTCTCTATTGATCTTTGAAAAAATTCTCTAACTCTAAGCTCAAAGACTCTATCTATACTTGCTAAAATGACCTACAAAACATTCTAGATTATTACATAATAGGAAGGCTGACCCAAAAGATATCTTGCCCAAAATGGCTTACAAAACATTCTAGATCATTACAAAATAGAAAAATTGACCCAATCAATGGTCTAGGCACATCCCAAGACAAGATATTATCATAAATGTCATGATCAAAATAAATCCTGCAAGTCAGCTCACATAAAAAATGTAGAAATCATGTCCAAAATACTGACGCTCAGCATCAATAGGATAACTTGGCACATGAAGAGTCACTCGACATACACTAGGTAACTTGACACATGAAGGAGAGCTTAGCACATGCTATGGAACTTGACACATATTGCAAAGTGAGATGGGATAACATGCAAACCTAAGTGTTAACATGATGTGGGATAACCTAAACTTGACTTAAACTACAAAATTACTGGTACTCGACAATCGCTGTAACTTGATAATGACTGAAACTTGGCAAAAACCAAATGCATGATGGGCATCTATACATGTCGAAATAAAATTAAAATTAAAAAAAAAAAACTCTTTATGTGGGTGCTCCTGCACCATACACCCTAGGAAAATTTATCTCAAGCCCACTTGAGATGAGCTCTTGTAGAGTGGTACCCTTCTGGTTTATATGGTCCTCTATCATTCACATAGCATCTACATTAGAATAGCCTCTAAATTTTATCAAGTATTGCTCATAATCCTTTCCTCTTGTCTTCTTCACTTCTTTGGTGTCAAGTATCTTCTCTAGCTATGGTGCCTCCTTCAATGGTAGATCTTTAATGTCTTCTACATCAACAATCTACCTTGTATCAACTCCTTCATTGGCTACTTTGAATGGTGTGAGGTCTGCTATGTTGAAGATGGGAGATATTCCAATCTTAGGTGGCAATTGAATCTCATAAGCATTTGTTTCAAACTTCTTCACTATTTGGCAAGGACCTAGTTTTCTCAACATGAGCTTGGTATGTTTACCTTTTGGTAACCTCTCTTTCTGGAGATTAGCCCACACTAAGTCTCCAACTTCAAATTCTAAGTGTCTCCATTTCTGATCTATATGCTTCTTATACTTGTTAGAGGTTTGTTGGAATTGTGCTTTGACTTCATCATGGATCTCTTTTATGGTTGTAGAAAACTCCTTGCCTTGTGCACTAACTTGTTGGTGTGAACTCATATCTCTTAACTCCAAGATCCCTTGAGGATGAATTCCATACACCACTTAAAATGGAGACTTTCTTTTACTCCTATTAATGGAGTCATTATATGAAAATTGAGCTTGGGGTATGATTGCATCCCACTTTTCTCCATGTTTCCTTGTGAGTGATCTCAACAAATTTTCCAATGTTCTATTAACTACCTCTATTTGCCCATCAGTTTGAGGCTGATAGGCTGATGAGAATGATAAATTGGTTCCAAGTTTTCACCATAAGGTTTGTCAAAAGTGTCCCACAAACTTCACATCCCTATCTAAAACTATGTTAAGAGGTGGCCCATGAATCCTTATGACTTCTTTGAAAAAGAGATTTTCTATATGGGAAGCATCATTGGTTGATTTACATGGTAAGAAGTGAGCCATCTTGCTGAACTGATCTATAAAAACAAACACACTATCATGCTCTCTTTTTGTCCTTAGAAACCCAATTACAAAATCCATTTTTATGCTTTCCCATGGCCTAGATGGTATTGGCAAAGGTTGATAGAGCCCTACATTTGTAGTCCTCCCTTTGGTTCTTTGGAAAATCATACATGTTTCCACAAAGTTTCTAACATCAATATGAAGTTTAGGCCAATAGTAATACCTCCTTACAAATTCTAAGGTTTTATCCAAACCAAAGTGTCCACCCATGGTTCCACTATGCTTCTCTTTTATAATATTTGACCTCATAGAGCACCTAGGGACACATAGTTGCCCTCCTTTGAAAAGAAGTCTATCTTGTGTTAGAAAATTAGGAAAATTAGCATGGTACCTATCACCAAAATCTATACATACCTTGTAGATTTCACCAAAATCTAGATCTGCTACATACATGTCCTTTAGTGCTTCAATTCCCACACTTTCTAGCTGAATTTGGGAGACAGTCATGTTCCTTCTACTAAGAGCGTCAAAAACCTTGTTTGCTATACCCTTCTTATGCTCGATAGTGAAGGTATAGGCCTACAAATAATCCACCCATTTCATATGCCTATGACTTAGCTTGTCTTGGCTATTCAGAAAACTAAGTGCTTGGTTATCCATATACACAACAAACTCCTTTGGTAATAAGTAGTGTCTCCACCTTTTTATGGCTTGAACCAAAGCATACATTTCTAAGTCATATGAAGAGTATTTCTTCTTGGCTTAATTTAGCTTTTCACTTGAGAAAGCCATTGGTTTTCCTTGTTTACTAAGAACAACCCCTATAGCAACCTTGCTAACATCACATTCTACTTGGAAAACTTTGTTAAAATCAGGTAAAGAAATAATTGGCTGCTCACTAACCTTTTTCTTAAGCAATTCAAAAGCTTCATTTTCTGATTGGCTCCATGCAAACTTATACTTCCTTCCGCCTTTAATAGTTTCTAACATAGGAGCACATAAATGACTAAAATTTCTTATGAATTTCCTATAAAATGTAGCAAGACCATGCAAGCTTCTAATATCTCCAATTTTTTTAGGAGGTGGCCAAGAGAGTATAACACTTACCTTATCTTTATCCATCTTCAAGTTACCTTGGGAGATCACAAAACCAAGATATGTTAGCTCCTCTTGCATGAACATACACTTTTCCAAGTTTATCACCAATTTCTCCTTGTGAAGTTTCCTCAAAACCATGTCAATGTGCTATAGGTGTTCTTCCTTTGTCTTGCTGAAAATTAATATGTCATCCAAATATACTATGATGAACTTACCATTGAAGTCTTTGAGCACTTCATTCATAAGTCTCATGAAGTTACTAGGAGCATTAGAGAGTCCAAATGGCATTACCTTCCACTCATACAATCCATCATTTATTTTGAAGGCTATCTTCCATTCATATCTAGCCCTTATCCTTATTTGATGGTACCCACTCTTTAAGTCAATCTTGGAGAAATACTTTGCACCTCCCAAGCAATCAAGAAAATCTTCAATTCTTGGCATTGGAAACCTATATCTGATTGTAATCTTATTAATGGTTCTTGAATCAATGCACAACTTCCATGTTCCCTCCTTCTTGGGTGCCAAAACAATAGGTACAACACATGGACTTAAACTCTTCGCAATTAAGCCAAAATCTAGCAACTCCTTTACTTGTCTAGAAATCTCCTAATTTTATTGAGGTGTCATATTGTATGCAACCTTATTTGGTAAAGTAGCTCTAGGAATGAAATCAATACAATAACTGATGTCTCTTATAGGTGGTAAAGACTTTGGCATACCTTCTAAAATCAAACCTTCATACTTATCCAAAAGTGCTGTCACCGCACTAGGAATTACCTTCTTTGTTTCAGCCTTCTTCTTGTCATTTTCAATTGATCCTTATGTTTTTGGTTTAGGTATCAAAAGAAAACAAGGTTTAGGTTCTTCCTTCATGCCTTGTAATAATTCCTTCTTATCAACCATCATTATTATGGCTCCCCTCTCTTTAGTCTCTTCCACTTCTTCATGATCAACAAATGGAATCAATCTAATCACCTTTCCATCCTTCTTGATGGTGTACACATTAAGTTTTCCATTGTGTTGTGCCTACAAATAATATTTCCAAGGTCTACCAAACAATAGGTGGCATGCATCCATGTCAACTATATCAAACAAAATTTTGTCCTTATACTTTCCAATTTGAAAATCAACCCATGCTTGCTCATTGACAAGGGTTGGTTGACCCTTTGTTAGCCATGAAACCTTATAGGGAAAAGAATGAGGTACTCTCCTAAGTTTTTACTTCTAATCCATTTCAAGAGAAATAAAATTTTTAGTAGATCCTAAGTCAATAATGACTTTACATACCTTACCTCCTGATTTGCAAGTAGTCCTAAAGATGGTTTTCCTTTGTGATGGCTCCATGGTAGTAGGCACATTCAAAAGTGTTCTTCTCATCATCAAATTTTCTCCTCTTTTAGGTACACTATCTGAATCAGCCATCTCCTTCTCTTGGTATTCATCATCTTGTACCAAATGTGTTCTTCTTTCACCTTATGAACTTGAAAAAACTTGATCCGGACACCTAGATGCATAATGTCCCTCCTTATTGCAATTGAAGAAAGTTATTAGACTTTCCCTTTTACCACCAAACCTACCTCTTGAATTGCCTCTTCTACCTTTGAAATTACCTCTAAAATTTCCTTTACTTTGACTATAAACTTACTTTATCTCCTTATGATCTTCATGAATTTTTCCTCTGCCTTGGAAGTTTCCTCTTCCCCTTTAGTTTCTTCCTCTTCCTCTGCTATTTTTCTCTTGTCTTCTCTTCAATTTGGCTTCCACCTTCAGTGCTAATTGATAAAATTTTTGAACTATACCAGGACACAACAGATTAAGTTCTTCTTGAATGTTCAACCTCAATTCATTGAGATATCTAGGAACTTTTACACTTTCACATTCACTTTGTTTTGCCCTTAGGGTCAATTTTTGGAATTCTTCAGTATAGGCTGTGACATCTAGCTCATTTTGTCTTAAACTATGTGTTAGATTGTGGTGACTGATCAAGAAAGTACTGTAAATTTTTTTTTTGGGCAGTAGCCGACATATTATGGCCGAAATATGGCCGACATGTTATAACCCTAAAGTGGTTTAATACTTTTATAAAAAGGCTTAGGGTTGGGTATTTTTCATAATGTTGTGATGCAAAATTGGTTCTTGCGGCGATATTGAGCTGTAAGGGATTACAGATTGTAATTAGGTTGTAATCACTGGATTGTAATAAGATCAGACTTACTGTTTGGTGGACGTAGCCTAGGGATTGGGTGAACCACGTTAAATCTTGGTGCCTTGTGTTCATTTTTTTGTGTGTTCTATTATTTTTTGTTATTGGTTATATTTGCATGTAGTTTTTATTTTTGTCCGTGGTTTATCCTAACAAGTGGTATTAGAGCAAGGTTGTCTTTCAGTTATCCTCTGCAAGAAAGTCTCACGGTTAAGTGGGAGTCTCACAGTTGAGTGGGAGCGATGGCAGATGAGGGTAAGTTGAGAGTTGATAGGTTTAATGGGCAGAACTTCCAGTTATGAAAGATGCAAATGGAAGACTATTTATATCAGAAGGATTTATGGAAGCCGTTGAAAGGAAAAGCCAAGAATCAGGGAACTATGTCAGAGGCTAAATGGGATCTTTTGGATAGAAAGGCACTCAGAAGCATTCGGTTATGCTTGGCACCATCGGTGGCATTTAATATTACAAAAGCAAAGATGATAGAAGATTTGATGAAAACCCTAGCGACACTGTATGAAAAGCCCTCCGCTTCAAATAAGGTATTTCTCATGAAGCGTTTATTTAATATGAAAATGGCAGAAGGTGGATCTGTTGCAGATCATTTAAATGAGTTTAATACTATTACTAGTCAATTATCTTCTGTGGGTATCAATCTTGATGAAGAAATTAGGGCTCTCTTGATTTTGTGTTCTTTGCCTGAAAGCTAGAATGGCTTGGTAATGGTGGTGAGTAATTCTGTTCCTGGATCTAGTACCCTAAAATATGATGATGTGATCGGTGTTATTTTAAGTGAGAAAACTCGTAGAAAATCCTCAAGTGGATCTACATCAGGAAGTGCTTTAAATGCACAAAGTAGGGGCACAACGAATGAAAGAGGAAGTAACTCTAGAAATTTTGGGAAATCAAGAGGAAAGTCAAAGGGGAGTAGGTCTCAATCGAGAGGACCAAATGATTGCTGGTACTGTGGGAAACCAGGGCACAAAAAGAAAGATTGCTGGAATCGAAAGAAAAATGAAGGAGATAAATTAGATGGAGACAAGGAGGCAAATGTGGTAAGTAACAAATCCGAAGAGGATGCTTTGCTTCTGTCTTTAGACAGTGTTGATGATTCATGGGTTTTAGATTCTAGCGCTTCATTTCATGCTACACCTCATAGAGGTTATTTCATTGATTATGTCCAAGGGGATTTTGGGCTTGTTTATTTGGGGGATAATGAACCCTGTCAAATTTTTGGAAAGGGAAAAATTAAGATTAAGTTGCAGAATGGGAATCATTGGCTACTACATGAGGTAAGACATGTTCCAAAACTAAGTAAAAATTTAATTTCAGCAGGGCAACTCGGTGATGAGGGTTGTGTAGTTACTTTTAATGATAAAAATTGGAAGGTTTCAAAAGGTTCCCTTGTAGTAGCAAAAGGTGTGAAAGTAGGCACCTTATATCTTTGTACAGGTCATATTGTTCCTTCTAGTTTGATTGTTTCAGAGAAAAATGAATATTCAGGAACAATTACTATAGTTGAGCAGGGAGAACAAATAGCTGCTGTAGATTCTGATACAGCACTGTGGCACAATAGACTTGGGCACATGAGTGAGAAAGGTATGAAAGTACTTCATTCAAGGAAAGTTTTACCAGGTCTAAAATGTGTGAATATGGATTTTTGTGAAAGTTGTGTGTATGGAAAACAAAAAAGAGTGAGTTTTGTAAAGACAGGGAAGGAAAACAAAAAGGAGAAATTAGAGCTTGTGCATACAGATGTATGGGGACTGGCTCAGGTATCTTCCCTTGGTGGCTCTCATTATTATATTACATTTATTGATGATGCAACTAGAAAATTATGGGTTAATTTCCTTAGACAAAAATCTGATGTATTTCAAACTTTTAAGAAATGGAAATGCTTGGTTGAAAATGAGACTGGTAAGAAATTAAAATGTCTCAGATCTAATAATGGTGGTGAGTATTGCAATCATGAATTTGAAGATTATTGCTCCACTAATGGTATTCGTAGACAAAAAAATGTTCCAAGGACTCCATAGGAAAATGGAGTGGCTGAACGCATGAACAGGACTATAATGGAGTGCGCAAGGAGCATGAGGTTGCATGCTGGGTTGCCCTTACACATGTGGGCAGAGGCTGTCAATACTGTAGTATATTTGATTAATAGAGGTCCCTCTACTCCTTTGGGCTGTGGTATTCTAGAGGAAGCATGGACTGGTAAGAAGGTGAGTTATTCTTTTCTCAAGACCTTCGGTTGTGAAGCTTTTGCTCATATAGACTCTGAAAATAGAATCGAGCTAGAAGCTAAATCAAAGAAATGTGTCTTTTTTGGATATGGCATTAATGAATTTGGTTATAGGCTTTGGGATTTTGAAAATCTTAAAATTATTAGAAGTCGGGATGTCATATTAAATGAGAAAGTGTTGTACAAAGATCTATTGTAGCAACATAAGAAGAAAGAAGATGATTATGTAGTGCTGGATGATACTCCAAAAGCTGATGTTCCAGCCATTCCTCATGATGTGCAACAACTGCAACAACAAATACCACACACACCAGTAAATGTTAGATGGTCAACAAGGCAAATTAGACCTCCACAAAGGTTTTCTCCCTCTTTGTATTTTATTTTACTTACTGATGCTGGTGAACCTGAAAGTTATGATGAAGCTGTGCAGGTGGATACTAAGATTCAGTGGGAGTCTGCAATGAAAGATGAAATGGACTCTTTGCTGAAAAATAAGACATGGGATTTGTGCAAGTTGCCTGTAGGTAAAAAGGCTTTACAGAATAAGTGGGTTTACAGGTTGAAAGAAGAGGAAGGAGGTAAGAAAAGATTTAAGGCTAGGTTAGTTGTAAAAGGATTTGCACAGAAAAAGGGAATTGATTTTGATGAGATATTTTCTCCTGTTGTTAAAATGACTTCTATTCGTACTGTTTTAAGTCTTGTGGCTATTGAAGATTTGTATTTAGAGCAGATGGATGTTAAAACAACCTTTCTTCATGGTGATTTGGATGAAGAAATATATATGGCTCAGCCACAGGGTTTTGAGGTCAAAGGTAAGGAGAACTTAGTGTGCAAATTGAAGAAAAGTTTATATGGCTTGAAGCAAGCACCTCGGCAATGGTATCTGAAATTTGACAGTTTTATGCATGAGCATGGATATAACAGGTGTCATTCAGATTATTGTGTTTATTTTAAGAGGTTGGATGATGATAGCTACATTATTTTATGTCTATATGTTGATGATATGCTTATAGCTGGGTCTAACATGCATCATATTAAGGGGCTAAAATGCCAATTAGCACATGCATTTGCTATGAAGGATTTGGGGGCAGCAAAACAAATCCTTGGTATGAAGATTTGCAGAGATAGGAAGAACAGAACCTTGACGCTATCTTAGGCTGATTATGTTGAGAAGGTGTTGCAACGTTTCTGTATGGAGAATGCTAAATCTGTCAGCACACCTTTACCTGGTCATTTGAAATTGACTAAGGAGATGTGTCCCAAGACACATGAAGAGGAGGATAAGATGTCCAAGGTTCCCTATGCTTCAACTATAGGAAGTTTGATGTATGCTATGGTATGCACTAGGCCAGATATTGCACATGCAGTGGGAGTCGTTAGCAGGTATATGAGTCATCCAGGATTTGAGCATTGGAATGCTGTCAAGTGGATTCTCAGATATTTGAGAGGAACATCCAATAAGTGTTTACACTTTGGGGGCTCTACTATTGATTTACAGGGCTATGTTGACTCAGATTTGGCTAGGGATATTGATACCAGGCAGAGTACTACAGGTTATGTCTTTACTGTTGGTGGGGCAGCCATGAGCTGGGTTTCTAGGTTACAGAAGATTAATGCTCTCTCCACTACAGAGGCAGAGTATGTTGCTACTACAGAGGCAGCCAAGGAGATGATATGGCTTCAGTTCTTCTTGGAAGAATTGGGACATCCTCAGAAGGATAATTATTTGTTCATAGATAGTCAGAGTGCCATTCATCTTGCTAAGAATTCAACTCTGCATTCTAAGACCAAACACATACAGTTGCAGTACCATTTCATTCGGTCAGTTTTGAAGGATGGACAGTTAAAGCTGGAGAAGATACATACCAATGACAATCCAATAGATATGTTGACAAAGGTTGTAACAAGGGAGAAGATGAACTCCTCTTCAGCTTCGGTTGGTCTTTTAGACTGAACATGAATAAAAGAACAGTAGAGTCCAGGATGGTTTGATCCAGTGGGAGCCCCATGTGGTAGTGGTATTGCTACAGGATCAGTCTCCCAGTGGGAGATTGTTGTTTAGTGTGGAGCCTGATTAGTCCCCAAGTGGGAGATTGTTAGATTATGGTGACTGATCAGGAAAGTACTATACTTGTATAAAAGGGCTTAGGGTTGGGTATTTTTCATAATGTTGTGATGCAAAATTGGTTCTTGCAGTGGTATTGAGCTGTAAGGGATTACAGATTGTAATCAGGTTGTAATCATTGGATTGTAATAAGATCAGACTTGCTGTTTGGTGGACGTAGCCCAGGGATTGGGTGAACCACGTTAAATCTTGGTGCCTTGTGTTCATTTTTTGTGTGTGTTCTATTATTTTCTGTTATTGGTTATATTTGCATGTAGTTTTTATTTTTGTCCGTGGTTTATCCTAACACTATGTCTCCTTCTATGTAGTTGGATTTCATAATCCTTAGGTAGGTAAGCTTCCCTTACCTTGGCACTCATCCCGCCCCATGCATTTATCATGTTCTTACCTTCTTTGACCCTTTCTCCTTGGGTCAAATTCCACCAAGCGAGGGCTGCTCCCTTCAACTTTGACTTGGCAATCATTACCTTATCTTTTTCTACTACATTTTCACATTCAAAGTGGTTGTTCAAGGCTTCTATCCAATCCATAACAACATCAACAACCATCTTTCCTAAAAAGATGGGTAGGTCACCTTTGGCATCCTTCTTGCCAACTCTTTCAAGGGCTTCTATGAAGTATCTCTGATCTGTAGGTAAGTTAACCAACGCCTGCTTAGGGGCATTTTATTCTTCCCCTTCTTCCTTTTACTTTGAGGGAACCTTTACTCTTTTCTCCATCTGGCCCTTCAACTTCTCAAATTCATCCAATAACCACTTACTAGTTTTCTCGTGTTCTTGCATCTTCTTTGCCAATTCAGCATTGTGACCATGTTTGACATCTTGGCTTTAGATTCTGATTCTGACATAAAAGCTAATTGCTTCAGGAGCTTTCCCCAAGCTTTGATACCAATAATGATGTAGAGAAATTAACTAAATGCAACAACAACAACAACAATAGCAACAACAAAAAACACACACAGAGAGATACCAACACCAGAGAGAGAGAGAACAATAATCTTCTATTGATTCATCAAATTTATAGCATACATGCCCAGTGGTAACACCTTCTAGGTTATGGCCAGATGCAAAATATATATTTAAGATCTAAGAAACTCTCTACTGATCTCTAAAAAATTTCTCTAACTTTAAGCTCAAAGACTCTATTTGTGCTTGCTAAAATGACCTATAGAACATTCTAGATTATTACATAATAGGAAGGCTGACCCAAAAGATCTCTTACCCAAAATGGCTTACAGAACATTCTAGATCATTAAAAAATAGAAAAACCAACCCAATCAATGGTTTGGACACATCCCAAGACAAGATCTTATCATAAATGTCATGATCAAAATAAATCCCACAGTTTGGCTCGCACAAAAAACATAGAAATCACATCCAAAATATTGATGCTCGGCATCAATAGGATAACTCGTCATATGAAGAGTCACTCAAAATACACTAGGTAACTTGGCACATGAAGGAGAGCTCGACACATATTGTGGAACTTAGCACACATTGTAGAGCAAGATGGGATAACATGTGAACTCGAGTGTTCACATGACATGGGATAACTTGAACTCAGCTTAAACTGCAAAATTATTGGTACTCGACAATTGCTCAACTAATTGCTGCAAGTTGACAATGATTGAAACTCGACAACAACCTAATGCATGATGGACATATGTACATGTGGAAATGAAATTAAAATTAAAAAAAAAACTCTTTATGTGGGTGCTCCTGCACAATTCCCACATCTATAGGAGGGAAATGTTAATCTTAGATTGGTTTTGACAAAGTAGTGACAAAATTCTTAGTCATTATTCAACAAAGTAAAGTGCAGAGTGCATGTCGAGTGATCAAAGCATGTTGAGAATAGTACATGCTAAGTAATATGATAGTTAGTGCTAAGCACTAGTAGGTTTTGAGTAGTCAATATGTGTCGAGTAAACAGAGTGTGCCGAGCTATTTAGGGGCTAAGTATCAATATTAGGAGCATAGTAAAGGCCAAGCATCAGAGCCTTTGGATGTCAAGTGAAAAATTTATGTCATAAATGTTTGTAATGACACAAACTTTTATGTAAATCATTTTTGGGCCAATATAATCATAACTTTGATTATAAGAGATAAGTATGGAGTCATATTTTGAATCTCTAGATGCAATACATGCAACCAATCAAAGTAAGGGAAGCATTAGGGGAAATTAAGGATGAACCAAAACCATTGATTCTTACTAAGAAGTTTATGAATGTACGAGGAGATGAATGCTAAGAGTTTGGAGGGAATTCATGGTTGTCTAGATGGCTATGCTAGAGTTATCTATTGCAAAATCAGTTTTAGAAGAACATAGTAAAGAAGTTAAAGGATAGAAGAGACATATCTGATTAGGAGGATGAAGGTTTAAACAATAAGGAGGAGATCTGACATCAAGCAACATAGTGCTAACCGAAGTATCACAGTGCTGAATCATTCTAACAGGTGATATAGAGAAATTTTTTTATCCAAGTAGTCCTAACAGGTTGTTGTAAATCAGTGGTTACTTTATTGTAAGTTTAAATCCTCTAACAAAGTGAGATCTAATAGTCTTTGTAAGCCTTTAACATAGAATTCCTTTCATAGGGTAGATCATAGATTATGATAAAATACATTGTAGCCATAATTAGCCACACTTTACAACTGTAGTAGTGAAGATTTGTGGGTGTCATCCCCACCCTAGTTTTACCTTCTCTTGGAGGGTTTTTGGGTAACCAAATTTATTGTGTTACGTGTTATTTACTTTATGCTATGGATACGATGCATGTTAAGTCATTTTAGTTTATATGTTAAGTTATGAGATGGATGTTGGTGATATATTTTAGTGACAAAATTTTTGAAGTGCTGATTCACCCCCCTCTTCTCAGAACTTACTTTCATATTGTTATTTCCAACAATTGGTATCAAAGCTTTATTCTCTAGAAAGGAAAGTTTTACAAATTTTGAGGTAAGATCTTGAAGATAGAAGTTTGCAAGTTGGGAAAGACTATTGAGAACTAGAAGACTAAAATACAACTTGCCCTACATCAACTCAAGGAGGAAAGAGATGAATTGCAATGTTCATTAAAGAGAAGAAATGAATTGGCTATTCAATAAAATGACACTCAATACCAAGAAGAAGACACTACTGGATTGTTTGAGGATGGAAACTCAAATGAATTTGATGCAACTATTGCAGATGTGATGGAAAAGAATGGCGCCCTATTTGAAGAAGTAAGAAATCTCAAAAGAGAACAAGAAGTACAATCAATATTTCTATGCGAGATAACAGAAATGAAAAAGAAACCTAAGGAAGACAAAGTCATGATTGAAGAAGATAAAAGAATACTGACTTACAGAGTTGAAGAGAAGACATCATATGTGCAAAATCTTGCTAACATGCATGTAGTGCTTGCCCTAGTTTGCATTTTGTTATTTTTGCCGAACTCTTTTAGGCTAGTTTTATGCTTGATTATTCTTAGCACTGTTTAGAGATAATCAGATATTGTTTCAGATTCAATTGTTATGTGACAAGATTACTTGGTACTCTATACTTCATGTATGCATGATGATTATTCAATGATTTTAGTTATTGATGATGATTAGTTAGATGGATTATCATGTGATTTCTTATGGATACTTGCCCCATACTGCATGTGTATGGTGTGCGTGTATGTTTTCTTTATGTATGGCATTTTTGATGTGGTTAAGGAAGAAAGTCGTAGTCACTTGCTAGTCAGGATCTACATGATGCACCACTTCCTGCCATTGCCTATTTAGCTTAGAATATTGTGTTTGTACATGTGTGGATTTTATGCAGGTTGCAGGTAATAGGTATCGACTTCCTTGAATTGCCAAGATGAGCGTACCCTATCGCATTATCTCAATGGTAAGAGAGGGGAGATAAATTCTTAAGTCCAAATCCTAAACCCTTAAGCCATTTGTCCTAGAAAATTAGGACAAGTATCTGAGTTGTGTACCCTCCGAATGTGTCTAATGACGTTAATTTATAATTATAACCCTTTAGTTTGATTTTGTATGTGTTTTGCTATGATGGGTTTTCGTATTTTATTTTATGAGTCCTTGGTGATTTTTCTATTAATTAAGTCTAATTAAAAGATTAAATTAATGATTTAATTTAACTAAAAATCATTATGATAGTTTAATATTTAATTATATTTAATTAATTAGGAAATAAATTAAATTAAAAGAATTAAAAATTTGATGAACAAATTTATAAGAATAAATTTAGAACGTGATAATATTTATTTAATTTAATAATAATATATTTAGAGTTCATTTTTAAATAAATGCTAAATAATATTGTTATTTAAATTAATAAATATTTTATCAATTAAATGTTCGAAAATAAATTAAGAAGTAAAAAGATATTAATTTATTAAAAGTTTTTAGATTGCATGATGTATGCATGAGGTGAAAACATAAGAAATTAATTAAAAAGATAAAACAAGTGAATTTAATAAAGATATTTTAATTATGCAAAGTGCGCATGAGATTAAAATTAAATTAATTAATTAAAAGAGAAGTCAAGTGAAAAGTAAATAAAGTAATTTAATAATTCAATAAATGTGCATGGAAAAGAAAAAGAAAAGATAAAGAAAAGTTAATATAGAGTTTGAGTCTGGTGAGCAAGGAGTTCTCTCGGGTGAATGCACAATTAGTGCCCCGATTTTAGGAGAGAACTCCATATCACAATTTGGGGGTTCATTTTTAGGGGACTGCAAATTTTGGAAGGAGAATTTTGGAAAAATTTTCAGAGAGAAGTTCTTGGATAGAAGCAAATTCTCTCACAATCTTTAGGTGGTTGCGTATTAGCATTAGGCTCAAGTAGGGTCTTGTGTTTTGATCACTAAATAAATTATATAATTTAATATATTCTATCTACTTCGTGATTGTAGAAATTTGTTTCTCAAATTTCGTTGTATGAATCCTTCAACTCTTTATTCTGAATCTTTGCTATTCAATTCCATCTATATTTAGGGATTGAAAGACCAATTAGAAAACCTCGTTGAATATATTATAGAGAATTATATTTCGAATAAGGTTGAATAAGAAATCAAACAAATATGAGAATTTATTGGATGTTGAAATCGGGTTTTGGGTTTGTTAAGAAATTTAATTTTATTGTCTAGAATTTTAATTGATTAATCTGGATTTCCATACCAGATCTGTATTAGAAAATTTATAAAAAAAAATCTTTTATAAAAAAGAAGAAGGGAAAATTGGTTTGGAAGGTTAAATTTTAATAAAAATAAAATTTAATATAAAATGAAATGTATTTATACTCGTATAGGGAATTGCTTTAATTTTTTAATTAAAAATAAATAAAATTAAAAAAAAATTATTGGTGAGGGTGGGGAAAACCCCACACCTCCACCATCTTTCATGATTGGTAGCCATAAATGTTCGCATGGCTGGGCAACAAAGCTGTCATGCTAGGCTTGCTGCCGTGGATAGCAAAGCTGCCAGGGTAGTAGAACTATCATGGATAGCCATGCCGTGGGCTACGATTTTAAATTGCCTGCCGATTTTTATTAATTTGGTTATATATATATATATTTATTATCATTTAAAACTTAGTTTATTAAAAATATTAAAATTTAATTTAGTTTAAATATAATTTAATTAAAAGTTTGATTTTATTTAAATAATTATTTATTAATAGTATGTTATTTATATTATTAAACTAAGTAATAATTAATGAATATAAATAATTAAGGAGTTCTATTAATAAGTTTTTAAATTAATAAATACTAATATAATTATAGTTTTAGGGTATTAATTAATTAATAATTGATGAAGAATTAATATGATTAGTTATGTAATTACTAATTAATTTAATTAAATATGATTTAATTAAGATTAGTTAATAATGGAAGGTGTTCAATTAATCTTTAAATTTATTTAATTATTGTAATACTAATTTTGGTAAAATCACAGATTAGTTTATTTGAAAATTAGCAAGTATTAATTATAATAATTTAAATAAATAAATACCTTTGGAATATATATAAAATTGACTTAAAATCAAAATAGGGGTAGTTGTACTTTTTATTTGAATATAAGAATGAAATAAATTGTAAGGGTAAAATGGTAAATCATAGGTATTTGAAATCTTACATTGAATGAAATTTTTACCTTACTGTTTAACTCAACTGTGAGTTTACAAATCAACCAAACTATGAAATCTATACTTTGTTATCTGTATGTTGTCTATGCTTTGGGGTTTCGGGTTTGACCTAGCTTTGACCAATCTTAGGTTGTTACCAGAGGCTTGGGGGTTATGTGTTTGTGATGTCATGCTGAAGTTTGATCTCGATCTTTTTAACCCAACCATGGTAATGTGTCTGGTATGCTCTATGATGTGTGCTGATCTATTGATTGTTATTGCTTTCTAGTGTTCTTGTGTGACACTAAGGTGAATGCATGACCTACTTGACTTAACCATTTTTTAGTCCTCAATCAGTTATATTTGGGTTTCTTTCCAATCACTTTGATAGGACTAAAGTGTTTTCTTGTTCTTGTTGATGTCATGTTATGACATGTTTGACTTAACCATTTTGAGTCTTCAATCAGTATTTTTGGGATTCTTTCCAATTGCTCATAGAGAACTGATGTGATTATTGTGATTTATCTTTTGATGCTTTCAAATCACTTTTATAGGACCAAGGTGATTTTATATGATTATTTGATTTGTGATTTTATGAGCCTAGGGTAGGTTATCTATATGTAATGTTAGGAAGTGGCTTGCAATGGGGGCTGGTGCCCTAAATGGTTCCCAAGTTAACCCATTGTAAGTTGTTTAATAAGTGAAAACACTACACTAAATGGGGATTAAAATGAACCTAATAAGAGTCTTTGTATGTTCTTGCCCATGCCTCAAGTGCTAGTGTAGACTAGGATGGGAGTAGATAGAATGCTTGGTTGTGACCTTGCATTCATAGTATGCCTTGTTAGTACGAGAGGATACTAGTGGCTACATAGGGATCACTAGGGGGCCAGGGTCATAAGAGACTACCAGGGTAACTCTAGCATGATTCGTGTGATGACACTTGTCCACTTACATAGTAAGTTTCCTACATGTCTTGTGTGCCTCTGGGTATAGATGTCGATTTATCTTAGAACCCTTGAGTTAGAATACTTTTAGGATTTCCTAGACTTAGAGAGTACTTTTGTAATGTGGTTTGATATCCTATTTGGGACTTGCGACTATCTCCTTAGCGTGGTGGGAGTGGGCCATTTAGGTTCCACATGGTTAGGTGGTAGTGCTTTTTCACTCTTACCATTGAGATCTGTCCGTAGTCACCATGGCTGGAGCATTCCTCATCTCAATTTCCTTTCATTCTATCTATGTATCATTATGATGGATGGTTATATTTCATGATGGATGTTTATATATTTTATGATGGATGGATGTATCATGTATCGTGGATGCTTTCATTTACTTTACTATACTTTGTATCATGGATCCGAGGAGGATGATGTATTTATATTTTTACATATGTATATTCTTTTAGCCTTTCATAACTTGTGACATGTACAGTGGATGATTGAACATTCTAATTTTCATTTTCCAAGAGGCATTCAGAACAAATGTATATTATTTAAATGGATATTGGAATTTTTAATTATTCTTTTAGATGGATGTGGTATTTGTTAGACTTAGTAATAATTAAATTTAAATGTGACTCAACATCTTGGGATCCTTAAGGAATGTAACCTATTATGTATGCTTATAGATGATTGTATGTTATTGCTTCTGTTACTTTATGTTTGATGTGTATGATTTATCTTTCTTGTTAAAAAAAAAAATGTTTGGAAAACTTAGTAAAACTTTAGGTTAATTCTTTTGGATCCCTTGGCGGGGTGTTACAATTCAATTCAATACAATGAATCAGTTGATGCTTGCAAACCATGAATTGAATGGAAAGGACATTGAGATCACAACCCTAAAGTCATAGAATGATCTACTACAAAATGAATTAACAACAGAAAGGAATTCATTGAAAGATTCAACAAACTAAGAGAAGTCATAAAATACTTTAAGAAATTGATGGAATCACCAAGACTTAATAATGATACTGCTGGATTGGGAGGAGAATCATCTAGAAGTGGTGAGAAAAGGAATATAAAAGGTAAGAACTATAAACCTACTTGACATAATTGTGAAAAATTTGGTCATACAACAAATGTTTGTAGGAGAAAAACTATCAACTATAAGCCCAAGTAGAAATATAGAGGATACTGCTACAACTACAACAAACAAGGATATCAAGCAAATGAATGTAGGGCCAAGATCATGATCACTCAAAGATTTGAAGGATAATATTATAATTTTCAGAAGTATGGACACAAAGCATATGAATGCAGATCTAAGACCAAGTGGACATCAAATAAACAAATAAAGGTACACCACAATGGAAACTCCTATGATTGGGATTACAAAACAAGGTAAAGTTGTCACTATTATCAAGAATATGGACATATTCTTGAAAATTGCATAAGGACACATTTTAGAGGTAACTAAAATAGATGGTTTAGTGAGATTAAATGCTTTAGTTGTCTAAAGACTGGTCATGTCAGCAAAAACTGTCCAACTAGGTCACCAACATCAACAAATGAATTCAGTAAAGGTAAAGAAAAGGTCAATGTTGAGAAAGTGAACGTGCAGATGAACAAGACATGGAGAAAGAAGGAAGATTGCAATACACCAATTTTAGATGAGGTCACTTCATCCAAAGGATTAGGTGATCACATTACCCCCAACTAGGTAATAAATGGTATGCATGTAACTAATGTTTGAAAAGTTATATTATGCATCAGTTCTAAATATATAAGATCTGAAAAGAATAAATATGTATGAAACAAGATGTAATGAAGGAGTTAAAAGTAAGAGTTATTCTATAGATATATATTTTTCTATGTTGTTACCGAGCATGGAAGAAATTGCAGTTATTGCCAAGTGATAGAGTCAAGGCTGGTATGAGTCAAGCTCGCTATGTTAGCCAAGCATGTTGAAAATCCTATGATAGCTAAGCTTATAGATGTATAAACAATGAGCATTTAATGTCAAATTTTAAGGGTTATATAGTCAATTTTTGACTTATTTTCATTCACCAAAGTTTGAAGAGCATGAAGAACATGAAGGTGATTGGAAAAAGGAGATTCTAGTGTTTGCAAACTAGATCTAGCTCCTACTTGACACTATTCTACAGATTCAAGAGGTAGTTAGCTTGTATTGAGTTACACTATTTTCTATATTGCAAACCCTAGCAAATTAAAAAGATAGCTAGTTATTCATCTACTGTTAGGAAAGAGGGGAAGGAAGTTTTCAACGTTCATTTGATTTGTAATGGTTGAAAATAATTAGTTAATTATGTATTGTCTTTGATGTTACACAAAATATCATATATTTGCTAGTCAGTGCATGCTAAGCTCACTCGGGTGATGAAGATAGTTTCCTGTGTCTATAGCATTCCAAAGTTTTGAAAATTTTAGAAGATAGTGACTACCAAGTTCACTCAAAAGACAAAGAGAAGTTTACAGAAGTTGAGTGTTAACTGAGCTCACTCGGTTAGTGAAGGAAAAGTTGGATGGAATTGATGTTAACCGAGCCCACTTGGTTACCAAAAAAAATTTGTGAAGATGCAGTATCAATTGAGTTCACTTGGTTAACATAGGAAAATTATTTCTAAGTTAGTGCCTACTGGGCAAGGTCAGCTAATGAAGGATTTTCTTGTTTTGGCATATCAAGTTCAATAGTTTTATTTGTTGGCTCTAGCCGACTGAGGAGATGAATAATAATTATTCTAAGTTATATTCAAGCCAACTTGATAATGTGTATGATATAAATATAAGATCAAGTTGAGGATTGAATGTGTGCAAGTGAATTGAAATATAGAAGATGCTAAGAGGAAGCAAATTAGAAGGATAAGCATAAAATCCTTGTGGAGCTACAAAAATACATTTGATTAGAAAGGATCAAGTGTACAAGCTAGAATTGAGATCTGTAATAAAAAATTTAGTTGCATGAGAAATCAAGTCATCTCATTGTTACTCTCTAACCATTGTAGCATTGATCTAAATCAATTAACAGAGTTGGCTTAACAATTACTTGTAAATCCTCTACCAAGGTGACATTTCTAGATTGAAGTGTCTAAAGATCTCTAACAAGGCCACTCCTAATAGGGTGATTAAATCCTCTAATAGGGTCACATCTAACAGTGTATTTTGTAACCTTTAATAGGGTTGGCTCCTAATAAGGCTCACTTCAGAAGAGTGAAAATCAATAACTAGTTTCAATTGGTGGTTTTTTCCAAATTGAGTTTCCACATTAAATCTTGATGTCACTTGTGTTCATGCTATTTATTTTATGTGTATGCAAATAAGTTAAGTAAGGTTAATCATAGATAATATCTTAAATATTTACATGTTAAGCATTTTCCGAGTTACAACATTTACTAGTGTAAACTGAGTACCTGTGTATTTACTGAGCATCAATATTTTTAGTGAAGTTTGTGTTCTGTGTTGACATCTAAGGAATCTAGATTTATTTTTGTGGTAACTAATTCACCCCTCCCCTCTTAGTTACTCCTCTTATATTTCCAACAATTGGTATCATAGATTCTTGGTTCTTGCAGAGAAGGTCTAAAGGACCTAAGCTAAAGATCAAGATGTCTTAAAGGGAGATCCCCAAGCTGAACAAATATAACTCCAAGGGATGGTAGGAACTCATGAGGTTACACTTGGTAACCATTGGATATTTAGGGATAAAGTACCTAGACACAAAATACTCGACACCTGCTAGAACTATGACTATTGAAGAAATTGTATAAAAGAAGAGTCATAACATTATGATGATTGATATTGCTTCATCTCTCAACTATGCTGAATTTGACAAAGTCAAATATTGTGGAACTGCTTATGAAATGCAGATCAAGCTAATGCCATCTATGGAGGAGATGTAAGAAGAGATAAAGATGAAAGTCTTAGAGGATAGTTTGATCAAATAAAGATGAGAGAAGATGAGAATATTGCAAAGTACAGCGACAAAATCAAAGTTAGTGTTTGTGCAATCAAAGCTTTAGGAGGAAATATTGAAGATGAGACAGTGGTAAGTAAGTTTCTTAGAACACTTCTTCCTAAATATGCAATTAGAGTATTAGAAATTCAAGAAATGAGATGCAATCCAAAGAATGATATAACATTGGATGAAGTAGTTGGAAGATTGATGAAATTTTAGCTAGATAACTATGATAATTATGTTCCTAGTTCTAGCAATATTGAGTCTGCATTTGAAGCCAAGTTGTCACTCAAGAAGAAAGCTAAAATGTCAAAAGCCAAACAATCTAAAAGTGAAGAGGAAGATAGTTTTTGACAATGATCTTGACACTATTGAGGCATTGCATGCAAGAAGGTATCCCAAAGGCAAAGGAAAGCATAAAGGTAAAATCCCTCTAATCTACTTTTCATGTAAAGAAGTTGGACACATTGTTGCAAGATGTCCAAACAAAAAAGAAAAAGATGATAAGAAGCACAACAAGTATAAAGGAAAGAATGATTTCAAGAACTTCAAAGACTACAAGGATAAAGGTAAGAAAACTTGTTTTATGGCTAAAGATTTAGATAGTAGTGAAGATGATGAAATGGTATATATTGCTGTAAAAGATGAATCTAACAATGAAGGAGATAAAATTAGACTTATCTCTCATGTTAGCAAAAATGATACATGGATTATTGATAGTGGTTGCTCACATCATATGATTGGTGACAAAACAAAGTTTGAACATATGGAACATTATGTTGGTGGAAGTGTGAGATTTGGAAACAATGAAACATGTTGCATAAAGGAAAAAGGTTGTATCTCACTAACCAATGAACTTAGATGTGATAATGCTTATTGGGTTGAAGGACTAAAGCATAATCTACTGAGTGTGGCACAGTTGAATAACATTGGATTCAAGGTAGAAGTCATGAATGGGAAAGCCAAGCTGCTGGATGGAAAAGAAAATCTAGTTGGGTCTGGTAAACAAACCAAAGGTAATCTATTCTACCTAAATCTCAGTGAAAGTTCATATTTCACTACTCAAGTAGAAGAAAGCTAGTTATGGAATAAAAAGGCTATGTCATGTGAACTTTGATAATAAGATCAAGATAAATAAAAAGAAAAGAGTAAGAGGTATTACTAGTTTGAGGAAACTTGGTATGAGCCTATGCAAAAATTGTCAAATTAGTAAGATGGGCAAGACAAGTTTCAAAAGCAAAAACTATCATTCTGAAGAAGTCTTGGAGCTAGTTCATAAAAAATTATGTGGAACTATTAGAATTGAGAGATATAGTGGAGATAAGTATTTTATTCTTTTTGTTGATGATTATTCTAGAATGATGACTATAATGTATTTGAAAGATAAGTCTGAAGAATTTCAAAAGTTTAAGTGGTATCTAGCAAGAGTAGAGAAAGAAATTGGAAAGAAGATGAAGTGTCTAAGGTTAGACAAAGGTGGTGAATTCATTGTGGTGAATTCATTTCCAATGAATTCAATGAATTATGCATTGAAAGAGGAATTAAAAGACAAGTATCAGCCCCTGGTACACCACAACAAAATGATATAGCTAAAAGAAGGAACAAATCCATCATAGATTGTGTAAGAACTTTGATAGAAAATAATGTTGCAATCAAATACTGGAAGGAAGCAATCAGTACTGTAGTGCATACCTTGAACATAGTACAGCTGAAGAAAGACTCAAATCAAATACCTTATGAACTATGGTATGGATACAAACCTAATGTAAGTTACTTGAAAGTATTTGGTAGCAAATGTTATATCTTGAAGGAATCTAGGAAAGGTTAATTTGATGTCAAAGGTGATGAAGGCATATTACTAGAATACTCCTGCAAAAGTAAAGCATATAAATGTTTGAATTTATCAACTCATAAGATCATAGAAAGTGCACATGTAAGAATTGATGGGTTTGTAGAAAAGAGTGAATAAGAGAGCAATAAAGAACCTTAGGATTACAAAATGTTTATCTACTATGAACTTGATACTCTAGCAAATTCAATTAGAAGTCAGAAGAATTTACCTCCCGAGTCCCCAAAATATCTAGAGGCTATCGAGTTGCAAAAAATATAACTTGAGTCATGGTTAGAAGGACTTGAGTCATAGTCAGGAGCTACTAAGTTGTTGCTAGAGCAAACTAAGTCTAATGGACCTGAGTCATAGACAGTGGGCACCAAGATTAATATAGAAGATCATGACAAGGCTAGTGGAAAAAGTTATAAATCCAAAGTACCTATATTAATGAGATATGTCAAAAGGCAACATGCACCTAATCAAATCATTGGAGACAAGTCTGATGGAACAATGACAAGAAACAAATTGAAAGGTACATGTTTTCTTACTAAATTTGAACCTAGATCAGTTAAAGATGGTTTGGATAATGAAAGTTGGATTGAAGCTATGAATGAAGAGACATATTAGATAGAGATGAATAAGATCTAAACTTTTGTTCCTAGACCCAAGGATAAGAATGTAATTGGCACAAAGTGGGTTTTTCAGAAATAAGTTGAATGAAGATGGAGAAGTCTCAAGAAATAAAGCAAGGTTGGTATGCAAAGGTTATTCTCAAGAAGAAGGTAATGATTATGGTGAAAATTTTGCTCTTGTTGCAAGATTACAAGGTGTTAGAACTTTACTTTCTTATACTGCACATAAAGGATTTAAAGTTTATCAAATGGGTGTGAAATCTGCATTCTTAAATGGAATTCTTGAAGAGGAAGTTTACATGGAACAACAGGAAGGTTTTGTAGATCCTAGCAAAAAGGATATGGTTTGTAAATTGCACAAGGCATTGTATGGACTCAAGCAAGCTCCCAAAGCTTGATATAAAAGACTTCATAACTGCTTGATAAAGATTGGTTTTCAAAGAACAAATGATAATAATAGCCCATATATCAAAGAAGGACCAGACAAGAGAATTGTATTGGTACAAATCTTTTTGGATGACACATTATTTGCTAGAAATGATGACTTGTGCAAATATTTTTAAGAAGAGATGAGTAAAGAATTTGAGATGTCTATGTTTGCAGAGATAAAATTCTTTGTTGGATTACAAATTCAATAGAAGAAAGATGGTATCTACATTACTCAATCCAAATATATCAAGGAGATACTAAAGAAGTTTGGAATGGAAGATTCAAGACCAGTTGGAACACCTATGTCTACTAGACATAATTTTCAAGAATGATGATTCCAAAGAGATAGATCAAACTACATACAAATCAATGATTGGAAAATTGCAATATGTAATGCATACAAGGCCTGATATTGCATTAGCAATTGGTATGGTGGCAAGATTCTCAACAAATCCTAAAGAAAATGACATGATGACAATTAAGAGAATCATGAGGTATCTAAAGGGTATTGAAGATTATGGATTATGGTACAAGAAAGGAGGAAATCTAGATTTCAAAGCCTTCACAGATGTTGATTGGGCAGGAAGTGTTCATGACAAGAAAAACACCAGTGGTGGAGCATTATTTCTTGGTAAATGACTAGTGTCTTGGACAAGTAAGAAGAAAAATTATATTTCTCAGTATATAGTAGAAGAAAAGTATGTGGTAGCCATAATTAATTACTCCAATGTTGTTTGATTCAAGCAACTGTTGGAAGGTATGGAGGTAGAGATCAAGGATCCAATGGTTATCTTTTGTGATAACACCACTACAATTAATATATCAAAGAATCTCATGATGCATACCAAGACCAGGCACATTGCAATAAAATATCATTTTTTGAGAGAATTGGTGCAAGATAAAGAGGTAAGATTGAAATATTTAAATACTAAAGAACAAATTGCAAATATATTCACCAAGCCATCACCTAAGGAAGCATTTATGTATCTAAGAGGTAAGTTAAGGGTTATTCCCGTATCTAAAGCTCACTAAAATTAATTTTAGTGATGCATCAACCAGAGCATGTTGAAAATCAGTTGGTTGATGTAGTATTGAAAAGGACATATTGCATATGAATCAGTACATGAGGTACACTAATATTCACTGAATATTTTCTTTGGCATGAGATGTCAAAGAGGGAGAGTTTGCTGTCATATTCACATAAATTTTATAAAGGGAGAGTTTTGTGATAAGGGAGAATTTTCTTGAAGATGTCAAAGAGAGAGAATCAAATCAGTTTGACATCAAAGAGGCAGAGTTTGCTATCAAAAGAAGAAGTTGAAAACAAAGTTTGCTGACAAAGGGAGAAAATGAAGGTAGAGGGAGTTCACACCAGTAGAGGGAGTTCTCATGGATGAGAATCATAATGAAACTAAGGATATTTTCCTTTATCTTTGCTCTAAGTTTTCATTGTATTATGACATATTGTGTTGCCATCAATTCTAAAGAAAGAGATTGTTGAAAATAATTAGTTAATTATGTATTATCTTTGATGTTACAAAAAATGTCATATCTTTTCCAGTTAGTGTATGTTGAGCTCGCTCGGGTGATGAAGATAGTTTCCTATGTTTTTCGAGTATTCCATAGTTTGCCAAGTTCAGAAGACAATAACTACCGAGTTCACTCGGGTGATAGAGAGAAGTTCGTAGAAGTTGAGTGTTAACTGAGTTGACTTGGTTAATGAAGTAAAATTTGGATGGAGCCAGTGTTAACCAAGCTAACTCGATTACCAAAGGAACTTTGTGAAGATGCAAAATTAACCGAGTTCACTTGGTTAACATAGGAAAATCATTTTTGAGTTAGTGTCTACTGAGTAGGGTCAACTAATGGAAGATTTTCTTGTTTTGGCATATTGAGTTCAATAGTTTTGTTTGTTGGTTCTAGCCAACTAAGGAGATGAATATTAATTATTTTAAGTTATATTCAAGTTGACTTGACAATGTGTATGATATAAATATATGGTCAAGTTGAGGATTGAATGTGTGCAAGTGAATTGAAATACAGAAGATGCTAAGAGGAAGCACATTAGAAGGATAAGCATAATATCTCTATGGAGCTGCAAAGATACATTCGATCAGAAATGATCAAGTATACAAGCTAGAATTAAGATTTGAAATGTAATGCCCCACCATGTGACCCAAAAGAAGTTAACCTAAAGTTTTACTAAGTTTAAAAACCATTTAAAAAAAAGATAATAAATAACAATAGATAGAATATAATAGAAGCATTAACATTCACATAAACACATACCATAAAACAAATTACAATTCTTAAGGGTCCCATGACGTTGAATCACATTTAAGTTTTAATTAATACTAAATCAAATATATAACACATCCATATTAAAAAATAACTATAAGTAAAACTCCATTTAAATAATATATAATTATATAAGATTCCACTTGGCAATAAACAGAATGCACAATCATCCACTATACAAGTCACATGGTATATAAGGCTGAAATAATATACATCATGAAATAAATTACATCATCTCTTAAGATCTTATGAAATCAAATACAATAAAATAGTACAACCATCTATCATAGAAATACAAGAATAGATAGAAAGGAACATCTGCACAAACACATCCAACAATGACATTCGACGGTCGGATCTCAATGGTATAAGAAAAAACACTACCACCTGACCTCGTGGAACCTAAATGGCCCACTCCCATCATGCTGAGGAGATAAAATCAAGTCCCAAATAGGATAACAAATTCAAAAGTCAAAACCAACAACTAGGTTCAAGGAATCACCTGAAAGAAAATTAACTCAAAGGTACCAAGATACAAACAACATCTAAACCCAAAGGCAACAACAACACATAGGAAATCTGCTATGCATTGGGCAATTGTCATCACACGAACCAACTCTAGGGTTACCTAGCTAGTCTTTTAATCCTCTTTCCCCCTAGTGACTCTATGTGGCACTAGTATCCTTTCGTATTAACAAGGTATAATAATGAAGCATGGTCATAACTAAGCACCCTCTCTACTCCCATCCTAGCCTGTAATAGCACTCAAGGCATGGGTGAGGAAAATAATGACTCTTATTAATTCATTTAAAACCCATTTAATGAAATGTTATCACTTATTAAACAACCTACAATGGTTACCCGTCAGCCTCTTTAGAGCTGCAGCCTCCATTGCAAGCCACTTCCCAACGTGACATACAAATAACCTACCCTAAGTTTAGTAAAGCAAAAAGATCACAAAAGGCCACATACCATACATCAATTCTTAAACAAGCAACTGACAAGTACTGAAAATCATTGATCATAATCACAGATTCCACCAAAATGATCCCAAAATGAAGTATACATAAACCAAACCAAGACATAACATGACATCACCAAGAAAAAATCATACAAACACCTCAGTCCTATACAAGCGACTAGAAAAAAATCCAAAAATAACTGATTGAAGACTCAAAGGTTATATCAGATAGATCACACCATTCACCTTAGTTTCACACAAGAACACTGGAAAGCAATAAAAATAAAAATATCAAAACACCCCATAGAGCATACTAGACACATTACCATGGTTGAGTATAAAAGATTGTATACAATGCATCATCATGACATCATAGACAAAACTCCCATGCCTCTAGTAAACATCCCGACTAGTCAAAGCTAAGTCTACCCAACACCCAACAATAAAATCATGCGTCATAAAAAAAGTGCATACAAAAGTGAATTTCATAATTCATTAGATTTTGAAAACCCTAAAGTTCAATATTTACTAAAGGTTTTTAGATGAAATCACAAACAATTCTATAATGGAAATCAATTTTCTCAAACAAGGGTTTCAACCCAGAGAAATTCTCAAAATAGAAACACAACAGACATGGAGAAGATAGGAATTTGAAGAACGAGCAACTACTACACAAACCCACAAGATCCTACCTGGATTTGATGCTAAAACAATGAATGCACAAACACACAATAATCTTCCTTTTCTTTCGAAAACCCTCTTTTCAAAAATCGACTCCTCCAAACCTGTGTGCCTAGAAATGAGCTTTGATTTCCTTAATAAAGAGTTTTTTCCCCCCAAATTAGGGCTTTGATCATGCAATCATGTGAAAACTCTTTGTCTTTAATTATTATATTTTAATTTTCATGCACATACTTTATGCAATTTAATTAAGATAAACTTTATTAAATTAAAACTTTCTCTCCCTTATTAATTTTTGAAGCATTTTTAATAATATTTTTATTCATTTAATTAATAATATTATTTAGAGTTTATTATTAAAATAAAACTCCTAAATAATTATCATTAAATTAAATAAATATAACTACGCCACAATTAGAACCATAACTTTATCTTTAAATTTTTATTCTTTTATTTAAATAAATTCACGAGACATCTTTTTCACTAATATATTTATTAACTCAATTAATAACATTATTTAGATTTTATTATTAAAAAATAATTATCATTAAATTAAATAAATATAAATACATCAAAATAGAACTTTAATACAGTCTTTTAAATTTAATTCTTTCATGCACATTTAAAGAACTTTTTAATTAAAATATTCTTTTATATTTTCTTTTCCTCTACTTTATTAATTAGTGCAAGCACTATTTAAAACATAGTTTATTATTTAAATTAATAAGAAAATTAAATCTCATGATTTAAATGCAACTCTAATCTAATAATTAATAATTAAATAATCATAATAAAACAATATTAAATCTTTAATCTTTTAATCTTTTAATTCTATTTTTATTCAACTTCTTAAATTAGACTTTTAAAATAAATATTCTAAACTGAAGTGAATATTTAATAATTTAATTAAATAACATCATATTCTAATTTCTCTTTAACCAATTTTTCAAATTTAGACCTCTAAATTTAGACTTCAAATTTAGACTTCTAATTTTAGACCTCTAAATTTAGACTTCAAACTTTAGACCTCTAAATTTAGATTTCTAATTTTAGACCTTTTATTTAAACCATAAATTTAATTAATCAAATATTCACATATTTTAATATTTTTTTTTAATCAAATAATATTTATTACTCAGCTAATAATATTATTTAGGGTTTATTATTAAAATAAAACTCCTAAATAATAATTATTAAATTAATTAAATATAAATATGTCAAAATTAGAACTTTAATTAAATCTTTTAAATTTAATTCTTTTATTTAATTAATTTATCAATTAATTAAATATAATTAAATATTGAATTTTCTTTATAAGATTTTCATTAATTAAATCATTAAATTATCTTTTAATTTGATTTGATTATAACAAAAAATCACCACATGCCCATAAGATTGAATACGAAAACCCATCAATAAGAACATAAAACTAAATCAAACACCAGGGTAAAAATCATGAATTCACATCACTTGAAAAATTTGAAAAGGTGAAACTATCTCATATACTTGTCCTATTTTCTAGGACAATTGGCTTAGGTTAGGATTTGGACTCAAGAGTTATCTCCCCAGTTATACCATTGAAATACTGCAATAGAGCATGCTCATCCTAGCAATTCAGGGAAGTTGATACTTGATACCTACAATTTGCATAAAATCCATGCATGTACAAACACAATATTCTAAACTAAATAGGCAATGATAGGAAGTGGTGCATCATGTAGATCCCAACTAGTAGGTGACTACTACTCCCTTCCCCAACCACATTAGAAACGTCACACATAAAGAAAACATACACGCACACCATACATATGCAAGTATGGGTTAAGTATCCATAGAAATCACATAAAAATCATTTTTCTAACTAACATAATTGAAAGTCACTAAATGAACATATATATCATCATCGAAACAATCATAAAATAACTAAAATAACTAGTACTAAAGTAACTCAACACATCTATTAACTAACTATGGAATACAATTAATCAATTTCAGTAATCCAACGATGCTAATCATAAAACATAATAATAGAATAGGCCTAAAAAAATTTGATCAAGACAAATCAGAAAAGTCAAATAGGGGTATGCATTGCATCCACTCCCCCTAGACTTAGGCTTACTCCAGGAAGTCTACAAAAAAGATAAAACTAAACTTGGGGTAGGCATTACATCCACTCCCCCTAGACTTAGGCTCACTCTTGGAAGCCTATTACAATGACTAAGGTAAGTAAAAGTCAAAGAGTACTATCTACATTGTCAAACAAAAAGCTCATTTAAGAAACTAATTCAAATAAGTTAACTATGTATACACTTCCAATCACTTAAAGTGATATGATTTTGGTTTAATAATAAACCAAAAATCATATTGATCCAACATTAATTTTTTTAGCAAATACTAAAATAGATCCCCTAAAACACTCCAAACAAAAGATCAAAATCTCTAATTCCATCAGAAACACAAAAGTTATAATGTACAAACATAAATCAAAAGTCAAGAACATAAATGTTAGCAGTTTCCAAGTTTCATGTTCAAAAGTTCGACTGCTCGTAATTTTTGTGTTCAAACTATTTAGGTTCAAGTTTGTAACTCTAGTGAAAACACCCAAACAAGAAAAACATAGTATTCACAAAAATAATCAAAGACATGCTACCTTAAAGCACAATCATAAGAAAACATGTCTGAAATTAAACTCACAAGTTTTGCCTTTTTCTATGTTTCAAGTATCAAGTCTAAAGTTTCAAGTTTCAAGTGTTCAAGTTTGAAGTTTCCAACTATTAAAGTTGCGAAATATACATAATACTGTTTATGTTTCATTTTAGTTGAACTAGTTCAAGTGTTCAAGTTTGTAATAGACACATATAACAGTTCAAGTTTTGTTTTAATTCAACTAGTTAGCAACTAGTGGCATTCCAATATACCCAGAGCTCCCAATGTAGAAACTCAAACTCTGATACCAAATGTGACACCCTGCCATGTGACCCAGAAGAAGTTAACCTAAAATTTTACTAAGTTTGACAACCCTTTTTTTAAAAGATAATAAACAACAATAGATAAAATATAGCAGAAGCATTAACATTCACATAAACACATACCATAAAACAAATTACAATTCTTAAGGGTGCCATGATGTTGAATCACATTTAAGTTTTAATTAATATTAAATCCAATATATAACACATCCATATTAAAGAATAACTTTAAGTACAAATCTATTTAAATAATATACAATTATATAAGATGCCACTTGGCAATAAACATAATGCACAATCATCCACTATACAGGTCACAGGGTATGAAAGGCTGAAATAATATACATCATGAAATAAATTATATCATCTCTTAAGATCTTATAAAAACAAATATAATATAATAGTACAACCATCCATCATATAAATACAAGAATAGATAGAAAGGAACATCTGCACAACACATCCAATAGCGAGATTCGATGGTCAAATCTCAATAGTATAAGAAAAAATACTACCACCCGACTTCGTGGAACCTAAATGGCCTGCTCTCACTGCACTACGGAGATAAACTCAAGTCCCAAATAGGATAACAAACTCAAAATTCAAAATCAACAACTAGGTTCAAGGAATCACCTAAAAGCAAACTAACTCAAAGGTACTAAGATACAAATGACATCTAAACCCAGAGGCAACAATGACATGTAGGAAATCTACTATGCATGTGGACAAGTGTCATCGCACGAACCAACTCTAGGGTTACCTGACTAGTCTTTTAATCCTCTGGCCCCCTAGTGACTCTATGCAATACTTGTATCCTTTCATACTGACAAGGCATACTAAGGTCACAACCAAGTGTCCTCTTTACTCCCATCCTAGCTTGTACCAGCAGTCAAGGCATGGGAGAGGAAAATAATGACTCATATTAATTCATTTTAAATCTATTAAAAATGTTATCACTTATTAAACAACCTACAATGGGTTACCCATCAGCGTCTTTAGGGCCTCGGCCTCCATTGCAAGCCACTTCCCAGCATGACATACAAATAACCTACCCTAAGCTCAGTAAAGCAAAAAGATCAAAAAAGGCTACATGCCATACATCAGTTCTTAAACAAGCAACTGACAAGTACCAAAAATCATTGATCATAATCATGGATTCCACCAAAACGATCATCCTAATAGGACTGATCCCAAAATCAAGTATACATAAACCAAACCATGTCATAACATGACATCACCAAGAACAAATCATACAAACACCTCAGTGCTATACAAGCGACTGGAAAGCAATCCAAAAACAACTGATCGAAGACCCAAAGGTTATATTAGATAGGTCACACAATTCACCTCAGTTTCACACATGAACATTGAAAAACAATAACAATCAATAGATCAAAACACCTCATAGAGCATACAAGACACATTACCATGGTTGAGTATAAAAGATCGTATACAATGCATCATCATAACATCATAGAGAAAACTCCCAAGCCTCTGGTAAACATCCTGACTAGTCAAAGCTAAGTTAACTTGACACCCAACAGTAAAATCATGCATCATAAAAAAAAAGTGCATTCAAAACTGAATTTCATAATTCATTAGATTTTGAAAACCCTAAAGTTCAATATTTACTAAAGGCTTTTAGATTAAATCACAAACAATTCTATAATGGAAATCAATTTTCTCAAACAAGGGTTTCAACCCAGAGAAATTCTCAAAATAGAAACACAATAGACACAGAGAAGATAGGAATTTGAAGAACAAGAAACTACTGCACAAACCCACAAGATCCTACCTAGATTTGATGCTAAAACAATGAACGCACAAAACACACAAAGAATCTTCCTTTTCCTTCGAAAATCCTCTTTTTGAAAATTGGCTCCTCAAAACCCGCATGTCTAGAAATGAGCTCTGATTTCCTTAATAAAGAGTTTTTTTCCCCCAAATCAGGGCTTTGATCATGCGAAAACTCTTTGTCTTTAATTATTATATTTTAATTTTCATGCACATGCTTTATGCAATTTAATTAAAATAAACTTTATTAAATTAAAGTTTTCTCTCCCTTATTAATTTTCAAAGTGTTTTTAATAATATATTGATTAATTTAATTAATAATATTATTTAGAGTTTATTATTAAAATAAGACTCCTAAATAATTATCATTAAATTAAATAAATATAACTACGACACAATTAGAACCATAACTTTATCTTTGAATTTTCATTCTTTTATTTAAATAAATTCAGGAGACATCTTTTTTACTAATATATTTACTAACTCAATTAATAACATTATTTAGGTTTTATTATTAAAATAAAACTTCTAAATAATTATCATTAAATCAAATAATATAAATATGTCAAAAATAAACTTTAATATAGTCTTTTAAATTTAATTCTTTCATGCACATTTAAAGAACTTTTAATTAAAATATTCTTTTATATATTCTTTTCCTCCACTTTATTAATTAGTGCAAGCACTATTTAAAGCATAGTTTATTATTTAAATTAATAAGAATATTAAAGCTCATTATTTAAATGCAACTCTAATCTAATAATTATTAATTAAATAATTATAATAAAACAATATTAACTCTTTAATCTTTTAATACTTTAATTCTATTTTAATTCAACTTCTTAAATTAGACTTTTAAAGTAAATATTCTAAATTGAAGTACATATTTAATAATTTAATTAAATAACATCATATTCTAATTTCTCTTTAACCAATTTTCTAAATTTAGACCTCTAAATTTAGACTCTAATTTTAGACCTCTAAATTTAGACTTCAAATTTTAGACCTCTAAATTTAGATTTCTAATTTTAGACTTTTTATTTAAAGCATAAATTTAATTAGTTTTTAATTAATCAAATATTCACATATTTTAATATTTTCTTTTTAATTAAATAATATTTATTACTCAACTAATAATACTATTTAGGGTTTATTATTAAAATAAAACTCCTAAATAATAATCATTAAATTAATTAAATATAAATATGTCAAAATTAGAACTTTAATTAAATCTTCTAAATTTAATTCTTTTATTTAATTAATTTATCAATTAATTAAATATAATTAAATATTGAATTTTCTTTATAAGATTTTCATTAATTAAATTATTAAATTATCTTTTAATTTGATTTAGTTATAACAGAAAATCACCACATGCCCATAAGATTGAATACAAAAACCCATCGTACAGAACATAAAACTAAATCAAACACCAGGGTAAAAATCATGAATTCAAGTCACTTGACGAATTCGAAAAGGTGAAACTAACTCAGATACTTGTCCTATTTTCTAAGACAATTGGCTTAGGTTAGGATTTGGACTCAAGAGTTATCTCCCCACTTATACCATTGAAATACTGCGATAAGGTACGCTCATCCGGGCAATTCAGAGAAGTCGATACCTGGTACTTGCAATTTGCATAAAACTCACACAAGTACAAACACAATATTCTAAACTAAACAAGCAATGGTAGGAAGTGGTGCATTGTGTAGATCCTGACTAGTAGGTGACTATGATTCCCTTCCTCAACCACATCAAAAATGTCAAACATAAAGAAAACATACATGCACACCATACAAATGCGAGAATGGGGTGGGTATCCATAGAAACCACATAAAAATCATTCATATAACTAACATAATTGAAAGTCACTAAATGAACATATATATCATCATCAAAAAAATCATGAAATAACTGAAATAACTAGTACTAAAGTAAATCAACACATCTATTAACTGACTATGAAATACAATTAATCACTTTCAATAATCCAACATTGCTAATCATAAAACATAATAATAGAACAAGCCTAAAATAATTTGGTCAAAATCAATTAGAAAAGTCAAGTAGGGTTAGGCATTACATAAAATCAACAATTTAGTTGCATCAGAAATCAGGTCATCTCATTGTTACTCTTTAACCATTGTAGTGGTGATCTAGATCTCTTAACAGAGTTGGCTTAACAACTATTTGTGAATCCTCTAACAAGGTGGTATTTCTAGATTGAAGTGTCTAAAGACCTCTAACAAGGTGGTATTTCTAGATTGAAGTGTCTAAAGACCTCTAACAAGGCCACTCCTAACGGGGTGATTAAATCCTCTAACAGATTCACACCTAACAATGTGTTGTGTAACCTTTAACAGGGTTGGCTCCTAACAGAGCTCACTTCAGAAGAGTGAAAATCAATAACTAGTTGCAATTGGTAGTTTTTTCCCAAATTGGGTTTCCACATTAAATCTTGGTGTCACTTGTTTTCATGCTATTTATTCTATGTGCAACTAAGTTAAGTAAGGTTAATCATAGATAATAGCTTAAATATTTGCATGTTAAGCATTTGCTGAGTTACAACATTTGCTAGTGTAAACTAAGTGCCTTTGTGTTTGCCAAGAAACAATATTTTTAGTGAAGTTTGTGTTTTGTGTTGACATCTAAGGAATCTGCATTTATTTTTGTGGTAACTGATTCAACCCCCCCAATCAATTACTCCTCTTATATTTCCAGCAACAATGATGTTAGGTAGCCCCCATTCCGAGTAATTCCTAAGATTGCATACAAGGGAGATCCATCTGGTGCGCTATCCATGATACCACCAAAGGTTCTCATGATTCAGGATGTGAGATGTTGCTATATTGGAAATATTGGAGAGGTAGGAGACATGGAGATTAGAGATATCTATATAAGCTATGTGACAATGGTGTTTTGAGGGAAGATAATAAGATTATCAAGCAAAAAGGGTTAACGTGTTCCCTAGAATTTCCTCAAATGTTTAAATAAGAGTGGATTTAGATTGTTCTAATCCATATACATGACAACTAGATTTGGTTAGAGGGTGGAAAGACTAGGATTTGTAAGAGGATTGTGCATAGAGTAATAGGTTATCCTACCCTTGATTGACCGAAGAACATGCAGAGTGATGCAAAGGAGGTTATTGAAAAGAATACAGGTGCCGTATGGAACAAGCGAGGGATGTTGATTAATACTATTTTAGATCCCATTGTTGCCTTTGTAATTAGAGTCATTGCCCATAAGTTAATTTAGTCAAGTTGACTAAACGATGTCTCCTATATGGCAGTGGTATTAGGTTACAAAATTGTAAAGAGAGATCATTCCTATGACCTTGCTGAGTTATAACTACAACATTTATCAGAAAACTTGGAAGCCATTAGGAAGGCCAAAAGTGTTGCTTGCAAGTTTTGTTCTTTGATTGTTTGTATATTTTTCTATTTGAAAAACACATTCCCCACTTTTGGTAAACTTGCTTGGAATACCAACAAGTCAGTTACACAACAGATTACAGATTTCATTGAGCAACTTGGAGACAATTTTGAGTCATTCATGACTAGCTGTTTTGAGGATTTTAAGAAATCCATGAAATAAAGATTGAGGATTCCTATATCATTAGTGGAACAACATTACAATGATGTGAGTTTCCTACTTGATGCATATTATACATATGTTCAAGCATAAATACCCAGGGTCAGATGGTTAAAACCCTTGTCATATGAGATCAATGTGGATGAAACATCAACAACAATCACAACTTTATTAGTAGAGGAAATTGACAAGGATGCTACATCATTTGGAAACTATGATGAGGCAAAATATAGAATAACAATAAATTTATAGACTACCTCTATTATAAGAAAGAAGACAAAATAGTGAAGAAACTCAAAGAGAAGTTTGGTGAAGGCGATGAGGAAAAAATAGAAGCAGAAGAAGAAGAAGAAGATGAAGAAGAAGGAGAAGAAAAAGGCCAATCACCACTAGAACTTACACAAGGGCTAGGAGAAGATGAAGATGGTGATGTAGAAGGTGTCAAAGGAGAAGAAGCTAAGGAAGCACCTAAGGTTGCCAAGAAAAAGAGGAAGGAAAAGGAACATGTAGTGGAGAAACTTAAGAAGATTGTGAAGTACTCATAAAAAAAATCCTACTATACCTTTAACTAGGTCAAGCACTAGGGAAACCACTACTCAGAAAAGAAGAAGTTGCAAAGCCTAAAGATAAAAGAGAAAGTAGCACAACAAAGCTAAGACAACCTTCTCAAAAGACTTTCAAGAGATTAAGGAAGAAGTACAAAACACAAGAGAATTCAGATAAGGAGAAAATAAAGCCTAATGACTTGAGTCAATTCAAAGTGGTAAGCCACAATCCCTCTTTTGACATTAAAAACTTGTATGAAAACATTAAAACCAATGCAGATATGTCAGGTCTTACACATGTTGATTTTGATAAGTTAGGGAGCGTTGATAAAAATAAGGTTGAAAATGCCATATATGATATGATGGCTACTTTCAAAACTACTCCACTAGAGATTTCCAACTCTTTACCTAAAATTCTTTATGACAGAGTTGAGTAATAGTGGCAATTTAGTTTGACCACTAAGAGACAAAAACAAGAGGCTACATTAGCCCAAGTTATGCCTGCTTTGGATAAGTAGATGATTGCTAAAGCCATGAACAAATATAAAGGGGAATTTTCTCCCAAGTACCGAGTATTTAATATATTGAAGAAACAAGTTGAGGATGTCGTAACTCAGAGCACATTTCTATGGAAAGTTATTTATGGGTTATCCACTAAAGAAATAACTAAGAAAGGTGAACAAGAAGAGCAAGAACCCAATAAGAATGAGGAAGAGAAAGATAAAGAGGTGAACCTAGTCAAGGAAGGTAATGTGGAGGGAACTAAAGGAATAACAAAGAAGGCTACAACTAAAGAAGAGAAACATTATGTACAAGATACAGGTGTTGAGTGCCAATCCCCTACATAATGACCAAGAGAGTCATCAACTTAGTGAGCATCAAGGATTTTCCTGATACAACATCACATAATGTCAATCCTTTGACTAAAGATGATTTGAAGAAAATTCTACGAGACTCAATCAATGCAAAATTTTTATGTATTAATCCAATATTAGTGAGAGTGGATGAAATTCAAAAGGCAAAAGTTACATTTGCATAGGAGAAGCAACAAGATACATCAAATATTCCCCCACCAACTATATAGATAAAGGAAAAGGAATCACAAGATCTATAAGGAGATCAAAGTGTAAATCTAGAACAAAAGAATATTACAACTGAGACACCATCTGTAATACCAACAATTATCATTCAAATAAAAGAGGTAGAAGCACAACCTATAGATACATCAATGCCTAGCCTAAACAATTTAGGTTTATCAGCTGTAGTGATTGTTGATAAGGATGGAACATAAGTGCATAAGGTTCAGGAAGAAAGTCCTCTACCTATTCCACCATCACATGGTGACATCCAAAGGGAAGGAGATAAGACTAAAGAGTTGAAGCTGACTATTGAACCTGAGGAGAAAATTGCAATACAAAATCTTGTTACATTACTAGTTTCTACATCTCCTCTCAGCCATCACACTCTTCAAAGGGTGAGTACACATGCCAAACCATTAAAAATATCAAGGCCAAGTTCAAGCACACTAAAGAATGCTGAAGTTACATCATTTGAGGATACAAGCTTAGATGAGGTGATTGAGCTACCAAAGTTTGATTTGAACACAATCACAATTGAGGAATGAGCATTCTTCAAGATGCTCTAGAAAGGAAGAAGATACATGAAATATTAAGGAGGGCATAAAGAAAAGAAAGTTTTGCATAAAATCAAAGACATATTTTTTGATGCTTTCAGTCTCCCAGAAATGAATGAAGATACACCCATTATAAAGAAACTTGTCACTATTATGGACAAGATAAAGGATGAAGACCTGGATTATAATGTTAAATTATTAGAATGGTTAGAAAGAAAGTTTCATACAAAGGTTTTAGAGAAGATATCTAGTACTATTACACTAAGATAGGTTGATCTTGCAACCAAAATGGAAAGTGTGAAAAAGGTGTTAGAGAACATTTTCTCTCTCTACACAAAGCTATGCAATATTGATCTATTCACTAAGAAAAATCAACAGGCTATTGATCAACTACAAGGAGATTTGCAACTCATAGGTAGTACAATAAAAATATCTCTTGGTAATAGTCAGATACACTTTCAGAGGTTACCAATGACTCAGAGTAGGCTTACTGAGTTGCAAGCAAAAGATGCCAATATCAGATCAACTCTGATCAGTATCTAGTCCATGTTAACACCTCACATGGAAGTGTTACACAAGCAACTAGCCTATGTAGAGATATTTATGAAGAAAGATTCCCAACTTTCTACTCATGAAGGATTAGTTGACCTAATTGCTAATCTTGAAATACAGATTCATTCATTAGATGCAGTATGTGATAAATGGGATGCAACATTGAAGATTATAATGGAGCTATACAAGCCATTCCTGGAATAAAACACTATAAGTGTACAACCCAAATGACATAAGTGTCAAAAAAGGGGGATATGAAATTTTGGAAAGTATTTTTGTGAAAATTTGAAGGAAATTTATCAAGGCAAAATATCTACTTAGTAGGAGTAATGAATGAAGAAACATAAACAAAGTATCTACTTAGGGGACTAATAAGGTATAGAAGATAGACAACAATTTTGCAAATTTTGAAATTTTTATTGAAGCCAAGCAACAAAGAAACATTATCTAACTTATCCATTAGATAAGAATGTATATGCCATGATAAAGTGTTTTTTCCACTCATGTTTGTAAGGATTTAATAGGAATTTGCACAATACTTTCCTTAAGGGATTAGTATAGGAAGCTATTTCCACACCTGAGTTTTCTTACAAGTGGTATCAGAGCTTGATCAACTTTTGATCCTAGTTGTTGGGTAGGGTTTTTTGAGCTAATCTCAAGTTGAGTGGGAATTTTTTGTAGAGTATTCTAAATCTTATTTTTAGATTGAGATGGCTAGTTCATCATATGGAAAAATAGAGATGGAGAAATTTAATGGCATTAATTTTCAAGTTATGGAAACTCAAGATAGAAGACTTGCTTGAAGATAATGATCTATGGGAGGAAGCTTCACTTGATGTGAGACCTGCAAAAATATCTCAAGAAGATTGGAATCTTAAGGATCAGAAAGCTAAGGGTCTCATTAGACTCTATCTAGCTGATTCAGTTCTCCTAAACATTCTTGATGAGAAGACCACAAACAATTTGTGGACACAAATTGGGTCCATGTATCAGGCAAAATCTCTAGTGAACAAGTTGTTCCTGAGGAAGAAGTTGTATTATCTAAGAATGGAAGAAGGAGGATCTATTATATATCATCTAAATTCTTTTAATTTACTGATTGCATAGTTGACATCATTTGGTGTCAAGATAGAGGAGGATTGATGTATGACCTTGTTATGTTCCTTGCTAGATTCATGGGACCATCTTGTGATGGATCTTGGAATTACTTTAGTCACTTTCAAAATGGATGATGTAGTGTCTTTGCTGTTATCCGAGGAGACAGGGAAAGTCTTCCAATTTGGCTAAGGAATCTCTTGCTTTTCATGAGAGATCCAATGATAGAAGGAAGAAAAATGACAAGTATGGAAAGGGTAGATCTAAATCCTGTAGAAAATCAAAGAATCCTAGAAAATCCAAGGAAAAATGTTGGAACTATGATAAGTCTGGGCACTTTCATAAAGACTGTAAAGAGCCAAATAAGAAGAAGGCCTCAAATTCAGGTTTGGAAGAATGTCAAGAAGATGACAATGCTTTCATTGTAGCCTTGGTAGTGCGTGCATCTGACGATGTGTGGTTGATAGACTCGGGTGCTTCTTTCCACATGACCTCTCATCGAAGCTGGTTCTCAAAGTATGAAGTTTTTAAAGGTGGAAAGGTTTACTTGGGTGATGATTCTCACCTAAAGATAGTTGGATGAGGATAGCTCACTATCAAATTCCCTGATGGATGGGTAAAGGGGATCAATGGGGTAATGGACATCCCTGGTTTGGCATGAAACCTAATCCATTAAGGAAAGTATTCTGCAAATTCCTATTAAATCCTTACAATTTTAGATTTGATATTATGTAAACAATAATATTGTAGTCAACCATGAATACAAAAATAGATAGAGAAAGAAAACACATAAACACAAAGATATGCTAGTGGGGAAAATCCTTTTGGTAAAACAACCCCACCCCTCCAAAACTTGCATGATGTATTATCATCAACACAAAAGGTTACAACACACTTGCAATGTAAGTTCTTTTAGGACACAGAAGACCAATGCAATAGCAACATACCATACCAACAATACACTTTAGCTCTCACGTATCTATAACCCTAAAAATGCTTATATCATGCACTTTCCATTTTAGGGAAACTTCCAAAGAATAATCATATTAGGGTTTTACCATTCTCTAGAAAAATAGGAACCCAATTTTTTTTGGGGTGATGCCTTGAACCCTGCACATGATTTGGAGACTTGAATGTACAATACTTAATGATTAATTGCCACATGTCATCACATCTTTATCCATCATCAAATCTTCCAGAGATAGCTCTTATGCGTCATAGGAATCCTTCATAACCATTTCAGTCATGATCTCCTTACACACAATTCAAGATGCCAACACATGCAAGTCGAGTGACACATCAATATACCAACTTGACATGTACACTCACACTTAATTACATTATTTGCAAAAAGTACATTTACAAAAAAAAAAATAAGAATAAGAATTACCCAAGGTTGAGACACCTTATTCCTAACAATGTCAAAGGGGGAGATTGTTAATCTCATATTGGTTTTGAAAAAGTAGTGATTAAACACTTAACCATTATTCAAAAAAGTGTAGAGTGCATTATGAGTGTTCAAAGCATACTGAGCATAATTGTTTAGATAGTACATATGGAGTAATATGATAGTTAGTGATGAGAGCTAGTAGGTGTCGAGCAGTCAGTATGTGCCAAGTGATTTTGGTGTTGAATAAAGAAAGTGTGCCGAGCTAATTAGGAGTCGAGTATCAGTATTAGGAGTACAACAAAGGTCGAGCATTAGAGCCTTTGGATGCCAAGTGAATAGTTTATTTCATAGATTTTTGTAATGGCACAAACTTCTACGTAAACTATTTTTGGGCTGACATAATCATACTTTTGATTATAAGAGATAAGTATGGAGTCATATTGGGAATCCCTATGCAACACATGCAACCAATCAAATTGAGGGAAGCATTAGACAACATTAAGGATCAACCACAACCTATCACCACCAATGTTTATTTAAGAAGGCTAAACCCTAAGAAGTTTATGAATACGCAAGGAAATGAATGCTAAGAGTTTAGAGGGAATTCATGATGGTTTAGATGGCTATGACAGAGTTATACATTATAGAATTAGTTTGAGAAGAACAATGTAAAGAAGTGAAAGGATAGAGGAGACATATCTGATTAGGAGAATCAAGGTTTAAATAGTAAGGAGGAGATATAACATCAAGCAATAGAGTGCTAACCAAATGATCATGGTGTTGAATCATTCTAATAGGTGATATAGAGAAAATCTCTTAACTGAGTAGTCCTAACAGGCTATTGTAGATCTCTTAATCGAGTGCTTACTTTATTATAAGTTTAAATACTCTAATAAGATGAGACCTAATAGTCTTTGTAAGCCTTTAACATGGTAGACCTTTCATAGGGTAGATCATAGATTTTGATCAAACACATTGTAGCCATAATTAACCACATTTTACAACTATAGTAGTGAAGATTTGTGGGTGTCATCCCGACCCCAATTTTACCTTCTCATGGGAGGGTTTTTGGGTAACCAAATTTATTGTGTTATGTGTTATTTACTTTATGCTATGGATGTGATGCATGTTAAGTTATTTTAGTTTATATGTTAAGTTATGAGATGGATGTTGGTGATATGTTTTAGAGGCAAAAAGTTCTAAGTGTTGATTCACCCCCCCCTCAGATCTTACTTTCCCGTTATTATTTCCAATAGGCAATCCCCTAGTTGACACATTAGCTAATCAAGGGGTCAACAATTTTAAATATATATAAACCTTCCCTAAATATTTCCCCCATGGGAATCACCTAAAGGACATTTGTCTTTTCCCCCATGACCCCTACCTTATCGGTCTCATTAACATACTTTAAGCCATGTTGGTGCCTCATTGTTTGTTAATAAATTCAGGTACATTATTGACATCATTTTTTGAACCTAAGTGCTTAATTTCTAACATTTCCCTCTGTCATCCATCATATCTCCTTGGGTTCCCAATTTTTCCATCTTTAAACATAATTGCATTATTAATACCAAGTATGCTGACATGTGGTATATCTTTCCATAGGATTTCATTCATTAATTGATGATATTTTCCCTATTTATTGCACTCTTTCCTCTTCACTCCTCCACCATCTATACGTGCACCCATTGTTTGTTGTTGGAATCTAGAAGCCTACATCCCACCATGGATACTAACATTAAGATGAAAATGGGTAACAGACTACTTCAATTTTGGGGCAAGATTTTTGCGTGAAGATTGAGGCTCATGCTTTATGAATTCTTGGCTCATAGTCTTATCATGACGGATATAAGGAAAATCATTGGGGAGGAATTCTCCAACTTGGAAGAAAGACCCAATTCCAATGTGAAAATTGTAGCAATTTTTGCTGCTACGATTCTACATGCCGGGGGTGATAAAAGGGCCTTGTTAGAACTTTGCCAATGCATGTTTAAATCACCATTGGCAATGGAATTAGGGCTGGTTATCAACAAAAATGATGCAAATCTATGAATCCAAAAATGGAGGGAATTCAAGATGGTGAACAAAGATGGAGGGGTCAAGCCAATCTTCGTCTCCGAGAATCAAGAAGCTTTCAATGCCAGACTCCCCTTTGTCCATCTTATATGGTGGTTTCTCCTTGAATTTTTTGAAATTTTTAACCCCTTGGAATGACACATAATAACCTGGTTCCTCCTGTCAGACCAAGTAGATGATAATGACTATGAAGTGGATTCTTGAGATGAGGAATGATAGTTTGAGTTTTAGTTTCCTTTTTTGATCAATACTTTGGGAAATTGTATGTTTAAGGAAACTCATAGAATTATTAGCAATGTATCACTCTATGTTGGCCATTTGGTTTCATGGCTAGGGCTTAATATAAAAATCCTCTGATATTCTAGATATACTCCCCTAGTTTAAAGCTTTGCTTGTAAGAAGAGCATTATATTTTTTTGGCTGGGCATCTCTTTCTCTTTAACTCTCTTGGTGTTTTGGCTATGTATATCTTAATATGACTCTTATATTTGATGAAAAATTTGGGACAACTAATATGGTTACCTCTTTTTTCCTCATTTAAATTTTATGAAGAAGACATTCTATATGCATGATTCACTTAAATAATGTATGGTATCCTTTTAGGCGTCATGGTTGCATAAATTCTTTATTGAATCTTGATGCAATACTAGCATAGAATTAGAGTTGGCAGCAATTTTTGTTTTAAACAATTGGGTGCTCCAAATCTTCTTTATGTGGAGTATAATTTGGGAACCATTTTCATAATTTTGGAATAAAATTAAGCACTTTGGGCTCTTACAAGCTTTATTTCCCCTGTCTTGGGGATTTGGGGAGGAGTGAAAATCAACACTCTCTTCGAGTAGCTCCTAGTTATGAAATAGCTCATGCAACTCAAAGGACAAAGCCTCTCAACCTTTTGGATGTAGGGAGGGGTTTCATTTGTACCCTTCTTCACAACATATCTACACCCACCTAAGCTTCCTAATATGAACTAGATTGATATTATCTTTCCATCCCTAGCTTAAAGGCTATCATGACTTCTATTTCCACTCTACCCCCATGGGTCACTAAATTATCTTTATGATGAGCTCTTTATTTTATTTTATTTTATTATCTTAAGCAGGGATCGAAGTTGGTATCAATCTTCGGAGCTACCTAGGTTGGGGAGTGATGTTGGAGCCCCTAAGACCCTACTCACTCCTCCTTTCTCTCCTCCTCACAAGGTATGGAAAGAGTGGTGTTATGAGTTCTCTCCTCCTTTGATGCAGAGCAATAGAAAAATAAAATCATTTGAGGCTATCATTATCCATTCGGGCTATGACTTATGAATTTAGAATGAGACTGCTTTTCATGGACCCACATATGTTCTAATGGCCCTCCTATCTCCTTTTCCCCCTTGGATGTGAGGTGGGGGACCTTTTCCCACTTTCCCTCCTTATTCTTTGATTTATCCAATTGTGATATGATTGAGGCAATATAAAATGGGTAAGATTGGGTATTTATCTTCTATGCAACCCATGTTGTCAATTTTGTAGAGGTTTCACATATTTGTAGGGCCTTTTCCTTCCCTCTTTGTCTTCATGCATTCTTTGAGAAAATTAGTTTAATTATATTCTCCTTTTAGATTCAATTAATCTATTCATATTGAATGAGGTATAGCTTTTGGTCATAGTTTGGGGGAACCATCAACCCTCCCCTTGCTACAATATATGGTGTTTTACTTTTGGTGTAGTTGTGGTTACAGGGGAGCTTGATCTATAAAGTTTTGGGAGTTGAGTACTCTTGATGTCTCTCTCTTAGAAATAATTTTCCTCTTAATTCACTATCTGAGTGACACCTATCACTACTTCCAAAGAGAATCTCTCATCTCTATGTATATTTGTAAGGGTTGGAATGCCAAACTCCTCATTTGGAGGTAATTGTACTAGTGGTATGCCACCTCACCCATAGGATTATGGACATGTAATCCAAGGGTATGCCCTTTATTTTCTGTATTGGAGGTTCCCCTCCTCTTATATACAATATTTCACTCTTGGGATAGACTAGGGGTTTTCTACCCCATTCTTTTCCCCCTAGTGCTTGCACTCTGAACAAGGTAAAATTGATGTAAATATTTCTTAATTATTAGTAACATTCAAAAATTTCCTATTATCTATCAAAAAATAATAACCTTTGACCATAAATGATTTAATTAATAACACAAATGTATATTATTAGATCAAATATTAATATAATTTCATTTCTAAAAATATTAATTTGACTTCTATTTAAGTCTAATATTAATATTTACTTATCCTTTAATACATAATGCAACTAGATATAACTCAATCTTGAAATTATAATTATAATTGAATTATTTATAATCTCTCTCATAATATTAAATATTCATAACTAGATGATTTTATAGTTAACTCCATTATAACTCTTCTTAAAATATATTAAATCACAAGTATATATTTATTAACTGGTAACTCCACTTGCATTAATAAATATATAAGTTATATCCCACTAAGAGTTAGAAAAAACATTATTATTATAAATTCACTTATAAACAAACAAGTAGCATTTATTTATTTAATTGTTGAAATAAATAATTACTTTTTTTTTTTTTTTTTGAAATTAATAATTAGTAATGTTTTAAAAAAATATAAATCTAAAAAATTAAATTATTTTTTTATAAAATACACGATTAGTATTTTTGCATGCCTATGATCTCTCAAATGATGCAAGTATAAAATACTTAGTTTTCTATCTATAGTATATTTATTGTCACATGCATGTATAAGTTTAGTTACAACATGCTTTCCTCTCAATTAATCTTTTGCTTTTCCAATAAATTTTGCAACTGAATAATTTTAGATATAAAATAATATTTATCTTTATTTAGAAACTTCATGATAATTGCATGGTTCCAATGACAAATTTAAAGTTGAAACCCTACATGTTGAATTTGTTGTTTTCTTCCAATTTTCTATTATTGATTTTTTCCAATATTAGAAAAGGGTTTAAAGGGATACAATCATAATAATTTTCTAGATTTTTCTACAATTTTCCTTCGTCAAATTTTCTTGATCAATAAGTTTTCCTTTTCAAAATCTACATCTTAATTCTTTATCCAAAAATCCATACAATGAATTAATAAGCATTATTCAAGCACCCATAAAGACACAAAGTAGGTAAATCTTTCAATGAAATTCTACGATGGGTTTTCAAACCCTACCTCAAAACAACAACTAAAACCTACGACAATCTATGAATGCATACAAATCTAAACCCTCTGAAACTTTCAACAATTCTTCTGCTCCAATTCAAAATTTTGCTCCCCAAACCTGTGTGTGCATGAAAATGAACTACAAATCCTCTAATAAAGAATCATAACCCTAACTAGGGTTTCTATTCTCCAATTACTAAAAGCCACTAACTTTATTGAATAATAATCACTTTAATTATTTAATCCTTTCATGCACACTTAAATAACTTTTTAATTAAAACATTCTTTTATTTTTTCACTTTATTATTTAATGCAAGCATTACAATTATTTATTATTTAAAATCAATAAAGATAATCAAAGTAAATTATTTAAATGTAACTCTAATTAAACCAATATTAATTAAATAATTATACTAAAATAATATTTAAAAATTTAATATTTTAAATTCTTTTAATTTAATTTTCTAAATAAGAACTTTAAATTAAATATTTAAATTAGCCATATATTCAAATAATTCCCAAGATTTTTTTTTTTGGCAAAAGTGGGCAAGCCACTGAATATATTAAATTTTTATAAAAGAAACTAATTCAAAGCTCAACCAGGAAAGAATCAGAAAGAAAACCTGGAATCCTTGCTAAATACAAAAGATAAGAAACATCTATATTTACAAAATACCATATCGATGAGATAAGTTTCCTGATTACAATGAAGATCCTATACATCCTCCAAATCCAAAAATAGTCATCTAATCGAGAAATTGACAGAATTTCAAAAAATTGACAGTTGAGACATAACCATCAATCACTCCTCCATGGCAGCATATGTAGGCATGTTAGATGGGGTCGAAACGGTGGCATCAAGAGTTTCCCATCCCTAACCAGAAGTGAGTAAGGGTTAAGGAGATGAATCCAAAGCAGACCTATGAGATGCATTCCAAGGGGCCGAAGATATGGGGACAACATGAGAGGAGGGAGGCTAGTTTGAACAAGGAGGAAAATGTTCCCTCAACATATCCGAAGCATCCTAAAAATTAGAAGGGTGTATATCTTGCGAATCTTCAAACCCTTGGTGAGAGGCAGGATTCAACTAAGATGAAATCCATGGAGAGGGAGACGACAAGGAAACATAATTTGGAAACTCTAGCAAGTTCAAGATGGCATGCCATACACACTTGACCCACTCAGCCAGTTGAAAGCCCAGTGCTCACATTGTAACTTGTAGAGTATTCTTCATAAAATGGGAGCTCTATTTTTTGAAACAATTTCTAGAGAGCCTCATAAGTAGCCAAGAAATCATGCTTCTGCATGAGCTGGGACTGTGTGAAGAGATCACCGACCAAAGCATTACCCGCCCACAAGTCATAATTTTACATTGCAACCTCCAATTTTTGCTCGCCCTAAAACTTGTAATGAACTACCTTAGCTACTAGGATTTCTAGAAGGGAAATAGATTGCAACAAATCCATTGCATTTGACAAAAAATGGATACCACATTAGACAGAAATAGGAAGTGTCTAGAAGAAGGGGATAGAATATCGTCCCCAACCACGTGTCTAATCACCTGCCATATAGAAGATAAATGAACAAAGAACATGACATCCATATCTAAATCTTCCACCATCAAAGGGAGAACACATTTGTCCATGTTTGGTTGAATCCAAATATGATTATTTTTTGGCAAAATTGATTGATGAAACTAAGAACACGAGTCACACTTGATGCAAGCCTCCATGTCGAAGAACAATACCAAACCAATAATAATGAAAAGAGCATAGAAACTATGACTTAATGGAAATAAATAAGGAGTGTGAACCACAATGCATGTGTGAATTAAATTCCATCAGAGACTAGCATGCTCGATGGATATGTGTTGAGATATGATTAAAAGAGATCATTGAAAGAGGGAGATTGTTGAAGAAGACTATGTGTTTCAATCATTGTTTTGTCACTAATGTTAAACCTACTATTTGTTGGTAAGACAACTAATTATAAGATTCAATTACTATCACTTAGTTGATTAATGAAGAGGATTTGATCAATAAGATGTAACAAAAGCATCTAGAGGAAAGGTTGAGTTATGATTATGTAATGAAGTACAAGGATCAGTTAAGACAATGATGACATGATGTATTGATAATCTACTTAAGGTTAAAAATGTTGGCTACATTTAGAAACTTTAGAAGAACAAGTTACATAAAGTTTGTCTACCAAGCTTGACCAAGTGGATAGTAGGTGCCGAGCAAAGATAATGCAAGTCGAGCAAAAAGTCAGTTGGAGCCAAGTGAAAGCAAATTCTAGTGGATACTAAGCAAAACAATTGATGCCGAGCAAAGTTTAGTTGATGCTAAGCATTAGTAAACTTTAAATGATACCGAGTGAATTCATAATAGATGTCAAGCAACATAGTATGTGCCGAGCATCAAAAGGTTGATAATGCCAAGCTACTGCATTATTTTAAAGATCGAAGATTCACTAAATCTATGCTGGCAAGTTTGTTTTCTTGAATTTTGTGAACCAGGTGGAAGATAAGGATGATGAGTTGGTGGCACAAAATTTGAGGTAAACCATTTTAAGGAAAATTCAAATGGATTCTAAGAGAAGTTTCTAGAAGAGATACAAGATATGGGGTAGATACATTGTATCCTACCTAATCTATCTAAACCCTAATTTGGACAATGGAAATTAGAGTGAAAATATCGTAATTTCCTATTTATAGGAATGTCTAGTCATGGAAAAATGTTAGTTATGCACGATAACCTAAGGAAGAGAAGGAGTTAAGGGCTTTTCTTCATCAAGTGACACAAGAGAAGAATTTGCAATGGCATGTTAAGAAAGAAGGCTTAAGGAGATGAATGCTTGAAGGGTGAACAAGCTATCAGAGCTGCAAAGTATGAAGGCCAAGTAGAATTGAGGATTGAATAGAGATTTTTAATCTGCAAGAGAAGTTTTAAGTTGTATAAGATCAAAGCTCTACTGTTACTCTCTAACAATTTTATTAGTTTAGGGTAAATCCTTTGGAGAAAGGTTGAATTAGCAGTCATTTGTAAATCCTTTAATAGGGTAGCATTCCAAGTGAATGGCCTAAAGTCCTCTAAAAAGGCTCACTTTTAACAAGATGATTGAAATCTCTTAATAGTATGAAATGTTTGAGATTTGATAGGGGAGGATAATTTACATCAAGTGAATTTCAGATGTTCTGTAATGATAGAGGAATCAAAAGATAGACATCTACCCCTAGCACCCCTCCACAAAATGGAATAGATGAAAGGAGAAATAGATCTATAATGGACTATACTAGAACACTCATGATGGAGAAGAATTTTTCTTTGAAATATTGGAGAGAAGCTGTAAGTACTACCGTCTATACCTTGAACTGTGTGCAAGTCAAGAAAGGTAATCATTCAACACATTTTGAACTATGGTATGGATATCCACCCAATGCAAAATACTTTAAGGTATTTGGAAGTAAGTGTTACATTTTTAAAGATGTTAGGAATGGAAAAATTGATGCAAAAAGTGAAGAAGGTATATTCCTAGGATATTCCACAAGAAGTAAAGGTTATAAGTGTTTGAATACTAACACTAACAAAATTGTGGAAAGTGCAAATGTGAATTTTAATAAATATATAGAAGTAGATGAGGCTAAACCTATGAAAAAGCCAGAAGAATACAAATCATTTGTATAATTTTATGAAGGAATGCTTTCTAAAGAAGATGTTGTAGATCAAGTTTCAAACCAACAACAAGTTTTAGTGACTACCAAGTCACATCCTATGAATGCTGAGTTGCATTCAGGAACTAAGCTATATTCAGATGTCGAGTTAGAGAATGAAGTAGATGCACATTCTAATTTTGAGATTAGTACACATGAAAGAGATGCTGAGATACCTAACAGAGATACACACAATGATTTTAAAGTTGAAAGACAAAATGAAGAAACAAGAGCTGAGCTAAGATTGTTTAAGTATGTCAAAAGACATCATCCTGCTACTCAAATCATTGGAGATAAAGATGCTAGGTCAATGATCAGAAAAAAATTGAGAAGTGAATCATGTTTTTTGAGCATGAAGGAGCCCAAATTAGTAAGATATGCACTAGAAGATGCTGACTGGTACAAAGCCATAGAAGAAGAGATTGAACAAATAGAGAAGAACAAAACATGGAGTCTAATTCCTAGACTAGAAGACAAGAATGTGATTGGAACCAAGTGGGTATTTAAAAACAAGCTAGATGAGAATGGTGAAGTCCCAAGAAACAAAGAAAGATTAGTTTGCAAGGGATATGCACAAGAAGAAGGAATTGACTATGGAGAGACATCTGCCCCTGTTGCTAGATTGGAAGGAGTAAGAACTCTACTTGCTTATGCTGCATACAAAGGTTTCAAAGTGTATTAGATGGATGTTAAATCTGCATTTTTGAATGAAATATTGGGGGAAGAAGTTTATATAGAATAGCCAAAAGGTTTTGTTGATGATAATAATAAGAACATGGTATGTAGACTACAAAAAGCTCTATATGATTTGAAAGAAGAACCTAGAGCATGGTATGAGAGACTTCATAACTATCTTGTGAAGATTGGATTTGAAAGGAAAGATGATAACAACAATCTATACATAAAGATAGAAAAAGAAAAAGGTATTATGTTATTTGAAATATTTGTTGATGATATCATATTTGGAGGTTAAGATGCTTTATGTAAGGATTTTGCAAATCAGATGAAGAAAGAAGTTGAAATGTCTATGTTTGAAGAAATCAATTTTTTTGTGTGTTTGCAAATATATCAGATGAAGTATGGTATATACATCACTCAATCAAAGTATGTCAAGGAGATATTGAGGACTTTTAGATTAGAGGATTCTAAACCAGTAATTACACCTATGGTGATAGGACATAAATTGTCAAAGAATGATGATTTTACTGAGGTGAACCAAACCATTTATAGGTCTATGATTGGAAAATTGCAATATGTAGTACATAGCAGACTTAATTTTGCATTATCTGTAGGGATAGTTGCAAGACTCTCTGCTAATCCCAGCAAGAATCATTTAATGGCTATGAAGAGAATAATGATATATTTGAAAGGGATAGAAGAATTTGGTCTATACTACAAGAAGAATGAAAAGTTTGAAATGAGAGCCTACATTGATGCAGATTGGGCTAGAAACATTGATGACAAAAAGAGCACCAGTGGAGAAGCATTTTTCTTAGGCAAGAGACTAGTTATATGGACTAGCAAGAAATAGAGTTGTACTTCACAATTTACTGCTGAAGCTGAATATGTTGTTGCTGCTGTAAATTGCACAAACATTGTAAGGATCAAATAGCTACTCAAAGGAATGAAGGGAGAAATCACAGAAAAAGTGATACTTTATTGTGATAATACAAGTGCTATCAATATATCAAAGAATCTAGTGATGTACACAAAGACTAAGCACATTGCAATCAAGTACCATTACTTGAGAGAGTTAGTTCAATATAAAGAGGTGAAGATGTAATATGTTGACACAAAGGATCAAATTGTTGATATCTTTACAAAATCATTATCTAAGGATGCTCATGAGTATCTAAGAGATAAATTAGGGGTAATGCCCCTATCAAATGCTATCTAAGTAACAAGAGGAGTGCCCTGCATCAAACAAGCTAATATTCATATGCTACACATTGATGAGAGGATCTTACTTTAGGAGCTGCCTAAAGTAATCAAAGAGCTATAACTTCAAATTAGTCACAAGCAAGGTGATAGAGGGAGAAATTGAAGAAATTACAAAAGCCTATATTTTCATGTTTAAAATGTATGATATGTCTTTGGAATTGTTGTCAAAGAGGGAGATATCCTACTAATCAAGAGTCAGAATAGAGATTTACTGATGAAAAGGGAGATAGATCAAAGCCAGAATGCATAATCATAGAGGGAGATATTCTACTGATCAAACCAATATAAATGCTAAGGGAGATATTCTTGATTAGTAATATAAAAAAACACATGTCTGATGATAAATATAGAAAGAGGGAGAAATTCTAGTCTACCTAGTAATAGGGAGATACAAGAAGGAACTCAGAGGCAGTCATAAGAAGGAGTTTTGTAACCTAATCAGAAGATGAAAGTTGCTGATAGAGGGAGAAATTTTGATACAAGTTTTTCTTTTTGGTATTGTCTTACTATTTTAACTTAGTTAGTTTGGTTGAACAAGATGTTCATCATTTGATTGACTTAGTTGATCAGTTTGGTTTGCCATCAATGCCAAAGAGGGAGATTGTTGAGATTTGATTGAAAGAGATCATTGAAAGAGGGAGATTGTTGAAGAAGAATATGTGTTTCAATCATTATTTTGTCACTGATGTCAAACCTGCTATTTGCTGGTAAGACAACTGCTTATAAGATTCAAGTACTATCACTTAGTTGATTGATGAAGAGGATTTGATCAATAAGATGTAACAAAAGCACCTAGAGGAAAGGTTGAGTTATGATTATGTAATGAAGTACAAGGATCAATTAAGATAGTGATGAAATAATGTATTGATAATCTACTTAAATTTACAAATATTGGCTACACTTAGAAAGTTTAGAAGAACAAGTTACATAAAGATTTTCTGCCAAGCTTGACCAAGTGGATAGTAGCAAGTAGAAAGTTAATTGGAGCCAAGTGAACGAAAATTCTAGTGGATGCCCAAAAAAATAGTTGATGCCAAGTAAAGTTTAGTTGATGCCGAGTGAATTCATAATAGATGCTGAGTAATGCAATATGTGCCGAGCATCAGAAGGTTGATAATGCTGTGATGCTGCATTATTTTAAAGATCAAAGATTCATTGAATCTGAGCCAACAAGTTTGTTTCTTAAATTTTGTGAACTAGGTGGAAGATAAGGATGATGAGCTAGTGGCATATAATTTGAGGTAAACCATTTTTAGGCAAATTCAAATGGACTTTAGGAGAAGTTTCTAGAAGAGATACAAGAGATGGGGTAGATACATTGTATCCTACCTAATCTATCCAAACCCTAATTTGGATGATGGAAAATGAGTGGGAAAATATCCTAATTTCCTATTTATAGGAATGTCTAGTCATGAAGAAATGTTGATCATGCGTGAGAACCTAGGGAAGAGAAGGAATTAAGGGTTTTCCTTCATCAAGTGACCCAAGAGAAGAGTCTGCAATGACATGTTAAGAAAGAAGGCTTAAGGAGATGATGCTTGAAGGTTGAATAAGCTATTAGAGCTACAAAGTATGAAGGCCAAGTAGAATTGAGGACTAAATAGAGATCTATAATCTGTAAGAGAAATTGTAAGTTGTATCAGGTCAAAACTCTATTGTTACTTGTTGTCATAGAGGTTTGCACCATTGTCCAAATTTTTTACCTAAGGACAACCTTGTGAAACATGGAAACAACCTCCAAGCTGTGGGACTTGAACTGTGAGGTTGAGTCTCCGGAGAAGGCCAGCTTCCTTTCCTATCAGGGTGCACCTAACTACTCTTGGAGAGGAAAAGGGAGAAGGAATGGATGAAAGAAAATCTACCTACTCTAACCTATGGGGGTGATGCACCAAAATAGAGTGTTCAAACCAATCTTTGCCCATACATGCATTATTGAACCATCATGACACTAAAACATATACACATTCAGACTTGATTTAATCTAACAATCACATGCAGATCAGAAAACTCAGATGAATGACACAAGGAAAGAGAAGATTCAGTTATATACCATTCACAGGCCAAAGGAGATACAATCATGTAAGATTGCAAATATCCACAATACATCAATCAGAGGCAAATAGTTCTTTCACTTTACATCAATGGCTGAAAGAGATAAGGTAGAATGTCATACAGTTTAGAGGCAAAGGGAATTTACACATGAAATTGCAGAGCAATATCAAAGAAGTCAGAGAAGAGTTGACCCTTTCAAAATCTACAAAAATTACCTTTATAGTTCAGGCATAACTTAGATGTCCTCTTACTGAAGTTACTCCACAGCCACTGCCATTAAGCCCTTCAAAGAATAATTATGGAGATCTGAAGAAAATATGATTTGAGTACAGATCCAGGTGCAATGATATCTAATCTTGTTGGAGTAGGGCCCTGAGAAGATAGAAACAGTGCCATTAAATAGTTTGGAATAGGTAGATAGATAAATTGGGGAGCTGGAGTGTTCTACCACATTCAATGAGTTCAACATTCATACAAGAGTGGTTGGCATTGATCACAAGAATCAGATTGCACAACAAACCTTGATATCCCCTATTTCTAACTCATGAATCAACATGATTAGTAGGTCAACCTAACCTTGGCACTAGGATGAACCATGTGGACCAACGATCCTCTTTTGTTTTGCCACCTTGCAAAGTCTCCCGCGGTTGACCAACACCTTCTTTACTAACTGTGCTACCTCCTCAAACCCTAACCATGATGTAACTGCCAACTGCTAGCCCTAATTGCACTACCTCCATTGTTAATACCTTGGCTAAGCCTACTGGGATATGTGTCCCTCAGGCACTTTCTTGCAATATTTAATCTCTGTGCACTTCCATATTGCGGGCAAGCACTGATCGTTGATCTGCAGAAGATCAATGATCAAGAAATATTCTTCGTATACTGCACTTGCTCTTCAAAATTCTGGGCCCATGAAACACTCAACACAACTTAGCAATAGCCTATAGCCTCATAACAACCTAACCCCACAAGGAAACACATCACTAGGGTACTTGACCACACTGTTTAAAATCCTCGCATCTCCATGATGCAGGCATGCGCCAGCCACTTATCAGATCACATCGGACGATGGGAGGTGGAACTAGGGACATGAGAGGTTATGGGACAGGTGTCACTAGGGTACATGCTTGCATTCCTTAATCTTCTTGCACCTTTATCTTGCGAGTATGCACCAATCATTGATCATGAGAAATTTGACGGTGCTCGTAACACATGCATTTTGAACCTCTGTGAATACCCACCTTGATGTCATCCAAACATGTGTCACTAGGGAACTTCCTTGCACTATCAAAAGGTATGAAAAAGCCCAGAATGTAAGAAAGTGAGCACCAATTGAATTGAAAGCTCAGCCAGCCACCCTGTATCCTGTGGCCCACAAGAAGAACATGGACCCACAATCCACATGTCACCAAGGGGCTTCCTCACAATGTCAGGAAATCTGATAGAACTCAGAATGCGAGAATGTGGGAGCCAATAGAATTTCCAGTTGGACTGAACCTTCCCCCTTTTTTGGCCCACACAAAATGAAAGCACCCACTGATCCACATGTCACGAAGGGGCTTCCCCACATCGTATAAAGGTCGTGCATTTGGAGAATGCAAGAAAGTGCCCACCATGGATCCAGACAAGATCTGACGGTGTGAAAAGTTGCAGACTGACAGAAACAAACTTAGGGAATATAGGAAATACTATAAGGTTTTGATAGTTTTAATTTTTTGTATTCCCATGAAATTAAAAATAATATTAAAAAAAAGGAAGGTGACCATTGGGTGGGGTTTGCATTCAAAGTTCAAATTTTGGTAGGAGGAAAAAATGGGTAACATTTTTGGCAACTCAGAGAGGATGCATGCCAGCTATGCATATGACTAGTGACCCTATGCATCCATTGGGCTATAGAGTTATGAAAGATGTGAATCAGTGCACTATAAAACCCCAACCCTATCTACAACAACAAAACACTAAAAATCTCTCTCTCTGCAACTCTACAGACTCAGCAAAACACATGTGCTTGTGCACTTCTTGGAAAGCTGAAAACAAAAAAAAGGAAAATACTCTAATATGTACAAAAGATTCAAGCCCTATTAGAAACATGGTTTGAGATAGGTCCCATTGACTGGGATAGGCAAAATTTTGCCACCAGGCCTACTTAATTGAAAAGCATTAGCCTACTTGCAACTGACAATCAGATAGGGACCACTCCATAGTGCATCAAATTTCGAGTGCTTCCCTAGTTTTGCCTTGTCTGCATCCCACTTTAAAACTAAGTCACCCTCTCTGAAGGTTATGACCCTAGCCTTCTTATCAAAACTCTTTTTTACCTATTGCTGATGTGTTTCTAGGGTCTGTATAGCTTGACTTCTCTTTTCTTCGAACTCCATTAGCTCTACCATTCTTACTATCATGGCATCATTTTCAGTTAGCTCTAGCTAATGAGCTAACTCTAGAGATGGGAATTCTAATGAAATTGGAAGCCTTGCTTCTCTACCATATACCAACATAAATGGTGAATTCCCTATTGACCTCTTAGGTGTTATTCTGTCAGCCCATAGTGTAGTCCTCAACTTTTGATGCCAACACCTCTGGTTATCCTCTATAGTTCTTTTCATAATCCTAATCAAGTTTTTGTTGTTGGACTTAGCCAAATCATTTCCTTGAGGATAGTAGTTTGAGGATGTGCTCAAGTAGATATTATGATCAACTGCCCATACACAAATCTGAGCTCCCACAAAAGATCTTGCATTATCTAAAATAATGGTTAAGGGACACCAAACCTAGTCACAATTCCATCAAGGAACTCAAGAACTGAAGATTCTATGGTGTCCTTCAATGCAACTACCTCTGTGCATCTAGTGAAGTAATCTATAGTAGCTAAAATCCATTTGTGGCCAGAACTAGAAGGAGGATTGATAGGGCCTATGAAATCCAATCCCCATTGAGCAAAAGGCTGATCTACCTGAATGGGATGAAGAGGAAGAGCTGCAAGCTTTTGCTTACCAGAGAAGAAGGCACATTTTTCACATTTTCTCACATACCTATGACAATCATGGAATAGGGATGGCCAGTAGTAACTAGTCCTCATGACCTTCATTGTAGTTGTTCTTGCTGAGAAGTGACCACCATCAAGACCATCATGAAGCTCTCTGATCATTCTTTCAGCTTGTCAATGCATCTTAATAGGGCTCCATTAAAATATTTCCTGAAAAGGATACCATCAACTATGACATAAGGAATTGACTGTAATCTATACTATCTCCTTTTAGCTCTATCTAATCCTTGAGGGTATCCATTGCCTAATAAGAAACTCTTCATGTCATCCATCCAGTTCCTTGGGTCATCATTTCTTGCTTCTTGTTGCTCCATTAGTATCATAACAACTTCTTCATCTAATTCCCAAGGTGATATCATCTATTTACACAACCCTTTCCCTCTTACCAACTTGGTGATATAGATGTCAACATCATATTCCATTACTTTAGTAATCTAGCCAACCCTCTTCTCACTAACATCTTTACTCAAAAGGAAATCTTTCACACTGGCATGGGGTACTAACAGATGTATTTATTATGAGACAAGAGGTGTCTGAATTTCTTTAAAGCTTTGATGACTACAAGGGCTTGCTTTTCTACATAGCTGTATTTGTCTTCATACTCTTTAAGCCCTTCACTAAAGAAGGTTATGGGCTGCTCTTCATCTTTATCATTCGTTTGAGTTAAGACAGCAGAAATACTTGACTCACCACCTAGGGTATAAAGGATGAAGTCCTTTTCAAATTTTGGATTAATGAGAGTAGGGGCTAAGGCTATGGCTACCTTGATCTTCTCAAAACTTTCCTTCCCTTCCTTGGTCCATGCAAAAACCATACTTTTGTTGAGCATAGCCGTAAGGGGTTTTACCATGGTAGCAAGATTATGGATAAATCTTATCACATAATTTATCCTACCAAGGAAACTTTGCAACCCTTTCTTATGTTTAGGAAGAGGGAGAGAAAGTATTGCTTTTGTTCTTTTTGGATCAATGGTTAAGCCATCCATAGATACAATGTGTCCTAATAATTTTCCTTGATTAGTAGCAAAGACACATTTGCTCAAGTTAAGGGATACCCCAAACTCTCTACACCTTGAAAAAACATGTCTTAAATGATCAACATGATATTCTACACTCTTTGAATACACTGTGATATCATCAAGGTAAACTAATACAAACTTTTCAATCACATTTTTGAAGGCCATCTCCATTGCCTTCTGAAATGTATCACCTGCATTGGTTAGCCCAAATGGCATCTTACAATAAGAATAGGTACCCCATTTGGTGATAAATGTAGTCTTGTACCTATCAGACTCTTTGACCAACACTTGATTGTAGCCAAAAAATCCATCAAGAAATGAAAACCTCTTTGAACTACTGACCTTGGACAAAATCTGCTCCATGGAAGGGAGGGGATGGTGATCTTTAAGGGAAGCTTGGTTAAGGTCCCTAAAGTCCACACACAATCTAATTTCTCCATTCTTCTTCCTAATAGGGACAAGGTTTGCTACCCATGATGAGTGCTTGATGGGGAAAATTATGTTGGTCTCAATCAATTTGGATAGCTCTTTTCTCATTAAGGGTTCAATTTTGGGATTCACTGGCCTCTTTTTTTGTCTTACTAGTTTGACATTATCAATTAAATCTATGGTATGCTGAAACAACCTTGGGTCAAAAGCCTTTAAATCATCATATGTCCAATAAAATATATCATTAAATTCTTGGCATAGATGAATAAATTTTTTTTGCTCAGTCTCAGAACATATCTTCCCCATGTTTAAGGATTTTCCATCAGCAATCATGACTGGAGTGTGATCATCTTGGTCAGCAGCTAAGTTCATGACTCTACCTCTTACTTGATCATTAGGATTAAAAACACTCTCTAAAGTAATGAGACCCCTAGGCAGCTTGTTGGAACTGAGGTTAATGATTTGATCACCATATTGATCCTGCAGTCTTGACTGGTTTCTGTCTAAAAATTTTGCCTGATTATGCAAGAAGCTTACAATTTGTTCATCAGATTCAAACACTTGCCAATGGAAGTTATTGTCAGGGACAACAAGCCTTACTACCATCCTAATTTTTTGCTTCTTCTCCTCCTCAAGATTCCTTGGCACATCATGAGATGCACCTATTGCTGCAAGTCTATTAGCATGTCTATTTTCTTTTCTAGGGATGCTTTGAATATTAAATGCATTGAAACCTTCAAGAAAATCCCATACCCTATGTTTATAAGACTTGAGCAAGCCATTATTGGTGGTATTCTAATTTCTCACTTGATTAACCACCAACTCACTATCTCCATACACACTTAAGGCTTGAATTCCTCTTTTTTGAGCAAGTAGGAGACCTTGAATCAAAGATTCATACTTGGCCACATTGTTTGTGCAATTGAATTGGAGCTTGAAGGAGAAGTAGTACCTCACTTGTGCAGGAGAAACCAACATCATGCCAGCCCCTGATCCATTCTTATTTCTTGAGCCATCAAAGTACATACTCCATATCCCACTCATATCTTCTTTAGTCTCCACAAGATTGGGAACTAGAGCATCTTTCTCCAATATACAATATGTATTGAGGCCTGTTTCAAGGGTTTCTGACATAGGATCAAATTGATATGATTTAGCCCATTCATCTAAGAGAAAAGCAGGTATCTCCACTAGGGAAGTAGTTGGCTCATTCACTATGTCATTCTCATCTACTTCTAGGATAGTACAATTCATGTTGATGAGATTAGGGGTGTAGGGTTCGATATGATGGAGGGCTAGAGGCTCTACTTTGGTTGAAGCTTTGGCCCCATATCTTGTTTTAAAAAACATATATGACCAATCAGAAGATATGTAACCACCTATTTGGGCAATGAAGTCTCTTGACAGACATATGGCAAAATGTGGCTTGACTTCTGCAATGGATATATCTTGAGTTACAGTACAACTAGGGCATGCATGTAGGGCCATTTCCACATTCCTAAGGATACCTACAATCTTGATAGTACTACCATCCAACTGTAATACATCCCTAACAACGGGCTCATATTTCATTCCCAAAGCATCATCAACACACCTAGGCATCACTGAACTACTAGCCCCTAAATCAATCATGCAATTGTGGACTAGTCTATCCCCTATAATTAAAGAAACATAAAATGGAGGGGGTATATCCTTTTTACTCATTTCTTCCTCCCTTGATGGTTTTACTAGGCTTGTGGCACTTTCCATTCTAGGTGGTTGATCCTTTGGTTCAATACTTTCCAATTCTTGTTGCAGCAACCTCTTTTGCATGGGTATAGTAGCAACAACGTCCCACATGGAAATATTCACATTTTTCTTCTTCATTTGTTCTACCACACTAAATGTCTTAGTAGGTGCTTTGGTAGAAACCTTGGGAGTTGCATTTGTAGGAGGTTGAGGGGGAACAACCTGAGGGTCACTTACATTCTTTCTACCTTCATTTCACCTTTGCTACTGAGGGGTATTTGACTAATCATTTACTGCTTGTTCATGGGGTGTTGCATTTGAAGTCGAGGCATGATTGGGAAGAGGAGGGGTAGCATCTTCAATAGCTCTTCTTTTGCTCCTAGTGTTGTGGGCAATGGAATCCTGGTTTACATTACAATGTTCCTCCATTTGATGATTCATAAAGGAGCAATCACCTTGTCCTTGCATATATGAGGCCTCTTTAAATTAGTCCTCCTTGTATGATTTTCCTATTGCAGGCTCTTGAATGGTCAAAGTCAAATAAGATTCAACCTTTTGACACATGCAATGAGCATAGGAGTAGTTACAGGAGGGACAAAAATCCCAATCTTGGGCCATGTTGTTTTGAGGGACTATGGCCCTACTTTGGCTCACATTTGAGGTTGAACCATGGCTATTTTGCCTATTTTGATCAAAATAATTGTTCCAATAATTTTGATTTGGAGGCGTACCACTGTTTAGAGTTTGATGCTACAATTGATGAGCCTTGCTACCTTGAGCTTGCTGTCTCTCTAAAGTCACCACCTTATTGCTCATTTTTTGCATCACAGAGAAACTATCCTCCATTTTCTTTTCTTGGCCCTACAATCTCTTATCTATGTTCAACATCATAGATTGCACCATTTCCTTGATTTCATCCATTCCATTTGAAGATTTAGAAGGTTGAGGGGCTAGAGCAAGGGATTGTGATATGGAAGTTGTAGGAAGAGGAGCCATTTCTGGTTGGTGATTTGGAACATCAGGAAAGAAAGGCATGAGAGGCCTTGGAGCTAGCTTGCCTCCTTGTATTAGGATATTTTTTGACTTTATTGCTATGTCATAAGCATTAGGCAAGGTATCTCCTCCCATAGTTTGGATTGTAGTGGCAATGTCACTGTTAAAAGCTCTGAGGTAATGCAAGAAGGCTTTACTAGGGGTAGGTTTTACTGAAGCAGGTATTCTATCCCATGTCTTTTGAAATCTATAGTTAAAATCAATCATGTATTCATGGGGGGCTCTTTTTATAGTAGTCAATTGTTCTAAAAGTGACAAATGGTCACTTTTGTCCTCAAAGTGTTTACATAGTCCTACTCCTAATCCATCCAAATCTATTATAGAACCATGAGCCAAACCTCTATACCATTGTAGTGCTTGTCCTTTCAAAGATGAGGCTAGAAGCCTAACTACAACATCATCTTCTGTAATACCATGAATATTATAAACATTTGCAACTTCTTGAATGTGTTCTGAGGGAGAGATAGAAGTTTCACCAGTAAACTCTGGTATACTTTTGAGTGTAGCTATTGGTATGTCATGTCTTTGTGCCAATAAAAGAGGACTTCCACCATTAAAGGTGGCAAAAGTATGGGCTCTAGGCTGTGCCATATAGACCAACAATCTATTAATATGTGCTGATGGCAATCTGGGCTGAGATCTAATAGTAGGAGGAGTAGAGATAGATCTTGCAGGGGCATTTGTTACTGTTGTACTCCTAACTGGTGATAAAGATACTCTAGTCTTCCTTTTTCTAGGATTTGAAAATGAAAGCTCTTGGTACTGAAATTTACCTTAGAAGATGCCCTTGTTTCAGCTTTGGGCATGAATTACTATAACTTTGGTCTGGAACCAGATGTATTTGAAGCTTAGAGTCAATAAGTACTTAGAGAATGGACCTCTTGAAGGCTTGAACACTGAAGCCAGTACTATTTCTTTAGTACTAATCTTGAAATATTCCTTTTAACACCAGTAGACTTGAAATTTTCTAATTTTTTGTCCCACCTGGTGTCCCAAAAACTATTGTCATAGAGGTTTGCACCCTTGCCCAAAGTTCTTACCTAAGGACAACCTTGTGAAACATGGAAAAAACCTCCAAGCTGTGGGACTTGAACTGTGAGGTTGAGTCTCTGGAGAAGGCCAGCTTCCTTTCCTATCAAAGTGCACCTAACTACTCCTGGAGAGGAAAAGGGAGAAGGAATACATGAAAGCAAATCTACCTACTCTAACCTAAGGGGGTGATGCACCAAAATAGAGTGTTCAAACCAATCTCTGCCAATACATGCACTATTGAACCATCATGACACCAAAACAAATACATATTTAGACTTGTTTTAATATAACAATCAGATGCAGATCAGAAAACCTAGATGAATGACATAAGGAAAGAGAAGATTCACTTATATACCATTCATAGGCCAAAGGAGATATAGTCATGTAAGATTGCAAATATCCACAATACATCAATGGGAGGCAAATAGTTCTTGCACTTTACATCAATGGCTGAAAGAGATAAGGTAGAATGTCATACAGTTCAAAGGCAAAGAGAATTTACACATGAAATTATAGAGTAATATCAAAGAAGTCAGAGAAGAGTCGACCCTTTCAAAATCTACAAAAATTGCCTTTATACTTCAGGCATAATTGAGATGTCCTCTTACTGAAGTTACTCCACAACCACTGCCATTAAGCCCTTCATAGAATAATCATGGAGATATGAAGAAAATCCAATCTAAGTACAGAACTAGGTGCAATGATATTTGATCTTGTTGGAACAGGGCTCTGAGAAGATAGAAATGGCACCATTAAATAGTTCTAAATAAGTAGATAGATAAACTAGGGAGCTGGAGTGTTCTCCCGCATTCACTGAGTTTAGCATTCATATAAGAGTGGTTGGCATTGATCACAAGGATTAGATCACATAACGAACCTTGATATCCCCTATTTCTAACTCATGAATCAACATGATTAGCAGGTCAACCTAACCCTTGCGCTAGGATGAACCACGTGGACCAACGATCCTCTTTTATTTTGCCACCCCACAAAGTCTCCTGCGGTTAACCAACACCTTCTTTACTAACTGTGCCACCTCCTCAAATCCTAACCATGATGTAACCACCAACTACTAGCCCTAACCGCACTACCTCCATTGTTAATACCTTGGCCGAGCCCAAGCACTTTTCTGCAATATTTAATCTTCGTGCACTTCCATATTGCAGGCAAGTGTTGATCATTGATTTGCAGAAGATCAACGATCAGGAAAGATTCTTCATATATTACACTTTCTCTTCAAAATTATGGGCCCACAAAATACTCAGCACAACCTGGCAACATCTTACAGCCTCATAACAACCTGACCCCACAAGGACATGCGTCACCAGGGCGCTTGCCTGCACTGTTTAAAATCCTTGCATCTCCATGATGTGGGCATGCACCAGCCACTAATTAGATTGCATCAGATGGTGGGAGGTGGAACTATGGACATGAGAGGTTATGAGACAGGTGTCACTAGGGCACATGCTCACATTCCTTAATCTTCTTGCACCTTTATCTTACGGGCATGTGCCAGTCGTTGATCATGGGAAATTTGACGGTGCTCATAACACGTGCATTCTGAACCTTTGTGAATACCCACCATAATGTCATCCAGACACGCATCACCAGGGTGCTTCCCCACACTGTTAGAAGGTCTAACAAAGCTCAAAATGCAGGAAAGTAGGCACCAATTAAATTTCTAGCTCAGCCAACCACCCTGTATCCTATGGCCCACAAGAAGAACATGGACCCACAATCCATGCATCGCCAAGGGGCTTCCCCACAATATCAGGAAATCTAACAGAACTTAGAATGCAAGAATGTGGGAGCCAATAGAATTGCCAGCTGGACTGACCCTTCCTCCATCTACGACCCACACAAAATGAAAGGACCCAATGATCCACATGTTGCGAAGGGGCTTCCCTACATCGTATAAAGGTCATGCATTTGGAGAATGCAAGAAAGCACCCACCGTGGATCCAGACAAGATCTAACAGTGCAAAAAGTTGCAGATCGGTGGAAACAAACTTAGGGAATATAGGAAATACTATAAGGTTTTGATCATTTTAATTTTTTGTATTCCCATGACATTAAAAATAATATTAAAAAAAGGGAAGGCGACCGTTGGGTGGGGTTTGCATTCAAAGTTCAAATTTTGGCAGGAGGCAAAAATGGGTAACATTACTCTCTAACAATTGTATCAGTTTAGGATAATTCCTTTGGAGTAAGGTTGACTTAACAGTCGTTTGTAAATCCTTTAATAGGGTGGCATTCCAAGTGAATGGCCTAAAGTCCTCTAACAAGGCTCACTTCTAATAGGGTGATTAAAATCCCTTAACTGGGTCATATTTAACAGTGTGTATTGTAACCTTTAACAGGTTTGGCCTTTCACAGGGAATCACTTTAGAAGAGTGCAAAGGAGTAGCATGTTATTGGTGGTTTTTCCCAAATTGGGTTTCCACATAAATCATTGTGTCAAGTGTGTTGATGAATCTATTATGTTTCATGCTTTACATTTCTACATGTTGATTTGAGAGTAACCTAAGTGTTATAGTGATTTCATAATCTTAAGGATGCATGCATGGATATGAATGGGTTCACTAAGCTGTGAAAGTTTTATTTATAAATGTGGACCTTGGATAATTGATTCACCCCCCCCACTCTCAGTTATTCTAAAGTATTCCAACAATATGCATGACATATATTCTTGTGGGATGTAATAACATTGGACATCAAAGTGACCAAAAACCCAAAGAGGTAGACCACACGTCCATCCAAGTTTCTCAAAGTACTATTATGGTGTGAGTATGCCAGAGCTTTGATGGCTAAGTTTTACATAATCCTGATTATGAGAAGATCAAATTCATCATGACACACAAACCCAACAATATGTAATCAAGATTCAACATTTAGCAATATCTGAGCTGATAAAAAATTGCAACTCTTTGAATTTATCAAGAAAAGATGATGACTGAAAACATGAAATCATAATGACATCACAACCTAGATTTGAAATGTAATCAACAACTTGATTTCCCTCCCATAAAGTATGTGGAATACATAATTCTTGATATTGATCTAACAAATTCCAAATTTGAGATAAAATGTACTATAGTTGCCAGGAAAATGTCTGCCTTTTAATACAAGCATCAATTATCTTATTTAATATTTCTTTTAAAATAAATAAATTTAACAATTCAAATATCAATGATTAATCCAAAAATCATAAATATGTAAGCAAATCCCAAAGTCCAAGTCACACAAAATGCATAAGAAAAACTAACCAAAATGAAAATCAAATAACATACTCAAAGAAAGACTGATGGGTTTATAAAGGGTATGCAATCACAAGTATTTAGGCTATGGTTGGTATTGGATCTGATCATTAACTTTCCATTCTTACCATTAAGTTATCCCAATAGGGCACGCTCATCTTGACAATTTAGGGAAGTCGATGCCTAGTACTTGCAACTTGCATAAATGATAAGCATGTGCATATGCATATATATCTAAGCTAAAAAGACAATGGTAGGGAGTGGTACATCATTTAGATCCCAACTAGAAGGTGACTGTGAATTTCTCCTTTAACCACATCAGATAGACACTACAATATTTTGGGTCAAATTGTGACAACAATGTGATTTGCATGTGATTTTTATGTTTTTTTTTTGTAAGTGTCCCCGACGCCATCATAATAACAATGTTTGCATCGTAATTGCGATGCTTGCATGATTATAAATTAAAAAAAGAAAACATGACATTAATCATTCCCCATTTGATCAATTTTGGAGAGCTATAAACGAGTGTGGAGAGTTGTGAACGAGTGTGGAGAGCTTCAAACCAAGTGTGGAGAGTTGCAAAAGAGTGTGGAGAGTTGTGAACCAAGTTTAAAGATGCCAGTGCAATCTACGTTGTGCCCTTGTGATCTATGCCATGCCATTATGATCTATGCTATGCCCTTGCTCTATGATTTCCTTGCCATGCTCATGCCCTTTCCATGGTGATGGATTCTCCCTACCCAAAAAGAAGGGTTATTACAACTCATAAAAGATTGAGGAGTGGAAGAAGGCCGTTAAAAGGGTTTCATACAATATCGACAAGATCATAAATAAAGAGGAGTATATTTTTCATTCCCAATTTCATCTATTTATGATGTTTCCCATTTTAAAAATTAAAATGGATTTGTGCTAATTTGTCCAAACAAAACATAAACATAAATACCATTCTATATAGAAAATTTCTACTTTTCCTCTGGTTATTTTGTGTCTTCTCACAGAGCTATTTTTCTCTAATATCCTCTATTTCTACTTTACTTGAGGAGTACATTAGGGCTTCAAAGAGAGGAGATCCATCCAAAGAAGTGGTAGATAGGGGATTGATTGTAGTGCGAATAGAATCTTATGTATGTTTTAGCTATAAAGAATAATCAATGCACTTCTCCTACATTTGGTGATCATCTTCTGCATATAGGAAATTTTTGTGGTAGGTTTAGAATGGTTGATGTAGAAGTTTTGTCGAAGTTATTCAAGGTCTTAATGTTGTCATAATTTAATTAGGTAAACATGTTGTTTCTTAAAAAAAAATGTTCCAACTAATAAGTGGAAAGCAATGCTACTCTTCTGACCAATTAAGGTTTTCAATTTATATGCTCCTTTCTGTCTTACCTCTCATTCATTATGCAAGTAATGGCTATAAATATATTGAATAGCTATAAATATATTGATTACAATGAAAAATAAATTTTATCAATGTCAACAAATGCCATGACAACTAGTAAATTTTTGTACACATTGTCTTTTGCCTCCATGTTTACATTCATTCTTAGCCACATGAAGCACACTCATTAATAATATCTAATGATATAATACACCATACCAAATGTAAAATATGATTAACTCATCAACCATACTTAATTACTGATGACCTCTGACCATCACCAATTCCCAATTTGTGCATTCTCATTTCCCATATTTTTGGATTCTCCCTACTGCTAGGAAAGAACAATAACACACAATTTCTGACAAAAAGCATTATTTAGGCCTAAATTCATTTTATGTCTATGAATTTAGAATAAATATGGGTATCCATCCAAGCATAATCAATAGGGTTTTTTAGAGGTAGCCAGCCACAACTGCCTTTACCCAAAATATGAAAGCATAGACAAGGTACATGCATTTTTTAACATAATGCTCGAAAGAAATGTAGTCTGCAATGAACTCTAGATATGCACAATTTGAATTTGTTGGAAAAATTATGAAAATTTTCAAAAAAACTATGATCACAAGGTCCCTCAAACATTTGTAGCATCCTTATTTCCTATGCCAAAATAAGATTTAATTTTCTCCATTGTTGCTAGAACATAATGGGTAAAGAATTCTAATTATTTATCTTTGTTTTTTTGTATCTGCTGAGTTAGGGGAAATTAATGTTTTCTTAGATTTTTGTTCATGGTTGTTTACTTGGTTTTGATTTTTATGTCCATTTTTTTAGTTCCAATTATTGGAATCACGTTGTGCATCCATTGATTTGGAAATAATGGTTTTATTTTTCAATATTAATTTATCGAATGATTGGTAGTAAGTTTTGTTGGATTTTATTTCCAAATATCTCTCATTAGTGGTGTACTTCAAGATTGGAATTTTAGTTAGATGACTGGCGTTTATCTATTTATTTGTTAGGAACTATAATTGTGATACATTTATTGTTGGCTTATCTTGTAATACCAAATTTGTAAAATGCCATTAAACAAGATTCTTTCATCAATAATTCTAGCCAATACATCCTTGTCAAAAAATTTGATAAAATCTTCACCACAATAAGATAAGAAACCATACTCATGCAAATAAAAATGTCATTTGCAATCACTCACATAGTGCTTTTGTTGATTTGGTACAACTAGCCCCACAATTAAATGAATTACCAAAATTTATTTGCATTTTGAGAGGAGGGTATTTAGAAAAATAGAGAGCCCTTTAAAAAATCCATTACCTTCTTGGGATTTTATTTTCCCCAAATAGAGCATCTGTAGTAGTGGCATAAGTTGAGGATTGGAGGTGGAAAATACACACACAAAAAATTGGGTAAATACCATTACTATTTTGGAATCCATTGTTGTTAATTAAGCTTTTTCTCTAAAACAGTGTTGTTTGAAGATATGGTGCACTGAAAATGTAGAAATTGAAGAAATCTATAGAAAAGAAAGAAGCAATGGGCATAAAATCTATGAGAGAGGAAAGGGTATTTGAGATCCTCAAAACTATGATAAGAAGTAAAAGCAATTTGCCAAAGCTACCCAAATAATACACTTATGAAGAAACCTTGTGGAGAGTAAAGACTCCATGAATGTTGCTCCTTCTAAGGGGCTCTTTTCTTCTAATAAACTACATGTATAGATTGTTAAATTTTCTATGAAGAAATACAATGCTTTGTTGAGAATAGACTGGAAACAATAAAAGAGGGATATTATTTAAGGGAGATTCTTGAGAACATACAAGCATGATCAATATGTTTCTATCATTGTTTTGTCATTGATGTCAAACCTACGATTTTTTGGTAAGACAACTACTTATATGATTTAAGTACTATCACTTATTTGATTGATGAAGAGAATTTGATCAAAAGATGTAACAATAGCACCTAGAGGGAAGGTTGAGTTATGATTATGTAAAGGAGTACAAGAATCAGGTAAGACAATGATAACATGATGCATTGATAATCTACTTGAGGTTACAAAGGCTGGTTACACTAAGAGAGTTTAGAAGAACAAGTCACACAAAGTTTTTCTGCAAAGGTTGACCAAGTGGATAGTTGGTGCTGAGCAAAGTCTATGCAAGCCAAGCAGAAAATCAGTTGGAGCTGAGTAAAAGTATATTATAGTGTATGCCAAGTAGAATAGTGGATGCCAAGTAAAGTTTAGTTGATGTTGAGCACCAGTAAACTTTAGTTCATGCTGAGTGATTTTATAGAGGATTTCAAGCAACGCATTATGTGTCGAGCATCAGAAGCAAGATAATGCCGAGTGGCTGCATTATTTAAAAGATCATGAATTTGATGGATTTGAGTCAACAAGTTTGTTTTCTTGGATTATGTGAACCAAGAAGAACAAAAGATTGATGAACTAGAGACATAGAATTCAAGGTAAACCATTTTTAGGCAAATTCAAAGAGGAGTCAAGGAGAAGTTTCTAGAAGAGATATGAAATGTGAGGTAGATACATTGTATCCTACCTAATTTATCCTAATCCTTAATTGGATGATGGAGAATGAGCAACAAAAGATCTTAATTTTCTATTTATAGGAATGGCTAGTCAGAAGCAAAGGTTGTCATGTGTGAGAACCTAAGGAAGACAAGGAGACAAGGGTTTTACTTCATCAAGTGACCTAAGGGAAGAGTCTGCAATAGCATGTTAAGCAAGAAGGTTTAAGGAGATGAATGCTTGAAGGGTGAACAAGCTATCAGAGATGCAATGAGTGAAGGCCAAGTAGAATGGAAGATTGAAATAGTGATCTATAATCTACAAATGGAGTGGTAAGTTGTTATTAGATCAAGCCTTACTGTTACTCTCTAATAATTGTATCAGTCTAGGGAAAATCCTTTGGATTAAGGTTGACCTAATAGTAATTTATAAATCCTTTAGCTAGGTGACATTCCAAGTGAATGGTCTAAAGTCCTCTAACAAAGCTCACTCTTAATAGGGTAATTGAAATCCTTTAACAGGGTCACATTTAACAGTGTGTATTGTAACCTTTAATAGGTTTGACCTTTCACAAGGCATCACTTCAGAAGAGTGAAAACGAGTAGCATGTTACTAGTAGTTTTTCTCAAATTTGGTTTCCACGTAAATAATTGTGTCAAGTGTGTTAATGAATCTATTATGTTTCATGTTTACATTTATACAAGTTGATTTAATAGTAACCTATAAGTTTTAAGTGATTGCATAGTCTTATGGATGCATGCATGATGACAATAAATGTTTTATGGGTTCACTAAGATGTGAAAAGTTTTATTTATACATATGAACCTTGGCTAACTAATTTACCCCCCGCCTCCCCCCCCTCAGTTATTCTAAAGTATTCCAACATGCTTCTCTAAAAAATAATGTGAGAAAAATATGTGTTACATACAACCTAGGAGACATCGGCTCCAGGTTAAAAAGTGCAAAATGAAAGGATGCAATATGTTTATCTTTTTAAATATTGTGAGAGATTAATGGAAATTTTATTTTAACTCAAAGAAAAAAAATTTATTGATTCATTCAATCATACTATCTATATCCCCTGGATTTTACTTTTCTTGGGGACTATGCTAATGACTTTTGCTTGTACTCATTAGCTGAAACTATTTAGTGGTAGTCTTTAAACCATTTACCGATAGTTGTTTTCTAGTGTGAGATGATTTCTAGTTGCAAGAAACCTCAAAAAAAAAAAAAAAACCTATCAATATGTGGTTCCCTTTTAAAGATGAATTCACTATTGTTTCCTATATAAGTTTGGTGCTGACCATGTTAATCCTTTTTTCTTCATCATGTCTATTGTTTCCTTATATTTCTTATTGTAGTTCATGTCCCCCCTTATATTGTTCGCTCCTTGTGTAATGCAAATATTAACTTGGAAAATTCTATTTTTCCTCCAAACATTCACTACATATTATGTCACCCATAAATATGTGCCTCAACCTAAAGTTGTTATTTTCTTGTCAATTTTCTTTGATGGGTATGACATTTCATTGAGGTTGACTAAATCATATAGAGCATGGAATCAACAATGAAAAAGAAGTGCATATGGTCAAAGATGTTGTGAATCCACACATGTCCATTCATAAGCTTTCTCGACATTAGGCTTTCTTAACATTAAAAGATTTTGGATTGAGCTTGTGATTTTAGTGCTATAAAAGAATTGAGAATGTTTGGGTATTGAAATCTTGTGTTAAAAGAACTAGAAGCTCCTTGAAAGAATGCCAAGTCAATTTACACAAAACATCATCGATATTTCATTCTATAAATTAAAATTTGAACAAGTTATGGAAAAAAATATAAATAATAGAAGATCAACAAAAACTGAATGGTAATTAGTTGCATGATCATGAATTAACCAATAGTAAATATAAGAGCCCCATACTTTGTATTGATTCACAAATGATATAACATGTTTTGTTGTATAAATAGTGATTATGTATTAAGATTATATATATAATAAAATATTTAGTTTCTATTTTAAAATGATTTATCTTATTCTTCTTCTCGACATGTAAAACTCATTGTTGTTGTAAAAATTAGATACAAGAAATATGTTAATGCATATTTTTTATTATGTTTTATTCTTCACTAATATTTTGGATTAATTTTAAATATAGCACTAATAATATTGTTCTCACAAACAAGTCTTGATAAGGAAAAGGGAAATGAACAAGTACAAACAAGTGCTGATCAGGAAAAGGGAAAGGAACAAGTAGTGCATGATGAACCATAGGATTAGCAGGGTCCATTCATTGTTGATTTTGCATCAACCGTTGATCCTATAGCTACACTGCATAAGGTCCTTCATGCACTATCAAGAGCATTATCTCAATTGGCATCAATTTGACCTCACACTCAAATAAAGATGAGAGAGGATGAGTTGATGCACCTGGTTTAGACTTATACAGTAAGTATTAATGTAGTTTTTAATTACAAAAAAAGTTCAATAATGGTTTCTATAGTATACTCTTTTATTTATGTCATTAAATAAAATGCATGTATTATTTTTAAAGAGGATGTATAATATTTTAAAGGTCCATACCCCAGATGCAAATACTTCAGGTGGTTCAAGTACATTGCATGTTCTATCCTACATTTGTGTTTTTCTTGAACAATATTTTTTTTAATAGCTCTAACAATATTGTTAATGATTAACCATATTTTTTTATGCTCAAACAATCTTATTTTTTAGCACCTAGCATTGATCATATGTTGAATATGCCACCTACTATGAGGAACATAATCACATAGGTCATGCTAACTACAATGTCAAAAAGATGTAGCATGGCCATAGATGTGATGGAAATGCCTATTGGTAAGTAGATTCCTCTTTTTCTTTGTCATTTTTCATGTGTTTATTTCACTTGAACTATTATTTCTTAGGGGGCATTTTGTAATATTGGATTTATTTTATGCAGGAGGTGATAAAATCATTCTTGGATGTACCTATGTTAGATGTATGGGAATAATAAAGAATTGTGATCAATTTATCATGAGAAATGAAGATGGACTTCCCCTTAGAGTAGCCCAACTTCCAGGTACTTTATAGATTGATCCTTTCTTTTACTATACAATCTGTTGGTGTTTTATTTTGATGTTAACAGTGCTAAAACTACTAGGCGACAAAAGGCTTAGTACCTAGATATCAGTACATACACAACCTAAAGAATAGCCAATTCTCATTATCACTTGCATATGCAAAGTACTAGGGCCCAACTCCAACAAAACCTTAGACGGTTTTCTACTCTTTTGGCTCTGTAAAAACCAGGGCGGGTGCACCCGGGGATGGTTCAAAGATGGAATAATTGTATGAGAATTATTCTTAGTTTCATTTTGATTCTCATTTCTAAATCCTCAAACATATACGTAAATAACTGATAAACACATCCCTTGAACAGATATGGCCAAGAAATCTTCTATAGCTCTGTAGATGTTTCCAACAACAATGGCTAAATGAAGCTAAAACAATCCATGCAGGCAAGTGCTGGCCAACTTTGAAAATCTTACAGGAAAGATAAGTGAAAATTGATTTTATGATGTATTTTAAAAAAAGCTAGTTATAATATACTTCTCTTTTGGCTGAAATACTTTCGATCAGTGCCTAATCCATTGGGAATTCAGAGTCAAGTAAATTCTTAGATCTAATTTGTTGCCTTGCAACGAATTTTCATCAGAAATTCTTACTAGAATTTATCATTCAAAAATCCTTATTAACACCCAAGCAACCTCATCACATTCATCAGAGCCTTTATTTAATCCATTGAATTAACAACAATAACAAATGGATGTACAGTCTTACTATATTGCAATCAATTGCATAAGCTTTTACTCACACAACATCAAGGTAGCTAAGTATTAAAAAAAAGAGAGACAAAATTCAGAGAAGAACAGATATGGGGACAGTTCATAATTTGTATTCATTTCCTTTGAAAATGGTATATCCTTTACAAAAGACCCAGAAAAACCTTCAGAGAAGAAGCACAGTTCTTTCTACATTCATCCATATCTCAAAAATTTTGACAGAAAAAGTATACTATAAATTTCTTTCCCAAAATGTTTGGACCAAAAACAGAACTAAGCATAATACTTAGTGAAAACCAAATTCGGACCCATCTTTAGCCTTGGGATCTCACTTAAATAATGTGAGATGCAACAAGCTTCAGGCTACAGAAGGTGACAGGTGTCCTTCTTTTGAAAAACAAAAACAAGAATAACAGAAAGGTTGATTACAATAGCACTTCTTGGCGGGTCCCTTTCTATTATGCTTCTTGGTTGTTATGATCTGCTCTCACAATCATTCCTCATCTTCAGAGTACATACCCATAAGGTCTGTAAGTGATGTATCATCTTCTGTTACATGCAAACTCACTTTAACCTGGGGATTTTCTATGTCATCATTGCTGACTACAAAAGTAACTATTACTCTTACATCTTCCTCGTCATCGTCTCCTGACATTTGTTCACTAAACTGATCTTTCCATCTGTTAAAAGTATCATCATCTGGCCAATCAAAACTTAGGGTTTCTCTTTGTATCTTTATTAAAGAATTGGCATTTTCTTCTAAATCATCGAATTCTTTTCTTATATCAGCATAATATAATTGTATTTTTACCAGCTCTTCATTTGTCTTTGCCCAAAACCAATGGCTAGTCTCACTGATGATGTTTGTTATTCTGTTATCGAATAATTCATCCATTTCCTTTTTCCATTTGTCTTTTTCCTTTGCTGTATCAACAGATTCTAAGGCACAAGGAAATAGGGTGAATTTTTTAGCAAGATATTTTGAAAAACAGAGTATCAATTTCCTCTGTAAAGAATCTCTTTTATTTTCAAAATTATCTAATTGATTCAATAAATCAAAAATCCTTTCAACCTGATGATAAGGCATTTGAACTGTAGATATACAAATAATTGTAACATCATTATTTCTCTGTCTCCACTTCTGTGCAAGAGAATCTAGTCCATTCTTTTCTTTATTTAACTCATCCATGATGGTTACAATCCTTGTCAACTGATCATAAAAATTTGACCATTGTATTTTATCCCTCAAATATGTCACACCCTGCCTCCATTTCTCCTCCTGCTGATTTCTAAATTCTATCTGCCACTCATGTAATTTGGTTTTTTCTGCTTCAAATTCCTTTGCAGTATAGAATTGGGGTCTTGCAGGGGTGTCAGGTATCTCAATAATAGGGGTTAATCCCACAGATGACTATGGGGGATATGCAATTCTTAGTGTACCGGATTCTCCCACTTTTCTCTTTCCAAGTACCTTTTCTAATTGAGATACCCTATTTTCTAACTCAATTCTCCTTTTTACCTCTTGGTTATAGGCTTCCACCACTATTTCATATTTATTATGCATATCAATCATTTCCCTCTCTCCTCTTTCCGCAGTAGCCAGGGAAAATTTAGAATAATCCACATTCATGTGGGCTGCCTGTACATTTGAAGTGTCAGCAACTCTTCTTACAATGATACTCCCTGTTAATCCTGAATCATCAAGCTGTGATGAAGTAATTTTGGATCCTCTTCTCAGGGACCACATAACAAGGGCAACTTGATCATTGCTGAACGCTGTACCCAAGAATTCCTCTTTATTTGGATCTTGGAGTCCTAAATTATTTGAAACAGAATTAAAAATTAATGCGTCAGCAATGTCCCAATTGGGCAATAATAAAACATTAGCATTTTTTACCATCTGTCTTCCCTCATCAGGGGTTATATTTTGGAACTCTTGCACCATTTGTTCCTTTATTAGATTTTGAATGGAGGTCTCATCCATTTCTGGATGTTCTGCTTTCATATTATTACATCTTTGCTCAAAAATGTGCATGTTTACTCTCCACGCAAACTGATGGAAAGCCCTAGATCTTACAAAATTGTTATCAGATAAAAAATGCTGACTGGCTTGTTCCAAAATAGGGTCCAATTCCCTTCCTCTGAAATCTGCTGTAGTTAATTCAAAACTTGGTACAGGGGGTTCCTGAGGGTTCCCTTCATCAATCTCTGCTTGTGTAACAAAAATTTCTCCTTGTGACCCCATTTGTTCGAATTGCTCATTGGTGAGCTGTTCTTCCTCAATTCTTATTGGGGTTTGAGAAGGTGAGCCACTTTCATCAGGAGATTCTTCCTCCCTTATTATTCTCCTTCTTTTGGGGGAAGGTTCAGGGGGTCTTTCTTCTAGGACAGTGCTGGTGGATTCAACTATCTATTTTTCTTTATGCACAACGGGCACCTGCTGTCGGACAACAGTATATCCTATTTTCTTCCGTACCACCAGTGGACCTATTCCAATGTTGGGGGTGAAACCCAATTTTCTCATAATTTCTCTGGCTTTATCTGGAAAAGAATTAATAAAATGCTATTTCTTCTCATTCATTACTTCCATTATCTCAGAGAAAGTACTCATGAGCTTATGTATTTTATCTGCATTGTTTGCAGCATTACTAAGAGGACTGAAATCTTTGTCAAAACAATTAATGAATTCCAAAACTTTTGAATAGACTCTCCATTTTTCTTTCTTTATTTCTTGCTCATGGAGAGAGTATTCATTTCTTATTATATCTTCAGGAAAATAGAATTCATGCTGAACTGGACGAAGCTTGATTCTCAATCTAAGGGCAGAGTTGAAGAAACCTTCTGTATCACAAAAATGAGAGTGAGACACTACCATTTTATATTGATCCAAAATTTTATGGAGAAAGACCCACCCTTCTTTAGTTATCACAAACTGGTGGGCTATAGTACAAGTAGGAAAAATTGATCCTGTCCCCCTTTTGTGCAAAAAGGCCTCCTCCACTCCTCCCAACTGCCACAAAAATTCAGCTATCCCTACCTTTAAAGGTACCTGATAGGGTAACACATGGGGTGTTCCTTTGAATCCATAGACCCTGATGACCGTTGAGACTGAATATGGGATAATATCTCCCCAATTATGTGAAACTTTTAGATTATGGGTTTTATCCATAGGCCTGACAAGGTGCATTAATGCCTTAGGGATTCTGGGATTGTCACTCAATATGAGGCACCTTAGTTTGGAGGCAAAGTGCCTATCAAATCTAACAAAGCTAGCATTTTCTGCTTCCTAGGTCATGTCTGTACTCCATAGTTGGACTGGCAGTGCTTCCCCTTCTTGTTCTCTATTTAAAACCATTTCTTTACCAAAATAAGTGGCCCCTTTAAAAAGAAACATATGCATCAGTAAGGAATACTGACCCCAAACCTTTTCCACCTTGCCCTGTGCAATCCCCACCAATCCATGATGAATCTCATTTGCCAAGTAAGATGCAAAATCAAAAATTATTTCCACACCAAAAGAAGAGATTTGGGTGATCATATACATGAAGCTCACCGGAATAAAATCTTCTTCACCCTCTCCGAAGACTCTGCACAGGGTCCTATATATCTCCACTGCCCTGGCATTAAAACATGATTTCTTGAAGGGTTCTTTAGAAGATGATGTTATGGTTGGGAGGCCTCCAATCCGGCCTATGTGGGCTTTTAGTGCACCCTGTCTAACTACATCCCTCTTGGATATATATTCTTTTTCTAAATCTATCAGATTAATGGGCACATGATACATGGTGAGGGGTCCCAGACTGAAAACCTTCCTAATCTCCTTGGGACTGATGGTAACTAAAGCCTCACCATCTATTCTTCTCACTACCTTAGTGGCTTGGTCATAGTTTTTTGCTATAGCTTCAAGCAGGTCAAAATCCATAAACACGCTGGGGACAACAAGCTTCCCAAGATCAAAATTCCATATATTGGCATGAGGGGCGTATAACTTCCTTTCTGCAAACCATTTTTTGAATAAACTCAAACCAGTTTGAGAAGTTTGAGCATCCTGGACCCAATTACCCTTATCATACAATCCATCAGCTACCCTAAGCCTAGGGTTGAGTGAGGTTAACCTCTTAACTTGCACCATTTCTACAGTAGATTCAGGAAGTAACTCAAGCAAATCATCATGCACATTTCTATCCAGGTAGTTTACTGCACCTGTAAATCCCTTCTTAGGAGGCATCTTGGGCTATCATTTTTAAAACTTAAAAGCTCACGAAGATGATGGCAGTTTTACTTACTTGAATTCTGTCTCAATTCTCCTTTGTATTCTTGCAAAATTTCCGCGAACAGATAACTTGACAATTTTTTATCAACCTTGGCACGCTTTTCTTTCAGTAATGGCTTCTGCACAAGAATGGCTTCAAATCTTTTCTCGCGTGAAATGAAACTGATGCAATCTCTCTGTATTATACTCTATTTTTCCTCACGGACGAAGCTTTCTTGTCTAATTAATACAGAGAGTGGCACTACATTTTTTATTTAAAACTGCGCCGTTGATCTTCAAAGATCCTACGATCATGCGGTACAAAGAGAACAACTAGGAGTTATATTTGCCATGTCAGTTATTTTACCCAATGAGAGCTTGCCATGTACAAAATTCTTTCTTTTGATGGCGCTTACATTTAGACCCACTGACGATGGAGAACACGTGTCAGCATGTCGCTACTTCGTTATGCATAAAGAAAAAGCACCTTGCCATGACGAGGCGGCGACAACCGTTGATCGGATCAAGAAATGATCGAAAGATATGCTACAGGACTTCTTAAGAAAGAAGGCGACGGGCCCAACTCGCTATGTCGCTGTAATTATCTTCCTTGCAACTCTTCATAGCGAGGTAGCGAGTTCCATTGATCCACTTCAAGCTGACGTTCAAGATTTCTTGTACATTTAGTTAGATAGGTATTAATGAGAATCGGATCTCTGCATAGCTGGCACATGTCAAAATTTATCACAGTCATCTGTCATTACACGTCATCAAAGATCTTGTCGATCTTTTGCCATTTTACGGGGCCTCGCTAACTCGCTAACGGTGAAGCACCTCAATTTTCTGATAGCGAGGTAGCGAGCTTCGGCACTTAAAAGGATTTCGTGCCGGAAAATGCAAGGGTTACCCAGTAATTACTTCTGTTAATTAAAACTGATTCTGACAACGGTATTTATGATTGGTCATGCCACCTGGTGTAATTATGATACAAGCAAGATGCAATGTCATCATTTTTAGATTTTCATGTGGCCTCGCTACTTCGCTAACGGTGAAGTGCCTGAATTTTCCGATAGCGAGGTGGCGGAACTTCCAGAAAAATCAACATTCCGGCTCTGATGTTAGATATTCTAGTGGGTCCCTCTCCCCCTTTTTTTTTTTTTGGATGGCGAATTGCAAAGTGTACCTGCACAATAAAACATTTAATAAGCAAATCTCCGATCGCTGCATCTTCACTTCATGGTCCCACAGCTTAAAAAACTCAATACTCGCTATCTCGCTATACTTAATGAGCATGCAACTCTCAATAGCGAGGTAACGCCAGCGGTAGATCTAATCGGATTCGACGGTTGGGACAAATAGGAAGAAAGGTAACCCGGGAGAAAGGAAAAGGAATATGAAAGCATATTCGCCTCTTTTGAAATTTGAAAATTTCGCGCCCGACCATTTATGAATAGGGATGAATATAGGGCTTATATGGCGATTATTTCTTATAGATGGTTTATCCAAAACCCTATGCTTCACTTAGACATAGAACATCTGACTTTTCTATGGTTTAACTGAAAAATTTTTTACTGCAGAAAAAGTCAGACCAACACAATCTTATACTCATAATCAAATGAATTAACTTTCTGTGTAGTCCCATTATTATTTTGTTAGGAATATTCTATTTTATGAAAATAATTAATGATGACTGTTCACGCATATTTGGGCCGACCATACACACAGGGTATCATATTTTGATCTCATTGCTAGATCCAATTTTCTTTGATCCATTTCTTCAAGTATATTAAAAGGTAGCTACAATTCATTTATGAATCTAATATTTTTTACTTAAAAGGTGGAATTTACAAGCTAATGAGTTAAAGGATAAACACATTGATGCTATGACAACACTTTTTGGACTCAACATCTTTAAAAAACTTAGGCTCCTTGAGAAAATGGGCCAATCTTTGAAGTATATTAGGTACAACTATTCCTATTAATGAGGGGGAGAATCTTAAAAAATGATACCACTAAGAAAAGCACAAGACATGATGGAGAAATAGTACCACATGAGGAAAGAACGTATGTCATAATATTAAGAATGAAATAATGTACTAATTACTCTTAATACTTATGTGATCTAACATATTTCAAACTTCACATAGGTTTCTTGACAAAACAAAGGCAATCGAAGCAAGAAAATAGAAGCACGTGTAGGACAAGCTCGGCTCAACTGGATATTCAAAACTTGCTGCATGAATTGTAAGTATTAGTAAATGAAAAATCATATGCAAATATTTGTAAATTGTAAACAATTTGGTCTTGATGAAATTTACTACAAAAAAAATTCATGATACCAAGCAAAAATGTAGGCCTTGGAGTTTAAAAAATAATTTATGAAGAGGACAAGAAAATAGCCTACAAGAAAGGCTATACAACCATGGCTAAACGACTCCGAGCAATGAGTGTGCAAGGTTCTTTGGCTGGATCTATTGATTAGGTAAATAAGTCAATTGATTTTTTTTTCAAATTGAATACTTTACCAATTACTATATTTGATATTAAGTTCCAAAAATATAATTCATAATATTTGTTTTATTAAGGAAACAATGACTATATATTTGTTTAAAAATTTAAAGTGAATATATTTATATGTATTAAAATGAATGATTAACATTTCTTAGTATTTGTCTTGTATTTATATGTATATATTGTTGTTAAATGCACTAATTATTTACATTGGATTGCAGGCTTCCAATCTTGATACACCATCCGAGTACTATGGAGGTGTCGATTCAAATGTGCATTATAGTACTCAAGGTATATATTTTCTATTCAAATTTTGATTTATGAATTATTACTACAAGTAAACATTTTAAATTGAATTTGATGTAGTAATACAAATTTAACTATAATATGTGTTGGGATTAAGAAAACATCTTGTATTGCAGTTGCAGGGGATGTAGATGTTGTTCTTGATGGGCCTGTTGAGGTTCAAGCCACTAGGCAAGATGATGTGGTTGGACAAGGTAAAGAGCACTATGCTTATGTTTCTTAAAGTCTCAATTTTTTTAAATGTAACTCTTTTATTTGTTATTGCAGAGGACCCACCTTTGCAAAGGATAGCGAGATCACGTCCACGGGTAAGAAGAAACATTGATGACAACATGGATATGCCTCTACAATAATATAGGGAAGGATACAAAAATAAAATAAAAAGACAAAAAAGAAATGATTCTCATTTATGTAACTTATTTGATAATGACTGATGTTAATATCTCGATGCTTTAATTATGTGCTATTGAATGTTTATGTGAATGTTCTAATGAATCTTATGTTTTAATGTTCATGTGAATTTTCTAATGAATCTTATGTGTTAATGAATATTATTATGTGACAATTCATGAATGTTACATTTTATTAATAGATGAATAAATGAATGAATTTTAGATGTTAACGAGGAATTTAGATGAGGGTGTGGGTGGGGCCAAATGAGCTTCTACCTTCATGTGGTTGGCTCTGATTAGTAGAGAATAATAAACTATTTTGAAACCAAGTGAAGATCAACATTGACCTATGATTGTGTGACAAATAACTATTTTAGGTGCACCTAATTTTCCAAATCATATAAAACTAATGTTTTTTTCTTGTACAAGCGCATTCTATAAAATAATTCACATGTCTTGCATGTGTGATTTCAATATGAATGTTGTAGAAAATAAATTAAGAAAATTAAAATTTTAATGGTAAATATTTGGAGTAGGGTAAATTGAAGGTTTTTTAAAACTTGTATTTCAATAGTAATGTAGTAGTAAATATGGTTCTAGTTTTAGATGTTAACTGTGTCAATCTCTTGGTTTTAGGAAATGTAGAAGAAGGCCATAGTTCAATATGAAATCTCAATTCATATGCATAGGACATCAAGTGGAGTTGAAAATGCAACAGGTTTGCATTTTTGTTAGAGGTCTTTAATTAGGTATTTTAAGCTATATACCATCATGAATATTGAAACTTTGACTCTTATAGGTGAGGATAATGTCCTCAGCGTGCAAGCAAATCAAGAGTTTGTAATTGTTGGCTTGCTGAGGACATTCTCTTGGTCATAGCAGCTAGAATTGTAACATTCATAATGGTCTATAATTTTAAAAACTTAATAGACCTATTAAATAAATGTAAATGTGGTATATTGTTTTAGCTCCACATGTTGTCCATTCATATGGAATGCAATTGCACATGCATTCTCTATTCAGAGTGGCATAATCTTATTTTGGATGAGAGGAAAATGAGATGCACTAGAAGATGGGAAAATTATGTCATTTTGTAGGTCTGGAATTTTTTTTGTTATATTTTGTCACACGTATCATTTAAGAACATTGTTTCCTTCATATTTTAGGTTGAACTAGGTGTATTTTTTCCTTTGATCATCTTGCAGTCCCTAGATAGCCGAGATAGCCCACTTCACCAAAGGACATGTGTTACAAGGTAGATGTTCTAGAGTATATTTTTTTCAATATTTTATCATTAACGAAATTAATTTCATAAAAGTAGGGATATCCAACCTATATTTCATATGCTTCATAATTGATACTTGCACTAATAAGGATGAGATGTCCTTCACTTACATGCTAAGTGAAAAATTAGAGGTGTTTATCTACCACCTGAACAATTTCCAAAATATAGACCCCTCTAAAACACTTTGGAATAGTACATGCTTGACCTTTGATCTTTGTTCTAGATAGCTATCCAACTTCCAATGCTTAGATTTTCCTATGCAATCATGGTGAAATCAGACTATCACACCTTTGCAACTAGAACCCAATTTGAAGTCATGCTTGTGATGAACTAATAAGAATCAAGGATTTTATTGAAACATACAAAATTAAGTGATCTATATTGGAATTATTAGCATTTATAATTGGTTATAAAAATATATATAATCATTCTTAGGCCATCTTCACAAAAGGTGCCTCTTGTAATAGCCTCACCATTGTATCCACCTTAGAGTCCAAAATTGAGGTGTATCGCTTTTTCTTCTTTACAATGTTTATTAGTAATAGATGCAATAGAAATGTTGGTTATTGCATTACTACATAGTGTGGCTATTGGAGGGGGAGGACAATCATTGAGAAAAAAAGATAAATTTGAACTATCAAAAAATGTGATGGATACATTACCTCCACTAATTTCATGGATATTAAACAATTATTTTCTTGCACAAAACCCCCAAAAAAAGATAAATTTTGAGGGGTAGAAGAAACAATATGTTTCCATGTCTTCTTTTCATTTCAAGGATATGGGTGCATCTTCGTTGTATACAACTTTCATCTTTATAGATTTTAGTTGGATACTCTCCACCTTTTCTAGATTAGGAATTACTTGCTTGGAAAATAGAAGTCAAAATGTCATGGCTCCTAGATGCAAGGGAGATTTGAGATGCATTATGTTCTCCATTTTTTGATGCCTATGAAGCACCACACTCTTTTGTCCTCTTCTCAAGACATCTTCTTTATTTTTCCTCCACATGCAAGGTTATTTTTGCTACATCAAAAGTGTCCTTTGACCTATAGAGATATGGAATAGCTACAAGAACAATATTGTGATAGATCTCATTAACCATATTTGTACCATCGTTGATTACATCCCGAGGAATAACAAAAACAACTCCAAAGCCTTTGGCTCGATCCAACATTAATCTCATGTAATCTCTCTTCCAGACCTTCCTTATATCTACACAATATTCTTAGTAATCATCTTATTGGGGTTCATGCAGATATGACTTCCATCCATAGAATGATGATATACATAATGTTTACTATCACAATAAGGTCTTTGTGATTGAAGCTAAAACTTGAACTTTTATAGAATTATGCTTGACATCTTGGTGAGCTCATCACTTTTACAACAACTATTATAAACAAAGTGGAAATGGGTAAACCCCTTTCTATTTATATATATCTAATGTTCACCTTTGTCATATGGAAACATAGTTCTAGGAACACTAAATAATTAAAAACATTTCTTGGCAATCTATGCAGGGCATTTTCAAAACCCCCAATTCTCAAATGCAAGAAACTATCAAACTGAATATAATAGCTCCCATATCAAGTCACCAAAGTAGCATCTTCAAGGGAAAATCTTCTTTTTAAAGACCCTTCAATATTTTAATAAGCACCCATAGAAATGCATCATTCAAACATGCATAATTTTCCATGTCTTCTCTCTTCTATAGCTTTAGAAAATAGTCATACACACTTGCGTGTCTCTTTGCAAATTCTATAGTTTGCAAACCAAGTTAGGCAATTTGTCTTCTAGCAATCACATATATCAACACCAGAGAATATGAAACTCTTCACACTTCTCATAGCTAGCTAGTTTCTCATGCGAATGATGACTAATCAGGTTAGCCCAATCAATATATTCACTATGAAATTATAGCTCACAAGAAATCACACATTCTCACTCCTCATAGCTAGCTAGTTGCTCATGTAAAAAAATGAATATTCAAGTTGACTCAATCAATATATTCACTATCAAAACATTGTTCTCAAAAAATTGCATATCCATATTACAAAATTTCTTCAGCTCTACACTGCCCATGACATGGTGTAATAAGTTAATTACATCAAAGGACAATGAATGCATGTGAAGTTCTGAATCTATAGACTACTATGTACTTGTAGACTATACACATTATGCTTCAAATAAAGAGGATACTACAGTTACACATCTCAACAATATATTCTTGTAATGAATTCATGCAAGTGAAGAGAAATGGTATAAATAATATAGTTTCTTAATAAATTCTTCTTCTTCTTAGTTATGACCATCCTGCAGATGAATTAGTTATATCCAAAAGCTGTGAGACATTTTGATGCAGGAGCATCTTGCATTAGAAAATAAAGTGGGAAATAATTTTGTTTTCTTTTTGTTTTCAGAAGCTTAAAAAAATTATTTAAAAAATAAATTGTGAAGGAGAGAGAAAGTGATGAAAATTAGAAGAAAAATATTAAATAAATAAATAAAAATGGAGAAAAGAGGGAAAGGCACTGAATAGGTGACATTATTAAATGTAACTTGTGGCTTGAGGGTTGATTTTAATTTGTAACGAGCTAGGTTGACTTGTGGCTTAGTTGGGTATAAGTAGGGGAACTTATGGAGTCTTTTAGTCATTCATTAATTCAAAGGAGGAGTAAGTGTGGAGAGTAGCTGAAGAGCAAGTTTTCTAGAGTGTGTGGATAGAGCACTGAATGTAAGGCAGTTTACACTTGGATCTTGGATAAAGGTTGAGAAGGGATAGTAGTTGTAGTTTGGAAAACAAGGAGATTTCTTGGTGGGCTTGTGAGTACCAGTTGGATCTTCCTTGGAGGTTTCTACCAGAATGTGGATCTAGAATAGCTAGAGTTGGGATTGGATCTTGAGGGATCTTGTAGAATTACTATTGTAATTGCTTATGTATTTTTCTGTAACTTGGAAAGCTGGAGCATGTTAGATGTAAATCTTAAGATCATATAATGAATTGGAATTATTTTGGATCTAAATATTTGTGTTATTATTTATTCTTCTAATGTGTGGTTATTTACTAGGGGCTAGGACATCTCCTTTGGGGATTCTCTTGCCTTGCACTACATCAAATAGTATCAGAGTGAAGGTTGTTCTTGAGCATGTAGATAGATTGCCAAAGTTGAGGTAGTTTGCACCAGGACCTTGGGAGGATATGCAGATGGATCATGGAAGATTGATATTGTTCAGGAAGATTGATCTATTGGTGATTTGTTACAGAGGGTTTGCGAAGATCTTGGAAGATGGATTTGAGAGGATTGGACCCTGGGATGATTGCGAGTCTTTGTGATTTAATAGAGAGGAGGATTAATGAGACAATAGCTTAGGTGGATGCTGTTGTGGATGTTGCTTTTTTTAAAAGAGTTGAGGAACCAAAGAAGGAAGTTGTATGCTAATGGATTTGGAGTCTACCAATTTGGAAGAGAGTTGTCTGGTCAATTAGAAGGCTTGTTTGAGAGAGAACATGGCACAGCAAGGTCGAGGTGGAAGAATTTGGTTTTGTTGATCAGTTTGTGGAGCCTGATACAAAAACTACAGAGCAACTGGAGGTTGTTGCTAAAGATATTCCTAACCTTGTTGATATTGGGATGGAGATTGGTTTTCATGATTAGTTGGTTGAGTCTGACATGGAGATTGCAGAGCACTTGGTCATGGATGATCTGGTTTCTATTGGTGGTGAATTGTATGTTGTAGAGCATCTTGTTGTAAGCAATAGGTTGGTTGGTGTTGAGAGTTTGGCATCTATTGATAGGGGTCTACATATCATTGTTGATATGGAGTTTGTTGTTGGTGTGGATTCACTAGTTGCTGATGTGGATGAGAGTTTGTTGATGAAGCATTATGTTTAGTTTATTCCTGGGAGTGAGCATTCTAATTGGATGGTTGAGATTCTAGTGTTTGATAGAGTGATGCAGATGTGGATGATGTGCATATTGGTTTTCTTGTCCTTGATGGAGTGGAAGCCTTTGGTGAAGATGAAGATTGTTGAGGATCTTTTTTTTGGCATCAAAGTGTGGGACGCACTTTTCTATCTACCGAGGGAGTTTGATGCAGGAGCATCTTGCATTAGAAAATGAAGTGGGAAATAATTTTGTTTTTGTTTATTTTTAAAAAGAGAAAAAGAAATATTAAAAAAAAAAATGGAGGAGAGAGAAAGTGACGAAAATTAGAAGAAAAATATTTAATAAATAAATAAAAATGGAGAAAAGAGGGAAAAGGCATTGAATAGGTGGCATTATTAAATATAACTTGTGGCTTGAGGGTTTTTTTAAATTTGTAATGGGCTAGGCCGACTTGTGGTTTAGTTGGGTATAAGTAGGGGATCTTGTGGAGTCTTTTAGTCATTCATTCATTCAGAGGAGGAGTGAGTGTAGAGAGTAGTTGAAGAGCAAGTTTTCTAGAGTGTGTGGGTAGAGCACCAAATGTGAGGCAGTTTACACTTGGATCTTGGATAAAGTTTTGAGAAGGGCTAGTAGCTGTGGCTTGGGAAAAAAAAGGAGATTGCTTGGTGGGCTTGCAAGTACTAGTTGGATCTTCCTTGGAGGTTTCTATTAGAGTGTGGATCAAGAGTAGCTAGAGTTGGGATTGGATCTTGAGGGATCTTGCAAAATTACTATTGTAATTGCTTATGTATTTGGCCGTAACCTAGAAGGCCTTACAGTCAGGTATGTTGGATATAAATCTTATGATCATATTATGAATTGGAATTATTTTGGATCTAAACATTTATGTTATTATTTATTCTTCTACTATGTGGTTATTTGCTGGGGGCTAGGGCATCTTCTTTGGGGATTCTCCTATCTTGTACTGGATCAAGTTCCTATTATTTGTATGAAGAACGTTAAATATGAGACTGGAAGTGTGAAGAATAAAAAATAATATATGGATGAAAAATAAAATGAAATATATATCTAAAATAAGAGGAGATGTGATCTGGACATTGACTCAAAAATTATACAATTACATCTTGATAATAACATTACAAATTTACTTGTAGAAAATGGAACTTAGAGCCTACATTTCCTAAAAATCAAATCTTCTGAATACTATTATAATTAATGATAGGACTATAATAAGTTAATTACATCAAAAATTTCATTCACAAAATTCTCTCCTTTTAAACTTAAAGGAATCTTAAATTTTCCTTTCCTCTTAACCCCCAGTGAGGCACATGCAATTTTACTCAAAAACCAATCCTTCCTCTTCCAAAAATACTACAAACCACACTTTATAAATACATCTACTAATGACTTTATTTAGGAAGCTTTGGTGCTTGTGAGACAACTTCAAGGAAAATTTTAACAAGCACCAAACCATTAGAAGTTTTGAGTTTCACAACTCTTAGCATTGTAATGATTGACATAAAAAAAATCAATTCAAGGCAAAGAACTGCAATGAAAACACCCCACATGCACTATAAAATTCTCAACGATAATAAAGTTCTAATCTTCTTTCACTCTCCTCATAATACCATAAACCCCCACATCATGTAGCTTTGTGTCTTTGATCCCTTCCAAAATAATATCTACAGTTGGTGACATTAGAAAGGCTAGGGTTTGAAATTTGTAGAATAGAAGATGATGTATCAAGGTTTTTATAATTATGGTTTCCATACAATAGGTACACCTTATAATTTCATCATGAGACACTCAAAAAATGACTACAAAAGCTACAATTAATAGAAGCTCTAGTTGCTAGGTAGTTTGCAATAATTTTCTTAAAAATAATTCAACTAGTCATCACAATTATGACAAACATCTGTCTCTATTACAACACAACTGTCGCAAGAATGATGGAAAGTTATCATGTATTACCATAACTTCTACAACACATCTATCACATAGGCATCCCAAGTATTATGGAAATTTCTGATGGATAACTGTTGCTTCCACAACACAACTATTGCAGATGCGTCACAATTGTGAGGAAGGAGTCAAAGCTCCAACCATCATAATTATGATGGATACTTGTGGTTGTTTAGCATGACTATTACAATTGTGATGTCTAAAACATGAGCTCTTGTACCTCCCTTCTTCCAAGTTATAAATGTGTCTTTCATTGCCATTACGATAGATGCCTTCGTCATCATAATGTGCAACAACACAAGTCTGACAAGAGCTGATGGGAAAGTTTGTTGCTAGTATGATGGTTGGACATCACATTCATGATGGTTTTCCATCACAAAATGACCCCAAATATTGTAGTGAGAAGAGTAAAATAGACACACACATAAAACACATGCAAGTAACAACTCATCATCATGAATGTAAAATAATCATCATTTAAAGGTACGTCATAAGACAACATCATGAAAGTAATTGCATTTACTAACTAAGAATAATTAACGCATCATTAACACACAAGTAATCATAATCATCAAATATAACTCGTAAAATATAATCAACTAAGTAATCATCACTAATTTATATGTAATCCAAGCCATAAAAAAACATCATATAACTTTAAATCAAATATCCTTGAAACTAACACATGCATGAAATAGGCTTAAAAGGGTTCAATAATCATAACAAAAAAGAAAACTATGGGAGAGCACTAAACCCCCTCTCTCTCCCCATCTCCTATCATGCTAGTGGGTCAGATCATGGAGTTGGTATCATCATTGGTGATGCTCTTTTTCTTCCTATATGATCACTTATGGTCTTGTAATAGCTTTCTATACATGATATTATTGGATGGGATATTTCCCATCAAGGTTTATTTCATTATTTTATTTAGATATTTATTTTAGTACTAACCCCTTTTTTGTTTGGTGTCTTTTATCTTTCCTTTTCCTTTCTTGTTCTTCTTTGTTTCATGTCCTTGTATATGGATGTGGAGTTAGGATCCTTAATTTTAGGGATTATGTACTTAGACATAGTGATGTCATCGCTCTCTCTCTCTCTCTCTCTCTCTCTCTCTCTCTCTCTCTCTCTCTCTCTCTCTCTCTCTCTCTCTCTCTCTCTCTCTCTCTCTCTCTCTCTCTCTCTCTCTCTCTCTCCCTCCCTCCCTCCCTCCTTTTATTGTGAGCATGAGCTTGTATCATACTCCTACTAAAGTGGGGGCTAAATATATATTCTTAAATACTAAGCACTTACTTTGTGTTTTTTCTAGACCATTTTTATTCCTCCTTAGTTTCTGTCTTATATTAGGACCTCACATCACACTTACATAATTCATTTAAATCAAGGTCTTATTTCTCCTTCAATATATCTCAAAAGTCTAAGTTTTCTCTAATTTCTATGCATAACTTTATCCATCCATCACATAATTTATATCACTCTTGGGTCTCAATTTATATTTTATGATAAATAATTTTCTTATCTTCTCATTTTTTCTTGAACCACTTAACACCCCTTAAATCCCACATTTTTTACCTTAAAAATAACCCTTTTAAGTATAGGTCTAATCACCTCCACTCTATACTTATACTGTAGGGTGAACCAACCTCACCCTATAGCTTACAACTTTAATTTTGATAGGTTTTGTGCTTGATGTAAATTAGCTTCATTTTTCTGCCTAGTGAGGTTGGCCTTTATGAATTTGGACCCCAAAATCAGTATAAAAGGAAACTTTCTCTCTCCATTTTCACATCCAAAATTACCATAATATCTCAATCCATCAATTTCAAGAAATATATTGTGCAATCAAGTATTTCAAGCAATAAAACAACATATAATTGAAGGCATTCACTTGTCATCCATCAAGCATTCATGTATTTCCTTCCATAGATCTAGCTTCTTTCTTATAGGAGACAAATGAATTAGCTATCTAGGGAGGTGATTCATTCAACCATTTAAGTCTTCTTCTTATATTCTTCTTATTCTTCAACATTGAGGTGAATTACAAGCATATACTACATAAGGTTTTATCTTACATGGTTTCCTTTTGGTTTTTGTATTGAGTCAAAGTTATTGCATCAATATACTTGATCACATTATAAGAACAAGTGAATTTATATGGCCTATGATATCCTCCATTTTTGTTTAATCTCTACTACATCAGAGTATTTTCTTTATCTCAATTCAAGGTTAAATTCTAAATGGGGGCTTTACAAAGGAAAGCCCCTTCCCCAATAATTTTTCCTTTTCTTGTGTGTATGTGTAGATTCGTGGAGTTTAAGATCTTGTTTTGTAGACCTGGAGTGTAGTTCCAGTCACATTTTGAAGACCTCCAATTTTATCCCTCTTAGGTATAGGTTGAACCTATTTCAATCTATACCAAGAAATTCAACCTATGTCCACAAATTCAACTTATTTCTATATCTTTGAGATTTCTTAGTTGGAAGATTCATTCTTTTAGGCCCTAGATCTAGATGTTCATTTTGTAGATTTAACAGATTATGACAAGGTTTCTTCAAATTTTTAGTTGCTTCCTCTACTATCCCTCACTTGGTGAGTATATCCTTAACCTTTTTCCTCCATAGAACTTACTTTGTACACTAGATTTAATATCTTGTTGTTTATCATTGCATGAGTGTTTACTTCCCTTTACTTGCATGTGCATTACACTTCCATAGAGAAAGGGCCCTAGAATCACATCCTATTGCGCTAGATCATGTAGTATCACTTGTTCATCCAATTGGGTTTTGTTGATCATTTTTTCAACCTAAAAGGAGTTACATTTTAGGGCACATTTCCAATGTATGGTGGTGAAGAGAGTGTCTATCAATGATAACCATTTTTCATTATACACAACTATTTTTTTTAAAACAAAAAATCTGAAATTTATATACAAATGCTTGACTAATGATTAGTAAGAGACTTTAAAAATAAACCCCCTTTCAACACATTGAATCAACCAACAGAGACCAAATGTTTATTTAGTTTGATAAACCCGATACAAGAGTGTATAAAAATGAAATATCATATGAGAGGAATCCTTAATCAGTTATTAAAAATAACCTATGACAATGTATGACAAATCTTAGGGATAGAAATTGTTAACTAGAGTTTAAGACTTTAAATAATCTACCTTAACTGAAACACAAAAGTTTTAGTAAAATAAATTAATTTTTAAAACTATATCACAAGATTTATCTTGGGTTATAAAGGTATCATGAAATACTAGGTTCTAAGAAACTAAAAAGAGTATCAACATAGGTTAAGAAGGAACATAATAGATCTACTTGATAAAAATAGAAAACCCTAACAAGAGTTTACCAGACCCTTAACAAAAATAATAATCAAAGATACAAGGTCATGAAGTTTCTTTTAGGGTTTGGAATATGAGAAAATGACTTTCAAGAAACACAACAAAAACTTCTTTAACAAATATGATTAACAATGAAGGGTTTAATCAAATAGAAAAATTAAATTGAGAGAAGATATCCCACAAAGAAAACACTTGTACATAACTAATTCATAACCCTCATCTCTATCTTGTGGTTTTTACATTCTAAATCTTTTCTCAACTTCCACAATTTTATCATGAATCTCCTCTGATATCCATACAATAGACAAATAGTTACCATTGTCCCTTTTTAACTATCTACCACCATCATCATAGTTTGTGTCATTACTTGACTCAAGTTGTGCCCTATCTCAATGAACTTCAGGTTTTTCAAATGTAATAAAAACTTTACATAAAAAATTCAGAAACATTTTAGCATTTACATTTTATTTTACTATATTACCATACCAAATATTGATAAAATTTTGATCCCATTTTTAATTTCATGTTATTTGCACAATGTTGACCAAAAGACATTTGTATTAAACATATATTTTGATGCCTTTAAATATCAAAGTTCCAAGATATTTTCACAATGTTGATCATAAAATAATTCAAATGATGCATTTTAATGTTTATTTAACACATGAAGATATTTCTATTTAAGATATCAATGTCATATTGTCATCATAAAGAAGGTTCCAACTTAAGTTGTGAAGATATACCAATAATAACTGATACAATGAGACACATTACCAATGCCATATGAGAGATGCATATACATCAAATATTTAAGTATAATCAAAAAAATCAGATCAATCAATGATCAAGTACCATATCATTGGACCATCAAGTTTGTATATGATGACTTAAGTAATTGAAACTCAATATTTTAACATCACCATATTTCATATTCAACATATCCAACATAATGTCATACTACTACAAAATTAAAATACCACTACGTGCAATTTCAAATCAAATGACCATTTTCATGTATCATGCATCATTGTCATGGATGCATGAATTTTTTCTTGTATCAAACTAATTATGTAAAGAATATAAAGACCTGATTACAAAATTTATGCACCACTCAAGTATATGTATCATAATGTTAAGGGTATGTCCTAAATGTGAAATTCTCATGAAATTTGTTGGAATACTTAGAATAATTGAGTGGGGGGAGGGGGTGTTGAATTAGTTATCCAAGGTCTAAATGTACAAATAAAACTTTTTAGTACTCACCAAAAATATAAGTGCATGCATTGATTAGATAATCCAATAACTTCATAACTTTATAGGTTGTTGTCCTAGGTCAAAATAACTTTGCAAAAATATAAACATGAAACATAGAAAAAAAAATCACACAATTTGGCACAAAAATTTAACATGGAAACCCTATTTGGGAAAAACCACTAGTAACATGTTACCTATTTTCACTTTTCTGAAATGAGCCATGTGAGGAGCATGTTGGAAATTTATTCAGCACTCCCCTTGAGATTCATGACAAGGGCTTAACTGCCTCATGTGTACTATAAGTTGAGTGGTTGTATAAAACATTGGAAGATCAGTCTTTTGGTGCAACAAAAACCCCATTCTAACAAGTGGTATCAGAGCATGGTCATGGATTCAAATCCTCAAACCCTTGGGTAATGCTAAGGGGGAGATTGTTGGAAATTTATTCAGCACTCCCCTTAGGATTTGTGACAAGGGCTTAACCACCTCATGTGTACTATAAGTTGAGTGGTTGTATTGAGCATTGAAAGATCAGTCCTTTGGTGCAATGACAACCCCACTCTAACATAGCCAACCCTATTAAAGGTTGTAATGCACATTATTAAATGTGGCCTGATTAAAGGATTTCAATCACCCTATTATGAGTGAGCCTTGTTAGAGGACTTTAGAGAATTCCATTAGAATGTCACTTGGTTAAAGGATTTATAAATGACTATTAGGTCAACCTTAATCTAAAGGATTTATCTAGACTGATACAATGGTTAGAGAGTAGTAGTAGGAGTTGACCTAATAACAAAATAACTCACTTGAAGATTATAGATCTCTAGTTAGTTCTCCATTTTTCTTGGCATTCATTCCTTTCTCTCTGATTGCTAATTCACCCTTCAAGCCTTCAACTTCTTAAGCCTTCTTGCTCAATATGCCAATAGTAGGTTCTTTCCTTTAGCTACCATGTGAAGCAACACCTCCAAACTTCTTGTCTTTGTCTAGTAAACACTCTGGTAAACACTCTTGACACTTTTCTTTTGGCCTTATATTCCCTTATAAAGAGAATTTTGATCTTTTGTTGCTTAATCACAATCGCCCATCCTAATTAGGGTTAGGTCAGATTCATTGAATCCTCCCTCTTTCCATTATGTTACCTCTAGAAACTTCTCTTAAAATCCTCATTAGGTTCACCTAAAAATGGTTTATCTTGAATTTTGAGCCACCATCTCATCATACTTATCTTTTGTACACTTCACATAATTCAAGAAATCAACTTTTTCGGCTCAAATTCGTCAAATATTTGATCAAACCCATTTTACTGACACTTGGTAATAACATGCTGTTACTCAATAATAACAGTCTTTTGATGCTCGACCAAAACTAGGTTGCTCAACATGAACTAAGTCTTCCTTGCTCAGTCATTACTATTATTCCCCTAATGCTCAACACTTATTAATTTTTCTAATGCTTAGAATTAACTAACTTCTCTCTTTTCTTAGCACACACTAAATTTCTGCTTGACACATACTGAATTCTTCTCAACCTGAACTAAGTTACTTGGCTTCCACTGCTTGCTCGGTTAGGCTTGGTAGAAACATTTTGATACATAGTCTTCTCCTTGTCTTAGCTTAAGTAACCTTTCACTTTAACCTTAAGTAGATCAACAATGCATCATATCATTAATGTCTTATTTGGTCTTAGAGCTCTATTTATATACCATATAACTCAACCTTTCTCTAGGTACTCTTGTCATCCTTTCTTTTCAAATCCTCTTCATCAATCAATCAAATGATAACATTGAAACCAAAAACTAGTTGTCTCACCAGAAAGTATCAGGTTTGACATTAGTGAAAAAAAAATGATTGTTCCATGATAGGTTCTAACATTTCAAACAATATTTTTTTCAACAATCTCCCTCTTTGGCATTGACAGAAAACCAATATCAACAACAATACAAAAAAGAAACTTAATACCTTTGAAACTCTCACTCTATTGGTATGTGTCCTTCCTCTGTATAGGGTAATGTAAACTCTTTCAATCCATTTCTTTCTTCTTATTCAAATTATTTATTGTATCTCTTCCTCTTTCTATCTTACTAAACTCCATCTCTTAAGATATTCAATGTATATCCCACTCTTTTTAATTCTCCCTCTTTTAATTCTATCTTTTTCTTTAACAACAAAGCCAAAGACTTGACATCTTATCATGTAGATATTATCAATTTAGGTTCTCCCTCTGTCACCTTGCTTGTGACTACAAATCTTCTATTTCAACTACTTCATTACTTTAGGTAGATCCTAAAGTAAGATCCACTACATCAAGTTGGAAAATATGACATTCAACTCAGTTGATGCAAGTGTTGATATATGATTGAAAGGAGCATTTGAGTAAAGAGAACTATTGAAGAAGTGGTTTCAATAATTGTTTTGTCATTGATGTCAAACCTTCTATATGTTGGTAAGACAATTGCTTATATGTTTCAAGCACTATCGCTTAGTTGATTGATGAGGAGGATTTGATCAACAATATGTAACAAAAGTACCTAGAGGAAAGGTTGAGTTATGATTATGTATTGAAGTGTAAGAATTAGTTAAGACAATGATAACATAATTTATTGATGATATACTTTGAGGTTACAAAATTATTGGCTACACTAAGAAATTTTAGAAGAAAAAGATTGCACAAAATTCATTTCCTAAGCTTGACCAAGTTGATAGAAGGTGCGGAGAAAAGTTAGTGCAAGGCAAGGCAAAAGTCAGTTGGAGCTGAGTGAAAGAAATTTCTAGTGGATGCCGAGAAAACTAATAGGTGCCAACCAAGTTAGTAGATGCTGATGGATTTTCAGTTGACGATGAGCACCAGTAAAATCAAGTTGATGCTGAGTGATTTTATAGTAGATGTTGAGTAACATAGTATGTGTCGAGCATCAGTAAATTGATAATATCGAGCTGTTGCATTATGAAAAAGATTGAAGATTTTCCAAATAAAAGCCAATAAGTTTGTTTTCTTGGAACTTATGAATTAGGAGGAAGATAAGATTGATAAGTGGGAGGCATAGAATCCTATGTAAACTATTTTGGAGGCAAATTCAAGTGGATTCTAGGAGAAGTTTCTAGAGATGACAAGATATGGGGTAGATACATTGTATCCTACCTAATCCATCAAAAACCCTAATTTTTGAGATGGATAATGAGTGGTAAAAGAGTTCTAATTTCCTATATGTAGGGATGTATGGTCATGAAGCAATGTTGGATTGAGGTTAGAGAGTTTTGGAAGTGAAAATCTGATAAGGAGAATGAAGAGGGTTTGCTTCATCAAGTGACGCAAGGGAAGAAGTCTGCAATGGTGAGCTACGAAAGAAGGCTTAAAGAGAATGAATGCTTGAAGGGTGAACAAGCTATCATAGCTGCAAAGATTGGATGCCAAGAAGAGTTGAGGACTGAATAATGATCTGTAATATGCAATTAAGGTTGTAAGTTGTATCAAATCAAAAATCTACTATTGCTTTCTAAGAATTGTATCAGATTAGGGTAAATCCCTTGGAGAAAGGTTGACTTAACAGTCATTGGAAAATCATTTAGCAGGGTGGCATTCCAAGTGAATGGCCTAAAGTCCTCTAACAAGGCTCACTTTTGATAGGGTGATTGAAATCCCTTAACTAGGTCACATTTAACAGTGTGTGTTGTAACCTTTAACAGGGTTGGTCTTTAACAGGGCATAACTTTAGAAGAGTGAAAAAGGAGTAGCATGTTACTAGTGGTTTTTCCCAAATTGGGTTTCCATGTTAAATCATTGTGTCAAGTGTATTGATGGATATGTTATGTTTTATGTTCTATACTTTTGCATGTTGATATTATAGTAACATATCAGGTTAGGTTAACACACAATGAATGCATGCATGGTTGAAAAAGTTTTAAGGGTTCACTAAATTGTGAAATGTTTTATTTTGTACATTTGGACCTTGAATTGTTTAAAATTAATAAAATCATAAAGACCAAGATGTCAAAAAGAGAGGTACCCAAGCTCAACAGAGATAAATTTTCTGCATGGAAAAGCTTGATGAAGCTACACCTTGGAGGACTTGGAGATTATGCAAAATCTTGCATTTTAGTAGAACATATTGATCCAGTAGGAGCCCTCACTATTGAAGATTTGAAGAAAAAGAAAAAGCACAATTAGGTGATGTTGGAGATTGCCTCTGCCCTAAGCTATGTTGAGTTTGACGATATCAAAGACCTTAAGAGTGCAAAGAAGATGTGGGATGCCCTAGACACCATCTATGGAGGAGAGAAAAATGTTCAAAGAGCCAAGTCAGAGAGCCTAAGAGGTGAAACATTTTCCCTTGTTGCAAGAATGGAAGGAGTAAGAATTCTGCTTGCTTATGCTGCATTAAAAGGTTTCAAAGTTTATCAGATGGATGTTAAGTCTGCATTTATGAATGACATATTAGAAGAAGAGGTTTATATAGAACAACCAGAAGGATTTGTGGATAAAAACAATAAGAAAATGGCATGTAAACTACATAAATCCCTATATGGATTGAAACAAGCACCAAGAGTATGGTATGAGAGACTTCATACTTATCTTGTTACGATTGGATTTGAAAGGAAAACTGATAACAATGATTTGTACATGAAGATAGACAAAGAAAGTGGTATACTATTATCTAAAATATTTGTTGATGACATAATATTTGGAGGACAAGATGCTTTGTGTAAATATTTTACAAATCAAATGAAACAGGAGTTTGAAATGTCAATGTTTGGTGAGATCAAATTCTTTGTGGGATTACAAGTTTACCAAATGAAGTATGGTGTATATGTCACTCAATCAAAATATGCCAAGGAGATTTTGAAGATATTTGGACTTGAGGATTCAAAACTAGTAAGTACACCTATGATAACATCACTCAAGCTATCAAAGAATGATGATTTAGCTGAGGTCAATCAAACATTATACAGATCCATGATTGGAAAATTGTAGTATATAGTACACAACAGACTTGATATTGCATTAGTTGTGGGGATAGTTGCTAGATTCTTTTCTAATCCTAGAGAGAATCACTTGATGGTAGTGAAAAGAATAATGAGATGCTTGAAAGGAACAAAAGAGTATGGTTTGTACTATAAGAAGAATGAAAAGTTTGAACTAAAAGCCTACATTGATATTGATTAGGCTGGAAATATTGATGATAGAAAGAACACCAGTGGAGAAACATTTTTCTTAGGTAGAAGACATGTTACATGGACAACCAAGAAGTAGAGTAATACTTCCCAATCTACTGCTTGCTACTATCAATTGCACAAACATTGTATGGATCAAATAGTTACTAAAGGGGATGAAGGAAGAAATCACTGAATCAGTGACACTTTATTATGATAATACAAGTGTTATAAATATATCAAATAATCCTGTAATGCACACAAAGACAAATCACATTGCAATAAAGTATCATTATGTAAGGGAGTTGGTTCAAGACAAAGAGGTGAAGATGGAATATATTAACGCAAAGGAACAAATTGTTGATATCTTCACCAAAGCATTACCTAAGGATGCTTATGAGTATCTAAGAGGTAAATTAGGGGCGATACCCCTATCAAAGGCTATATAAAAGATAGAGGGAGTACCCTACATTAAACAAGTTGATATTCAAACTGATTCAGTGGATCTTACTTTAGGAAATTGCTTAAAGTAATCATAGAACTAGAATTTCAAATCAGTCACAAGTAAGGTGACAGAGTGAGTAAAATTGAAGAGCCTGCAAAATGGAGTATATGGCTTTGGAATTATTTTCAAAGAGGGAGAATGTATAGTAAATTGATCAAGTGCTTATTGATCAAGAGGGAGATGATCAGATAAAAAAAGTATACAATCAAGGGAGAAAGTACATAGTAAGTACAGTGCACAAGAGGAGCAATGAAAGAAGAGTACATCATCAGAAGATTAGAAGACTAAAAGAAATAAAAAGGAAGGATCATAACAAAAGAGGGAGATATTTAGATATTCTGCTGATCCATGATAGAAGAGAATTAGATAAGAAGGAACTTAGAGGGAGAAGTCTTGAGTTATATTTTTGTAACCTAAGAAGGAGTTGCTGATAGAGGGAGAAGTTTCATTCACAAAATTTCTCTTTGTTATTGCCTTAATTTTTTGACCTAGTTAGTTTGATAGAACAAGATGTTCATCATTTGTTTGACTGGTTGATTAGTTTAGTTTGCCATCAATGCCAAAGAGGGGGATTGTTGATATATGATTGAAATGAGCATTTGAGTAAAGAGAACTATTGAAGAAGTGTTTTCAATCATTATTTTGTCACTGATATCAAACATGCTATATATTGGTAAGATAATTGCTTATATGTTTCAATCACTATCACTTAGTTGATTGACGAGGATGATTTGATCAACAAGATGTAATAAAAGTACCTAGAGGAAAGGTTGAGTTATGATTATGTATTCAAGTGTAAGAATTAGTTAAGATAGTGATAACATAATGTATTGATGATCTACTTTGAGGGTACCAAATGATTGGCTACACTAAGAAAGTTTAGAAGGAAAAGATTGGACAAAATTCATTTGCTAAGCTTGACCAAGTTGATAGAAGGTTTTGAGCAAAGTTAGTGCAAGCCAAGAAAAAAGTCAGTTGGAGCCAAGTGAAAGTAATTTCTAGTGGATGATGAGTAAACTAATAGGTTCCAAGAAAGTTAGTAGATGTCGAGTGATTTTTAGCTGATGCTGAGCACTAGTAAAATCCAGTCAATTTCGAGTGATTTTATAGTAGATGTCGAGTAACACAGTATGTGTTGAGCATTAGTAAATTGATAATGTTGAGCTGCTACATTATGAAAAAGATCAAAGATTCGCTAAATAAAAGTTGACAAGTTTGTTTTCTTGGAACTTGTGAATCAGGAGGAAGATAAGATTGATAAGCTGGAGGCACATAATCCTATGTAAACTAGTTTGGAGGTGAATTCAAGTGGATTTTAAAAGAAGTTTCTAGAGATGACAAGATATGGTGTAGATACATTGTATCCTACCTAATCCATTGAAAACCCTAATTTTTGAGATGGATAATGAGCAAGAAAAGAGTTCTAATTTCCTATATGTAGGGATGTTTCATCATGAAGCAATGTTGGATTGAGGTTAGAGAGTTTTGGAAGCAAAAATCTAACAAGGAGAAGGAAGAGGGATTGCTTCATCAAGTGACCCAAGAGGAGAAGTCTTCAATGGTGAGCTAAGCAAGAAGGCTTAAAGATAATGAATGCTTGAAGAGTGAACAAGTTGTAAGAGCTACAAAGATTGGATGACAAGTAGAGTTGAGGACTAAATAGTGATTTTTAATCTGCAAGTAAGGTTGTAAGTTATATAAGATCAAAACTCTATTGTTACTTTCTAATAATTATATTAGATTAGGGTAAATCCCTTGGAGAAAGGTTGACTTAACAGTCATTAGAAAAACCTTTAACAAGGTGGCATTCCAAGTGAATGGCCTAAAGTCCTCTAACAAGGCTTACTTTTAATAGGGTGATTGAAATCCCTTAATCGGGTCACATTTAATAGTGTGTATTGTAACCTTTAACTGGGTTGGCCTTTAACAGGCATCACTTCAGAAGAGTGAAAAAGGAGTAGCATGTTATTGGTGGTTTTTCCCAAATTGGGTTTCCACATTAAATCATTGTGTTAAGTGTACTAATGGATATGTTGTGTTTTATGTTTTATACTTCTGCATGTTGATGTTATAGTAACATATCAGGTTAGGTTAACACACAATGAATGCATGCATGGTTGAAAAAGTTTTAAGGGTTTAGTGAATTGTGAAATATTTTATTTTGTACATCTGGACCTTGAATAATTGATTCACCACCCCCCTCTCAGTTATTCTAAAAGAATTCCAACAACAGGGCACCACTCTTGCTTCTCAAGTAGCTTGAGATAGGGGTATCACCCTTAACTTACCTCTAAGATATTCATGTGCATCCTTAGGTAAAGCCTTTGTGAATATATCATCTTTTTGTTCCTTTGTATTCACATATTCCATTCTCACTTCTTTGCCTTGAACCAGTTCTCTCAAATAATGATATTTGATTGCAATGTGCTTTACTTTGTATGCATTACAAGATTTTTAGAAATGTTTATAGTACTTGTATTGTCACAATATATTACAATAGGTTTAGTGATTTCCTCCTTCATACCTTTGAGTAATTATTTAATCCATACCACATTTATACAATTCATTACAACAACCACATATTCAACTTCAACAATAGATTATGAAATATAATTTTGCTACTTACTAGTCCATGAGACTAATCGCTTTCCTAATAAAAGTGCTCCACCACTTGTACTTTTCCCATCATCAATGTTTCCAGCCCAATCAACATTAATATAGGATCTCAATTCAAACTTGTCATTTTTCTTATAGTATAGACCATAATATTCTATCCCTTTAAAATTTCTCATAATCCTTTTGACAGCCATTAAATGATTCTCCTTAGGATTGGCAAAAAACCTTACAACAATCCCAACAACTAGAGAAATATCATGTGTGCTATGAATTACATATTGCAATTTTCCAATCATAGACCTATACAATGTTTGATTTACCTCAGTAGAATCATCTATTTTGGATAGTTTGTGTCTTGTAATTATGGGAGTACTAACTGGTCTTGAATCTTCCATACCAAAAGTTTTTAATATTTCCTCTACATACTTAGACTGAGTAATGTAAATACCATATTTCATTTGATACACTTGCAAACTAACAAATAATTTTATCTCTCCAAACATAGACATCTCAAATTCTTTCATCATTTCATCAACAAATATCTTGCACAATTCATTTTATCCTCCAAATGTGATATCACCAACAAATATTTCAGCTAGTAAAATTCCTTTACCTCCTTCAATCTTCAAGCATATGTTGTTGTTATCATTAGTCTTCTCAAAACCAATCTTCACAAGATAGTTATGCAATCTTTCATACAATGCTTTGGGAGCTTGCTTTAAACCATATAAACCTTTATGCAATCTACATACCATGTTCTTATTGTTAGGATAAAAAAATCCTTCAGTCTGTTCAATGTAAACCTTCTCTTCCAGTATACCATTTAGAAATGTTGACTTAACATCTATTTGATAAACTTTGAATCCTTTGTATGTAGAGTAAGCAAACAAAGTTATTACTCCTTCCAATCTTGCAACTAGGGAAAATGTATCTCCATAGTCAATTCCCTCTTCTTGTGTATAACCTTTACACACTAGCCTTGCCTTATTCCTTGTCACTTTGAACCATTCTCATCCAATTTTTTTGCTTACACCCACTTGGTTCCAATAACATTCTTATCCTCTAGTCTAGGTACAAGTGTCTTGGTTTTGTTCTTCTCAATCTGATCAATCTCTTCATTCATGGATTTAATCCACTCTTCATTCTCTAATGCATCCTCTACAAATCTAGGTTCATGTATGCTCAACAAGAATGTATAATTTTTCAATCCATTCCTTGTCATTGGTCCATCTTCTCTTCCTCCAATGATTTGTTTCACAGGATGGTATTTTTTGACATATTTGGATAATCTTGTCACTGTTCTTCTTTCTTCAACAATACCTAAGATTCAAAGAGTTCAATCTCAAGTTCATTGTGCACATCTTTGTCAGGTAACTCGACATTCCTCTCTTGTAATCTATACTCAACATCAGACTGTAACTCAGCTTCTGAATGCAACTCAACATCCATTGTATGTGACTCAGTAGCCACTAATTCTTGTTGATTAACAACTTTATTTTAAGAATTATCAGTAGTCATGCCTTCATAGTAATACACAAACGTATCGTAATCTTTAGGTTCTTTCTTGGGTTCATTTTCATGTATATCTATATACTCATCAAATTTTACATTTGCACTTTCCACAATTTTGTTAGTGTTAGTATTTAAAGACTTATAAGCTTTGTTTCTTGTGGAATAACCTAGAAATACACCTTCTTCACTTTTAGCGTCAAGTTTACCTTTTTTGTTGTTCTTTAGAATGTAAAATTTGCTTCCAAATATCTTAAAATATTTGACATTGGGTGAGTATCCATACCATAATTCAAAAGGTGTGATATTAGTACTTTTCTTCACTTGTAATTGACTCAAGGTATAGACACTTCTTTCAAGTATTTCTATAGACACTTAAAATCATCCCAAAAGACTATATTAATTTATTTAATATTGCCTTTGACATTATAATTAGTTATTAATTAATTAATTATGTTTGTCATGTTCTTCTACCTATTTTATTAAATTTATCTAATTAAATAGGTTCATTTTCCTCTAGCCTTAATGTGATAAATTTATTTAATACATGATCCTCCATTAATCCCCCTTTTAAATAAATTCTATTTATTTAAATCCCTCTATCTCATTAATTCCTCTAAACCTATGATTAAATTAAGTCTTATTTAATTTAATCTTAAACCTAGCCTACACCCATCATTTTCATCCTTCTAAGCCTATTCCTCATTAAATCCCACTTAGTTACCTTAATCACCTTGCTAAGCCCTTCTTAAGCCTAAATGTGTGCTCACACTTGTGTGAGACAACTCCCTCTTGCAAGCTTTGTCCCCCACTCTTTTCTCCAAGTTTGCTCACACATGTGTGAGAAAACTTTGAAATGTTGACCACTTGCATGGCTTGCTTATGTGTCTCATTGTGGCACTATGTGGATGCCACATAGATGCCACCTCACCCAGGGCCTCTCTCAAGCCTATAAATAGAGCCCTTGTCTCAAGCATTTTTATCTCCTCCACATGCATTGTTATCATGTTACTTTGAGTTTTGAGCTTTCATAGTGTTATCATGCTAGTTTGAGTTTTTAGAGTTTTCATAGTTGCATACTAACCCTTGGTAGCTGATTTTAGATTGCATTTGCATTTTTACATTTAGCTTATTCATACATTTAGATCTTCATTTCATTGGCATACTAGTCTAGCTTGCACATTAATTTAGTTTCTTTTGTTGCATTTCACATCTCCATCCTAGAATGCCTTCAAACATGGCTTCTTCCATAGCCATTGTTTGAGGTGTTCTTCATATTCATATAGCATAGGTTCATAGTTGCATTCCTCACACTTGCATATCCATCATTAAGAGATTCAATACATTGTTGTGTTCGGGAGAGCACACCAAACATACCTCCAATCTTAACACACCAACAAGGCCTCTTATGGGTGCCTTTGTTTAGTTGTTTGAGGTTGCTTGAGGACTTGAGTTGTTGGTTTCTTTGAGTTGCAAAAATCAAGAAAATGTTAGTTAGTTTTATTTCATTGTTGAATCTTTAATGCATGTGTTTTAACTAATATTTGTTTGTTTATTCATGCTCCCAACAGGTCACTTCTTTAAATTTTAACTAATGTTTGTTTGTTTACTCATCAAATTTTACATTTGCACTTTCCAAAATTTTGTTAGTGTTAGTATTTAAACACTTTTAAGCTTTGTTTCTTGTGGAATAACCTAGAATTACACCTTCTTCACTTTTAGCATCAAGTTTACCTTTTTTGTTATTCTTTAGAATGTAAAACTTGCTTCCAAATATCTTAAAATATTTGATATTGGGTGAGTATCCATACCATAATTCAAAAGGTGTGATATTAGTACTTTTCTTCACTTGTAATTGACTCAAGGTATAGACACTTCTTTCAAGTATTTCAAAGTAACATTCTTCTCCATCAGTAGTGTTATAGAACAGTCCATCACAGATTTGTTCCTAATTTTAGCTATGCCATTTTGTGGAGAGGTCCTTGGTACAGAAGCTTATTTCTTGATTCCTCTATCATTGTAGCAAATTTCAAATTTATTTGATGTAAACTCTCCACCTCTGTCAGATCTTGGACACTTTATACTTTACATGTTTCCTTTTCAACTCTTTCCAAGTACCACTCTTGTTTGATCACCACTTCCAATGAGTTCCCCATTAGCATCATAGATCTTAGCTTTCTTATTTCCAAATTCAATTCTCTAGTCATGTGATTAAAAAACCATTGTCAATGATCCATATGTCACTCTTGTTCACATAAAATACTAATGTAGTTGCCTCATCTTCATAAAAATCATCTTTCATAGAAACATACACAACTTCATCATCATGATCATCTGATTCTTCATTGGATTCTTCTTCAACAATGTAGCAAGCCTTCTTTCCTTTGTATTTGTAGTCATTTTTATTCTCGTCTCTTTTACCTCTATATTTGTCTCCATTTTTGTTGTTCTTCTTCTCAGGACATCTTGCTGCAATATGGCCAACCTCATTATAATTAAAGCATATGATAGGTAACTTACCTTTGTATTTTCCTTTGCCTCTATGAAACCTCCTAGCCAACAATGCTTCAAGCTCTTCTACATCTTTTTCATCTGTATCACTATCACTATAAACATGTTTGACCTTTTTCTTACTATTTTCGTTAGGCTCTTTGAGTGATAGTTTATCTTTGAAAGCATATTTAACATTATCTGATTTGAAATTATCAAAATTTGAAAGCTCAAAAGCAGCGAGTCTACCAACTAGTCCTTTAAGGGTCAGATTAATCTTAGTTCTTGTATAGCAGAGACTCTAATGGCATATATAGACAATAGGGTTCTCAACACTTTGGTGATCACAATCTTATCTTCAATTTTCCTAGTGGATCCTTTGATGGAATTAACAACTTCCTTGACTCTTGCACAATAGTGAACTATATTCTCACTTTCTTGCATTCTCATTTCATCGAACTTTCCTCTTAGACTTTCAGATTTGTCTCTCAGCACATTCTTATCTCCTCCATAGATCTTGTTTAGGGCATCCCACATATATTTGGAAGAAGTACACTCTTTGATGGCATCAAACTCTGAATAGCTTAGGGAAGATGCAATATCCAACATTGTTTGATTGTGTTCTTTCTTATCTTTCATTTGTTGTGTAGTCATAGCTCCAGTTACTTCCACAAATTCAGTAGTTATAGTTGACATTGCAAAAATCTCCAAGTCTTCTTAGATGCAGCTTCATCAAAATTTTCCATGCTAGAAAGTTTTCCTTGTTTAGCTTGGGTACCTCCTTTCTGTACATCTTGATCTTTAGCTTCTAGTACATTCAAACTATTTTTCTCACAAGCACCAAATGCTTTGATACCGATTGTTGGAATATTTAGAATAAATGAGGGGAGGGCGGGGGGGGGGGGGGGGTGTTGAAATAGTTTTCCAAGGTCTAAATGTACAAATAAAATTTTGCAATACTCACCAAACATATAAGTGCATGCATTGATTAGATCATCCAATAACTCCATAACTTTGCACAAATGTAAACATGAAACATAGCAAAATCATTCACACAATTTGATACAAGGATTTAATGTGGAAACCCAATTTGGAAAAACTACCAGTAACATGTTTTGTATGTGCAAGATCATAGTCAACCAAACTATGGCCTTAAGTGGCAATGAAAAACCAACAAATCAAGGTTATGTCAACTTGACACATAATTTTAAAGTGGTTCTAGACTTTATATCAAAAAGTTGTAAGAAAATAATCTATAGGAAATTGAATTTAGTTTTTAAATTGCTAGGCCTTATCTGGAGAAAAAAATAATTGATTGGTCAAAAGTTTGGATTTTAATGCAGTACTACGAAGATTTCAAGGCGAAAATAAAAGATAGGTGTATATTTGACCACCTTAATCAAAATAAAATGATAATATTTTTTAATATAATTATAGATATAAAAAGTAGACTCATTCCTGGATGTGACACATATTTTTGGGTATTTTTATTCCAAATAAATAATTAAATATGAATTTTCTACTAAGACTTTTTTTGGAAAAAAAAAGTTCCCATGTTTGACCACCTTAACTAATAGAAAAATTTACCAAATTAATTATTTTTCTTATACTAGGTGAAGCATAGAATGTGATGCAACTTTTGGATGTAAAAAATGTTATAGCATTTGAAAGTTATAGCTATTTTTCAATCAGTATGTCAATCAACACTTTACAATCATCTTCATTGAAAATTAACTAATAAATACTTATCGAACTCAGAATTTGACAACAATTATATCGATGGAATCTCGAGAGTGTTACAAAAAAACTCTTTTTGTTTCATTCAATTTCGATGAAAATAACATTGTCAGATGGCTACTCAAAGTCTAAGTGTCAGTGAAACCCTTCTCAAACACGTTTTTTTGGTTGACCAAAGAGGCTTGGTAAATATCGAGCCTAATCAGGTACTTGAAATCAAATTGGGTATCCAATTAGGTATGTGATTTTTTTTCAATTGCAATTTTGGAGGGAAATTTGAGAGGAAAGATTTTCCAATTGCAATTTTGGAGGGACAAAAATTTGAGAGGAAAGAAATTTTCCAATTGCAATTTTGGAGAGAAATTTGAGAGGGAAACTTTAGAGTGTTTTAGAGGGAAATTTATTTGGGGTAAGTGTGGACATTGATATTATTATTATTAACTATTCTTATTATATATGATTATAATTATTATTATATATAGTAATATGTATGATTATTATTATTAAATATAATATAGTTATAAATATAATAATAATAATTATAACTAAATATAATATAGTAATATATATGATAAATATTATTATTATTAAATATATATAGTAATATTATATGACTATTATTATATATAATATTATATATGGTTATTATTATTATTAAATCTATAATCTAGTAACATATATGATTATTATTGTTATATAATCTAATAATATATTATTATTATATTAAAATATATAGTATTATATTATTATTAAATATAATATTGTCATAAAATGCATTGAAAAGGGTCATAGGTTAACCTATGATCCCTTTTGATGCATTTCATGACAACATATGTCCCTAGGGCCCCTAGTGACCCATTTCAATGCATTCCCAATGGGTCCCTAGGGGTTCCCAATGGGTCCCTAGGGGTCCTAGGGGTCCTAGGGACATACATTGTCATGAAATGCATTGAGAGGGGTCATAGGTTAACCTATGACCACTCTAGATGCATTGGAAACAACCAAATGCATCTCTAGGGGCCCTAGGATCCCTAGGGACATAGGTTGTCATGAAATGCATCGAGAGGGGTCATAGGTTAACCTATGACACCTCTCGATGAATTAGAACCGACCACATGCATCCCTAGGGGTCCTAGGGCCCCTAGGGACATACGTTGTCATGAAATGCCATGAGAGGGGTCATAGGCTTGATGCATAGGAACCAACCACATGCATCCCTAGGGGTCCTAGGGCCCTTAGGGACACAGGTTGTCATGAAATGCGTCAATAGGGGTCATAGGTTAACCTATGACCACTCTCAATGTATTGGAACCAACCAAATGTGTCCTTAGGGGCCCTAGGACCCCTAGGGACATAGATTGTCATGAAATGCCTTGAGAGGGGTCATAGGTTAACCTATGATACCTCTCGATGCATTAGAACCAACCACATGCATCCTTAGGGGTCCTAGGGCCCCAAGGGACATACATTGTCATGAAATACCTTGAGAATGCATTGGAACCAACCACATGTGTCCCTAAGGTTCCTAGGGACCCTAAGGCCATAGTTTGTCATGAAATGCATCGATAGGGGTCATAGGTTAACTTATGACCACTCTCGATGCATTGGAACCAACCAAATCCATCCTTAGGGGCCTTAGGACCCCTAGGGACATAGGTTGTCATGAAATACATCGAGAGGGGTCATAGGTTAACCTATGATGCCTCTCGATGCATTAGAAACAACCACATGCATCTCTACAAGTCTTAAGGTCCCTAGGGACATAGGTTGTCATGAAATGTGTCGAGAGGGGTTATAGGTTAACCTATGATGCCTCTCAAAGCATTAGAACCAACCACATGCATCCTTAGATATCCTAGGGCCCCTAGGGACATATGTTGTCATGAAATGCCTCTCTCGATGCATTGGAACCAAACACATGCATCCCTAGGGGTCCTAAGACCCCTAGGGACAAAGGTTGTCATGAAATGCATTGATAAGGGTCATAGGTTAACCTATGACTACCCTCAATTGCATTGGAACAAACCAAATGCATCCTTAGGGACCCTAAGGACCCCTGGGGACATACATTGTCATGAAATGCATCAAGAGGGGTCATAGGATAACCTATGACCCCTCTCGACACATTAGAACCAACTACATGATCCCCTAGGGGCCCTCGGACCCCTAGGGACATACGTGATCATGAAATGCATCGAACCTATTACCCCTCTTGACCCATTAAAACAAACCACATGCGTCCCTAGGGGTCCTAGGGCCCCTAGGGACATATGTTATCATGAAATGCATCGAGAGGGGTCATAGTTAACCTATGACACCTCTCAAAGCATTAGAACCAACCACATGCATATACGTTGTCATGAAATGCCTCAAGAGGGGTCATAGGTTAACCTATGACCCCTCTCAACACATTGGAACCAACCCCATGCATCCTTAGGGGTCCTAGGGCCCCTAGGGACATAGGTTGTCATGAAATGCGTCGATAGGGGTCATCGTTAACTTATGATCACTCTCAATGCATTGGAACTAACCAAATATGTCCTTAGGGGCCCTAGGACCCCTAGGGACATAGGTTGTCATGAAATGCATCGAGAGTGGTAATAGGTTAACCTATGACACCTCTTGATGCATTAGAACCAACCACATGTGTCCCTATGGGTCCTAAGGCCCCTAGGGACATAGGTTGTCATGAAATGCATTGAGAGGGGCCATAGGTTAACTTATGGTGCCTCTCAAAGCATTAGAACCAACAACATGCCTCCCTAGGGGTCCTAGTACCCCTAGGGACATACATTGTCATGAAATGCCTCGACAGGGATCATAGGTTAACCTATGACCACTCTTGACACATTGGAACCAACCACATGTGTCCCTAGGGGTCCTAGGGCCCCTAGGTACATACATTGTCATGAAATGCATCGATAGGGGTTATAGGTTAACCTATGACTCCTCTCGACACATTGGAACCAACCACATTTTCCCCTAGGGGTCCTAGGGCCCCTAGAGACATAGGTTGTCATAAAATGCATTGATAGGGGTCAAAGGTTAACCTATGACAACTCTTGATGCATTGGAACCAACCAAATGCATCCTTAGGGGCCTTAGGACCCCTAGGGACATAGGTTGTTATGAAATGCGTTGAGAGGGGTCATAGGTTAACCTATGATGTCTCTTGATGCATTAGAACCAATCACATGCATCTCTAGGGGTCCTAGGGTCCCTAGGGACATAGGTTGTCATGAAATGTGTCGAGAGGGGTCATAGGTTAACCTATGACGCCTCTCGAAGCATTATAACCAACCACATGCATCTCTAGTGGTCCCAGGGCCCCTAGGGACATATGTTATCATGAAATGCCTTGAGAGGGGTCATAGGTTAACCTATGACCCCTCTCAACGCGTTGGAATGAACCACATGCATCCCTAGGGGTCCTAAGGCCCCTAGGGACATAGGTTGTCATGAAATGCATCGATAGGGGTCATAGGTTAACCTATGACCTCTCTCAATGCATTGGAACCAACCAAATGCATCCTTAGGGGCCCTAGGACCCCGAGGGACATAGATTGTCATGAAATGCATCGAGAGGGGTCATAGGTTATCCTATTATGCCTCTTGTAGCATTAGAACCAACCACATATGTCCCTAGGTGTCTTAGGGCTCCTAGGGACATACGTTGTCTTGAAATGCCTCGAGAGGGGTCGTAGGTTATCTTATGACCCCTCCTTACGCATTAGAACCAACCACATGCATTCCTAGGGGTCTTAGGGCCCCTAGGGACATATGTTTTCATGAAATGCCTCGAGAGGGGTCATAGGTTAACCTATGACCCCTCTCAATGCTTTTGAACCAACCACATGAGTCCCTAGGTGTCTTAGGGCCCCTAGGGACATAGGTTGTCATGAAATGCGTCAATAGGGGTCATAGGTTAACCTATGACCACTCTCGATGCATCAAAACCAACCAAATGCATCCTTAGGTGCCCTAGGACCCCTAGGGACATAGGTTTTCATGAAATACATTGAGAGGGGTCACAAGTTAACCTATGATGCCTCTTGATGCATTAGAACTAATCACATGCATCCCTAGGGTTCCTAAGGCCCCTAGGAACATAGGTTTTCATGAAATACGTCAAGATGGGTCATAGGTTAATCTATGATGCCTCTCAAAGTATTAGAACCAACCACATGTATCCCTAGGGGTCTTAGGGCCCCTAGGGACATACGTTGTCATGAAATGCCTCAAGAGGGGTCATAGGTTAACTTATGACCCCTCTTGATGCATTGGAACCAACCACATGCATCCCTAGGGGTCCTAGGGCCCGTAGGGACATAAGTTGTCATGAAATGCATCGATAGGGGGGTGAACTCAGAATAATGGGTTCCACTTTAGTGGGACGAACAAAAATGAAAAAAATTGCAAAATGAGAAATTGAGTTTACCATATGTTTGCGTGAACACACTTATTGTGTTCGTGCGAACTTTTTTTTTAATCATGTTCACGCGAACATATGTGATAAATATGTTTGTGCAAACATGATTTGCATGTTCGCACGAACATATGTTCACGCAAACATGGTAAACGTGTTCATGCGAACGCCATGTTCACATGAACATGCAAAATCACAAAAATTTTAACCTTTTTTTTTTCTTTTGACTGCCATAATTATAGGAGAATGATCTCCTACTGTAAAATAAAAAATGTCAAAATGTGCTGCTCGGAGCAAGCTTTCCAACGACTATAATTTTAATACATAATTTAATCATTAAGACTTTCAAATATGAGTTTAACTCATTATAGGTTCATTACCGATTGAACATCAACCGACTTTGACACCTCAGGAAAATTAGTAAATTAGGTCAAATTTTTTTTGAAAAATATGGAGGCACTGGCTTATTGAGATACCTTTCTATTCAAAAAAAAAAAATGATTTATGATAAATTTACTTCAAATTATCTATGTCAAACGGAACATATGTCTGAATTACGGTTCATGTCACTTCAAAACTTGATAAACTATACAATATTCAACAAAAATAAATCAAACCAAATGCAGACACTGGATATTGGTGTTACAAATCCAACGCCAAAAGAATTACTTCATTATAATTTCTAGAAAAAAAGTTATGCGTGTCAAACAGACTGTCACTCTTTAAAATATTGAATTTTATTATGTACCACTTTTCGGAGGAGATAAAAAAAATTGACATAATTTTTTTTTTTTTTTTTAAAGATTAAAAAATATAGTTACAAAGTAGGAACAAAGCATTCAAAATCACTAGTTTATGTCATCTTGAAATTATTTATAATTTTGGAGATATAGTCACTTGAATGTGACGTTTGTTGCAAAAATATTGATTTCAGTGTCAAAATTGGTCAAAAAGTGGAACCCATTATTGTGGGATCACCTAGGGGTCATAGGTTAACCTATGACCACTCTTGATGCACTGGAACCAACCAAATGCATCTTTAAGGGCCCTACGTTCCCTAGGGACATACATTGCCATGAAATACATTGAGAGGGGTCATAGGTTAACCTATGATCCCTCTTGACGCATAAGAACCAACCACATGCGTCCCTAAGGTCCCTAGGACCCCTAGGGACATAGGTTGTCATGAAATGTGTTGAGAGGGGTCATAGGTTAACCTATGACCCCTCTCGACACATTGTAACAAACCACATGTGTTCCTAGGGGTCCTAGGTCCCCTAGGGACATATGTTATCATGAAATGTGTCGAGAGAGGTTATAGGTTAATCTATGACACTTCTCGAAGCATTAGAACCAACCACATGTGTCCCTAAGGATCCTAGGGCCCCTAAGGACATATGTTTTCATGAAATGCCTCGAGAGGGGTTATAGGTTAACCTATGACCCCTCTTGATGCATTGGAACCAACCACATGCATTCCTAGGGGTCCTAGGGCCCCTAGGGACATAGGTTGTCATGAAATGTGTCAATAGGGGTCATAGGTTAACTTATGACCTCTCTCGATGCATTGGAACCAACCAAATATGTCGTTAGGGGCCTTAGGACCCCTAGTGACATAGGTTGTCATGAAATGCATCAAGAGGGGTCATAGGTTAACCTATGACGCCTCTCGACGCATTAGAACCAACCATATGTGTTCTTAGGGGTCGTAGGGCCCCTAGGGACATAGGTTTTCATGAAATGCATTGAGAGGGGTCATAGGTTAACCTATGATGCCTCTTGAAGCATTAGAATCAACCACATGCATCGCTAGGGGTCCTAAGGCCCCTAGGGACATACATTGTCATGAAATGCCTCGATAGGGGTCATAGGTTAACTTATGACCCCTCTCGATGCATTGGAACCAACCACATGCATCCCTGGGGCTCCTAGGGCTCCTAAGGACATAGGTTGTCATGAAATGTGTCGATAGGATGCATTGGAACTAACCACATGCATCCCTAGGGGTCCTAGGGCCCCTAGGGACATAGGTTGTCATGAAATGCATCGATAGGGGTCATAGGTTAACCTATGACCACTCTCGATGCATTGGAACCAACCAAATAATTCTTTAGGGGCCCTAGGACCCATAGAGACATAGCTTGTCATGAAATGCATCGATAGGGGTCATAGGTTAACCTATGATGACTCTCGACACATTAGAACCAACCACATGCATCCTTAGGGGTCCTAGGGTACTTAGGGACATAGGTTGTGATGAAATGCCTCAAGAGGTATCGACACATTATAACCAACCAAATGCATCCCTAGGGGTCCTAGGACCCCTAGGGACATACATTGTCATGAAATGCATCAAGAGGGGTGATAGGTTAACCTATGATGCCTCTCGACACATTAGAACCAACCAAATGCATTTGTAGGGATCCTAGGGCCTCTAGGGACATACGTTGTCATGAAATGCATCGAGAGGGGTCATAGGTTAACCTATGATGCCTTTTGATGCATTATAACCAACCAAAAGCATGCCTAGGGGCCTTAGGGCCCCTAGGGACATACGTTGTCATGAAATGCGTCGATCAGGGTCATAGGTTAAGCTATGACCCCTCTTGACGTATTTTAAAACCAACTAAATGGATCATAGGTTATAATAATAATAATAATAACAATAATATTATATGTTGTTATATTTAATAATAATAATAATATATATTAATAACATATATAATATATTACGTTATTATATTTAATAATAATATAGTAAAAGTAATAATAATATAATATAATAATCATAGATATATGTATATATATGTATGTATATGTATACATACATACATATATATATATATATATATATATATATATATATATATATAGATTAAATACTAATAATAATAACATAATATATTATTATATATTAATAGTTAACATAGGTCATAATAATAATAATAACATATATTACATTATTATATTTAATAATAATAATATAATAATATAATATATATATATTAATATATATTATATATTTATAGATAATAATAATAATAACATATATTATTATATTTAATAATAATATGATATAATAATACATTATAATCTAATACATAACTCTTAACTCATGTTATACATAGTATATAATATAATAATAATATAATATTATATACTCATAACTCATTATACATTTAACTCATAACTCATTATATACATTATAATCTTAATTTTAATTCTTATTGCCCTCAAATATTTTGGCCTCAATATCGGATATCTGATCTAAGAGCGGATATTTGATACCCGATTTTACTGGCATGATTTTTCCAAAATATTCCCTGTGATTGCAGACCTGATAAAATCGCTTTTTGTGGGCCATTTTCATAGGTTTTGGGAAAAGTCATGTTTTGGGGCCCAAATGATAAAAAAAAAATTTGATAATATATCCCTAGGTGTCCGATATTGTCATCTGAATGGGGAGCAACAGTCATCAAAAGGCTAAACGCAAAAGGAAGGTATCCAATTAAGACATTGCGGCATATAGGGAAAGGGACAAAATAAATCCCTGAAGGAAAAGATAAAGTATGTTAAATGTGAGTCAAGTTGATGATGAATTAGTCGAAGGTGAAATCATAGAGTCAGATAATGAATATGTACAGTTGGGAAATGAAAATGTACCAATTGAAAATGATAATGCCGGGATTGAAAATTTAGAGAATGAAAATTTGGAGGATGAAATGCTACCAGGTCATAATGTAAATTGCATGATTGACCATGCCGAACAGAAAAATGCACAGGAACCTAATGCATAGGAACCTTACATATCTCCTAATTATAATCGACATGAAGGTTATAGAACACCAAAATGGATAACTGAAATTGATGAAACAATTATTACTAATTTAGAAGGGAAGAAATCAGAAAGAACCATTTAGTTATGGGCTTCAAGACTATATGAAATGTTTTTTGGCAACAAGACAATAGTGGAGCAATGTCAATTTTTTATGCACTTATTAAAGATGCAAAAGATGAGACCTATGCTTTCCAAATTGAAGATTCATGTCAATAAAGAATTGGAAAGAAATGTCATTATTGTGAAGAATATTTTTAGTGCTCTCAATAACATTAGAAAAAATAGCAGGGAGAAGGATAAGAGAGCTGCTCGTAGGGTTATTACAACCTCTTTGGTAAGTCATCATTTGAGAAAGGATAGATATATGAGAAAAACTTGTATTGACTTGAACCTAAATCGTACTACTTTGAGAAGAACAATTAGGAGATAAGAGAGAATTGATGATCCTTTTCAAAATGAAACATGGACTTTTGGTGGGAGACTTCCATGTTTTGATAAGAAGTTATCCGATGATGTGAAGGAAGAAATTACACAATTTTGGCACTCTAGCTCACGAGTATCACCTGATGCTAAAGACTCGTTAAAGTTGAGAATTGGCATCAGAGACTGCATGCCACATCCTAAACACTATTTGGAGGTAAGTCAAATTATGTTGTTCAAACAATTTAGAGAGAGTCGTCCAAGTCTCCATATATCACAAAGGGCTTTTGAATCTTTGAAGCCATTTTATTGTGTGCCACTTAAAATTTGAAATACATGTTGTTGCCAATATCATGCCAAGTTTTCTATGCACCATGAACTATTATGCTCCATCCGTTCTACTTTGCATAGTAAAGAAATGTTAAAAAATTGTGGTGCTAGTGGGCTTCCAAAATTATCAAGAGACTTGCTAGATCAATTTTTATGTCGTAGAGTTGATGGTTGTTTCTTTGATAGAAATGCTTTCTTAAATGAGAAGTGTTCAGAATGTGGTGGCTTATCCAAGTTTGACACATGTTTCCATGAGGGGTGTGAACAAGATCTTGGAAAGAAAATAGTAAAAAAAAAAGTATATGAAATGATGAAATACACATTGACGAGTGGGGGTGAGGGCTCTAGATGTGAATTGGTTGCAAAAGAAATCAGTGTGGCTAATTTTATTTCAGATGTCAAGGCAAATCTTTTCTATAAGTATGCAAGACATAGTCACAGGTCTCAGTGGTAAGATCAACAATTTAGAATGTGTAAGGAGACTTTTCCCATTGGTACTATTATATCAATTGTTGATTTTGTTGAGAACTACACATTGCAACCTCAAAATGAGACACAATCTCAGTATTACAACTCCATTCAGATTGCTATTTTTGTCCACATAACATATAGACATGTCCCTGATAGTGCCGAAGATAATTGGAAGATTATTAGAGAGTATCATTTTTATATGAGTGATGATAGATCTCACTCTCACAAGTTTGTGCAACATTGTTTCAAGAATTATTTTGATTTCTTACAGGAGCATGCAATTGCTATGGATAGACATATCATTTGGTCAGATAACTGCAAAGGTCAATTCAACAATGCTCGTATGTTTTATTGGTTGTGTAGGATGCATGTAGAGAGGGGGGTGCCTCATATTTGGAGTTTTTTTGAGTCTGACCATGAGAAAGGGGAACATGATAGAGTAGGGGCATGTGTGAAGAGAGCTCTAGTTAATGAGCAATTGAAGATTTCAGCAGCAGAGCTTCTTGATGCTCGTAGCATTGTTGATTGGTGTAGTTTAGCATTATCACAAGGGGGGACTCTTGATTCAATGGTACACAAGTTCTTTTGGTTGGTTAAGGAAGGGTCCATAGGTGATAGATCATATTGTGCTATAGTGAGAGATTCATAAAAAATGCATTCATTCTGGAGCTCTGATTCTAGTACATGGACCATTTGGACACAACAACTAGTTTTCTTTTGTCCTAGTTGTTTTCAGTGTGATTGGGATCACTATGAGTCGAGTGAGTGGGTGGACACTGAGCATAACCATCTATCGAATCTTCTTTAGCTAGGACATGTCTTTGCATTGGTTGCACCATAGGGGAATGATTAAAAATTTAATTATTGGTTAGCACGTTGTGTATGAAGTAAACAAAAGCTTGCACAACTGATCACAGATGATGATGGATTCACATATCCTACTGGTTCAGTGGTTGTTGCTGGAACATGGTTGTGGACATACATGCTTAGAAGGAATGGAATTTATGCATTCAAAGACAATCAAAAGCACAAAATAATTCTAATATATTCGCATCTTATTATAGCAACAAATGTAAAGTTTTTGAAGCATCAAGGAAGACCAAAAGTAAAAGAACTTTTTACTATTACTAAAGCTGATCATGAAGCCCTTTTGGAGACCCTAAAATAGAGAGAGGACCCAACTAAAACACTTGACTAGGTATATTTACTTCTTATGTTATTTTCTTCATAATGATTAAGTGAACCGATGATTATCTTGTTTAATACAATAAGTTACTAATATTTTTTTATGATATTGGAATGTAGATACACCATGAAGATTGGCGGAGGGGGGGGGGGGGGGTGCGCCGAGGTGTTGGGGAGAATTCCTAAGATTTATGATGTATTATGATGTAAAATGTGAAGTTTTTTTATATAGTTTTTGTAATAATGAAAAAGAAAGGTTAAATTAATTACATATCCTAATTTGTATTTTGGTAGGTTCTTTGTAAGGAATTATAAGAGGAAGATATTGAACAAGTTCTTGCAAAAATATATTGATATGTTTTTGGATTCAATTGTGTAAAGATTTTTACCATCAACATTTCGAATCATACTATGTGATCCATCATCAGGATGAAAGAGAGCAAGAGATGCCAAACAAAGTGGATCACATAGTGTGATTCAAAATGTTGATGGTAAAAATCTTTACACAATCGAATCCATAAACATATCAATATATTTATGAAATGGATTGTGGAAATTTGATCTCTTTGAAGTTCTTGCAAATCATATTTGCATGTGATACAAGGGTATAAGGACAATTTTAAGAGCATTTATAGCTATATGAGTATTAAAGCAAGGAGACAGTGAAAGATAATTGCTTGTGGATATCTTATTACAAGTTTGGATTTTTTCTTATTTGACATAGAGCTGACATTATGATTATAAAAACCATTTTGATCAAACTAATCAAATAAGACAAATCTAAAAAATATGGATGAACAATTAGAATTAACGTAGAATATCACAAACATAGGTGTGAAAGGTGAGGGTTTGGGCATGCAAGTCCAAAAATATAGATAACTATTGAGGGAGAAAATTTGAGTTGAGAATATGTATACTTGATTCCTTAAAAAACAATTTGGGGAAGGTGTCAATAAGTTTGAATACTCATTCACAATGAGGCATTGAAACAAGAAGTGATTTTATGATTCTAATATTGTGTAAGCCTTTTACTACAAGTCTTATCAATGCATTTTGTTTCTTTTTATGGTGTGAGGTTTCCATCTCTAGGTTATTATAAAGAAAGACTCGTGGTGCAAGAAGAGTGATGGGTGGAAGAAATAGTTGATTTGGATAATGTTTTTCTATATCTTGGGAATGCTAGGGTGGTTCTGTTATACTTTATTAAAGTTGGTTGTTATATTTCAAGTCAAATTTTGGGTTCTATATATTATATAGGCTCTTATTGTGTGACAACAATCACATAAATTTATTGAAACACTTGTGTGCTTTGCTACATTTATCTAATCTATTTGTATAAACTCAAAGTATTGTTGTCCATATATATCCTGGTTTATCTATTAATTTAAAAAAAAAAAAACAATTTTTAACATTTAAATCAGAGCCATTATATTGAACTAATATTATATTAAAATAAGAAAAACTAAATAAAATAAGTAAATTTCATTTATTATTTTCTTATTTTGTCGTTGTTATTTTCAACATTTGACACACTTCTTTTTATTTTCATATAGAGAGAAAGGAATGGAACTTTTATAATCTAGAATAATTTTATTAAATTTGAACTTATGACCTCTTATTCAAAAACCAAATTCTTCACCTTTTGAAAAACTTAACATATGAAACTTTCAAAAGACTGGAGATAATTCATCATTCTTTAATTCCTTATGAAAATCTCAAAACCTATTAGAACCCAATTTGTAAATTCAAAATGATGCTTCATATCTAAGAATGCAATTTCTTGACACTCTTGTTCTAGCCACGAAGACCCTCCATCGTCTGTGGCCACCCCATACCGAGTAGTCTTCAAGGTGCTCTGAGTGCATTTCGAGGTCGATCTTTCGAGGGCCGTAACTTGGAGCTCATGAGGGCTATCAATAACCCCTTACCAAGTTTGGTGAACTTGTCTAATTAAAAATTTAAAGTTATAACAAAAATTGTTCAAAATTGCAAAAGTTGCAAAATTGCAAAATTGCAATTTTGCAACTTTTTCTTGCAAAGTGAAAATGAGTGCAAAGAGTTAGTTAGGGGTTTGAGCATGACCATACAATGTTGGAAACACCTATATAACCTATCTCATTTTTGAGAGATGATATTTTGTTTGGATTCGACACAACGATCTCGCTTGATGCCAAAACTCGTAGTGTACCTCAGTTCATAGGTGCACCACAACGTAACTTTGAAACCGCTGATCTTGGCATCAAATCATCAGTTCCATTAGCTTCAGATGGGTAGGTGAACCCTAGTGACACCCTTTTTCTAGCCATGGAAACCATCCATCATTTGTGACCACCCCGTACCAAGTAGTCTCCAAGGTGCTCTAAGTGCATTTCGAGGTTGATCTTTCGAGGGTTGTAACTCGGAGCTCATGAGGGCTATCGATGAAATGTAAAATTCTCCAAGATGGTGATGCAGAGGCCTAAAATAAAATATCTCATTTTTGAGAGATCACATTTCATTTGGATTCAGCACAACAATGTCGCTCAATGCCAAAACTTGTAGTGTGCCTCAATTCATAGGTGCACCATAACGTAGCTTTGAAACCGCTGATCTTTGCATTGAATAGTCAACGCCATTAGGTCTAGATGGGTGGGTGAACTCTAGTGACACCCTTGTTTGAGCCACGAAGACCCTCCATTGTCTGCGGCCACCTCGTACCAAGTAGTCTCCAAGGTGTTCTAAGTGCATTTTGAGGTCAATCTTCTGAGGGTCATAACTCAGGGCTCATGAGGGGTATCGATGAAACGTTGAATTCTACACGATGGTGATGTCGAGGCCTAAAATAACCTATCTCATTTTTGAGAGATCACATTCCATTTAGATTCAGCACAATGATCTCGCTCAATGCCAAAACTCGCAGTGTGCCTCAGTTCATAGGTGCACCACAACGTAACTTTGAAACTGCTAATCTTGGCATCAAATCGTCAGTGCCATTAACTCCAGATGGGCGGCTGAACTCTAGTGACACCCTTGTTCTAGCCACAGAGACCATCCATCATCCGTGGCCACCCCGTACCGAGGAGTCTCCAAGGTGCTCTAAGTGCATTTTGAGGTCGATCTTCCGAGGGTCGTAACTTAGAGCTCGTGAGGGATATCAATGAAACGTCAAATTCTACAAGATGGTGATGCTGAGGTCTAAAATAACCTATCTCATTTTTTAGAGATCACATTTTTTTTGGATTTGGTACAATGATCTCGCTCGATGCCAAAACTCGTAGTGTGCCTCAGTTCATAGGTGCACCATAGCGTAACTTTGAAACCGCTGATCTTGGCATCAAATTGTCAGTGCCATTAGCTCCAGACGGGTGGGTGAACCCTAGTGACACCCTTGTTCCAATGACAGAGACCCTCCATCGTCTGCAGCCACCTCGTACCAAGTAGTCTCCAAGGTGCTCTAAGTGCATTTCGAGGTTGATCTTCCAAGGGTCGTAACTCAGAGCTTGTGAGGGCTATCGATGAAACATCAAATTCTATAAGATGGTGATGTTGAGGCCTAAAATAACCTATTTCATTTTCAAGAGATCACATTCCATTTGGATTCGGTATAGCAATCTCACTCAATGCCAAAACTCGCAGTGTACTTGAGTTCATAGGCGCACCATAGCGTAACTTTGAAACTGTTGATCTTGGTATCGAATAGTCAGTGCCATTAGCTTCGAATGAGTAGGTGAACCCTAGTGAAACCCTTGTTCCAGCCACAAAGACCCTCCATCGTCTGCGGCCACCCCATACCAAGTAGTCTCAAAGGTGCTCTAAGTGCATATCGAGGTCAATCTTTTGAGAGTCATAACTTAGAGCTCATGAGGGCTATTGATGAAATGTTGAATTCTACAAGACGATGATGCCAAAGCCTAATATAACCTATCTCATTTATGAGAGATCACATTCTGTTTGGATTTGGCACAACGATCTCGTTTGATGCCAAAACTCGCAATGTGCCTTAGTTCATAGGTGCACCACATCGTAACTTTGAAACTATTGAACTTGGCATCGAATCATCATCACCATTAGCTCCGGATGGGCAGGTGAACCCTAGTAACACCCTTGTTCCAACCACCGAGACCATCCATCATCTGCGGCCACCCTCTACCGAGGAGTCTCCAAGGTGCTTTAAGAGCATTTCGAGGTCGATCTTTCGAGGGTTGTAACTCGGATCTCATGAGGGCTATCGATGAAACACCAAATTTTACAGGATGGTGATGTCGAGGCCTAAAATAACCTATCTCATTTTTGAGAGATCACATTCCTTTTGGATTCGACATAGCGATCTCACTTGATGCCAAAACTTATAGTGTGCCTCAGTTCATAGGTGCACCACAGTGTAACTTTGAAACCAATGATCTTGGCATCGAATCATTAGCACCATTAGCTTCGGATGAATGGGTGAACCCTAGTGACACCCTTTTTCTAGCCACGAAGACCATCCATTGTCCGTGACCACCCCGTACCAAGTAGTCTCCAAGGTGCTCTAAGTACATTTCAAGGTTGATCTTTTGAGGGTCGTAACTCGGAGCTCATGAGGGCTATTGATGAAAAGTTAAATTCTACAAGATAGTGATTTCAAGGCCTAAAATAATCTATCTCATTTTAAAGAGATCACATTTCATTTAGATTCGGCACAACGATCTCGCTCGATGCCAAAACTCATAGTGTGCCTCAATTCATAGGTGCACCATAGCGTAACTTTGAAATAGCTAATCTTGGCATCGAATCATTAGTGGAATTAGCTCTAGATGGGTAGGTGAACCATAGTGACACCCTTGTTTTGGCCACAGAGACCATCCATTGTCTGCGGCCACCCCATACCGAGGAGTCTCCAAGGTGCTCTAAGTGCATTTCGAGGTTGATCTTTCGAGGGTCGTAACTCGGAGCTCATGAGGGCTATCAATAACCCCTTACCAAGTTTGGTGAACTTGTCTAATTAAAAATTTAAAGTTATAACAAAAATTGTTCAAAATTGCAAAAGTTGCAAAATTGCAAAATTGCAATTTTGCAACTTTTTCTTGCAAAGTGAAAATGAGTGCAAAGAGTTAGTTAGGGGTTTGAGCATGACCATACAATGTTGGAAACACCTATATAAGGTGTGAAATGATAGCATGCATTAATGAAGCCAATTTTGTTAAGTGGATTAGTATGGGTTATGTGAACCTTGTGTAAGAGGTTAACAAGTGTGTTTATCTCATGATAACACTCCAAATTAAACATTGCATCCAAATTTGATAATAAAGTTTGTTAAAATGTTATTCAAAAATTATTGCATTTGAATCAAATATAACAAACATGATCAAAATTAATGATATTCCATAAACATGAACGATACACATGATCCATGATAAATTGAACAATAATAGATACTAAATTAATATGTATATCATTGTGCACATAAATGAAAAAAAATAATATCAAAATACATGTATCCATAGACAAATTACACAAATATATATCAAATATCATGTATCCATAGACAAAGTACACAAATATATATCAAAATACATAGATCCATATGCAAAATGTGGCTGATTATGCCATCGGAATGTGTAGAATATCAATGTTTTTGTAAACAATGTGGCATATGCCATCTCAAAATGTCTCATTATTCATCTTATGAAAACTATACTATCCTAGGGTGTTGGTGGATGATCAAAATGCAGCCTCTTCGCTACACTAGGTGGATCAGATGCCTCCTACATAAACAAAAAATGAAAACCCAAAGTTAGACTACTAAATTGTTAGAATTCTTTAGAATAACTGAGAGGGGGGGTGAATCAGTTATTCAAGGTCCAAATGCCCTATTAATACCTTTTTACTACTTTTAATGAATCCATACTTAAATCAATCATATAAGCAAGTTACAGTAAATCATCATGCAAAGATAAAACACTCAAGATCAACACATGACACAATGATTTACGTGGAAACCCAATTTGGGAAAAACCACCAGTAACATGCTACTTGATTCTCACTCTTCTGAAGTGATGCCCTGTTAAAGCCTTACAACACACTGTTAAATGTGACCTTGTTAGAGGATTTCACCAAACTGTTAGGAATGGGCCTGGTTAAAGGTCTTTAGAACATTCACTTGGAATGTCACCGTGTTAAAGGATTTTTCTAATGGCTGTTAAACCAACCTAAGTCCATAGGATTTAGACTTACAGTTACAATTGCTAGAAAGTAACAATAATGGTCTTTTGATTTGATATAACTTACAACATACTTTGCAGATTTCAGATCACACTTTCAGTTCAATCCTTATGCTTGACTTTAATCTCTTTAGCTCTGACTGCTTGTCTTCCTCTCAAGCTTCGTCTCCTTGAGTCTTCTCACTCATTCTGCCAATGCAATCATCTTTGTGGTCGTCTATACAAATAGAATTTCTGCGCTATCTTCTCCTAGGCACATTCTTCAGCATTTCATGCTTTTATGCTTGACCACTGTCTCTTTTCCTTCTATCCCCTCTCGCTCTCTTTTTTTTCATTAACTTATGTCTTCTTATATAGAAGTCTAATTTTCCTTTACCGCTCAATTCTCCCTCTTCGATTTTAGGGTTTCAAAATTGATTAGGTAGGATACAATGTATCTACCTCATATCTTGTTTTCTTCTTGAAACTTTGCCAGTTGTATCTTAAAAATGTTCTACATGGTGTTCTGTGCCACCAACTCATCATTCTTGTCTTCCTTTTAATTCATAGATTTCTAGATAACAACCTTGTCGGCTTAGATCTGGTGAATCTTCGATTTCCTAAATAATGCAACAACTTGGCATTATTGAGTTACTGGTGCTCGACACCTCTATGTTACTTGGCACCTATACCAGCTCGACACTTGAACTTGCTCGACACTTGAACTTACTCAGCACTTGAACTTACTTGGCACTTGAACTTGCTCGGCACTTGAACTTACTCGGCACTTGAACTTGCTCGGAACTTGAACTTGCTCGGCACTTGAACTTACTCGACACTTGAACTTGCTCGGCACTTGAACTTACTCGGCACTTGAACTTACTCCGCACCACTCAACATCTGAAGTTTACTCGACATTAACTAGAACTTGCTCGGCTCTTACTAGCTTGCCCGGCTCCTTCTCTCTAATGAACTTAGTTTGATCTTTACAAAAGACTTAGTTAAAACCTTAAATCTTTGATATGTTTCAGTGTGCCCATTCTTTGTAGTGTGTCATCAAATACATTCTTTCATCAATGGCTTAGCTGATCCTTGTACTTCATTCCAACATCATAACTTCAACCTTTCTCTAGGTATTTTAGTTACATCTTATTAATTGCCTCCACCTTGAAAATCAACTAATTGATAGTATTTGGATCACTAAAGCAGTTGTCATCCCTGCAAGTAGCAAGTTTGACATCAATGACAAAACAATGATTGAGGACATTCTTTACTAGTTCCATATTTTATTCCAGCAATCTCTCAACTTTTCTTATAATTATTTCAATCATTTCCAATAATTTATATGATTTTTTGTATCTAACATTGAATTACTCAAATGCATAATGATCTTTTTTTTAACGAAGATTTATATTATTAAACTTTCATAATAAATACCTCTCTTGTCAACCTTTTGCGCCGGTTAGGAGTCCTCTTGTATGCCCTCGGCAATGCTTGTACCTCGCTGATTGTGGCCTATATATGTTCAAATATGTTTGTCAGATGAATCTACAACTTAAACTATAAAATTATAATTCATAGCATGCTAAATTTATAACATATTTAATCAAGAATTCAAACTACAACTTACTATTGTAGGCTCCTCCTTAGGATATAGTGGCTACATCATCAAAGATACAAAACTCTCCCGTTGAACCTCATGTGCACTAGGAGTTTCCTATGAGATACAAAATAGTAGTTTTTAATATCATAGAAATCAGTTTTGAATTTATTTATGAAGATAAGGAAAATAAAAAATAAATGATACTTACACATACAATGGGGCTCTTAGTGCAAATGGAAATGCCTGAGTGTCTACAACGCAAAATCTGTATGGGCTCATCGCCAATAGCCATGCCCTATGTACAATAAAGAATGTAATTAAATTTCATTACCACAAACATTTTACAAGAATGCATCAATATTTAATCAAATAGAAAGCACCTAATTACCTTTCCTTTGTCAATGGGTGCTAGCTCATCCCCTGCACTTTGTCCCCCAGGGACAGGTGGTACCTGCAAGACAAAAGAAAGATTAGAAACCATATATGCTACAATATCAAATAGAAAAAATAATGAGAACACAACATAATGTACCATAAATGTCTCAAGGCCAAATGAAATGGTCAAGAGCATGGCATCATCAACCTGTCTTAGGTCTTCCTCGGTCATCAACTAAACATGAATGAAGATCACATACGTGTATAAGTCAGTATGGCTTAAAAATTAAAATTACTCTATTATAAAAATTAACTTTAAATTGCATATGTCATAACAAAAAAATGTATACACGTACCAAAATAGAAGGAGTCCATGCCTCTGCATTCCCCTCCTCTCTTGCATCAGGGTCTGTAGCCTCTGCACGCGTGTTTGGTGTATCCTTGTCTAATACAAAATGATACTCAGGAAGATCACCTATGGGACCCAGGCAAATATTGTTGCACGTAATGCAAGTGTGAGGCACACAAATGTGTGATGAGCTAGCCGATGATGAATTGGTCCCAACATCATCAACACGGGGAGGCAAGATTGACCTAGCCTAAGATATGAATAGGCTACTTAGTCTATGAATGGCTCTAATGGTATGAGAGCTAGCCTTTGTGATAATATCAGGATGCTACACTCGAGGAGGGGGGAGACAGCAGTAGGGGGGACAAAAGTGCCAGCTTTCTTCTACTGGGAAGAGGGTCTATCCTAAGGAGCTCCTAGTCCTACACCCATGTTGGGCTTCATGCTCCAATAGTTCACTTTGAGTTTCAACAAAAATTCTGCATACAATTTTCTAAGGAAATAAAATGGTGCCTCTAAATTGCTATGTGGAGGGATATCAAAAACCATCCACCAACGATCCCAAAAGTTTGCACGTATGGCGTCATTTGTGCACCATTTAATCGATAGTTTGGGTTTTTTGCGGTCGACTGGTAAACTAGTTTTTGGGTTTGCAAAAAGGCCAGCCAAATCATCTTTGGTTATATTGAGGGCTGCAACCTCATCATAGTCCAAGCCATCATCAAACATCTCATACATTTTGTCATGCCAATGAAGAGAAACATTTTGTTCATTGGTAAGGGTTTCAATGTTATCCACTATGGTGTTTAACGTGGATAACATAGGAGCCAATGCGGGTACATTATTATATGTTGTTCGCAAAGCCCTCAATTTGGTGAGATTTTTAATTATCGAATCCTCGATTCTAGGATGGTTTTGAGGGGGTAAAGGATCATTTGGTGGACGATTTTGCGACTAGATCATTTGGTGGGGGGTTACGAGGAACAATATTCTTTGCCTCATGGTCATCATTTTGATAAGCCATTCCTATTAATTTGCAAAACATAATTTATATTTAAAAAAACCTAAATTTTAATAATTTCTATCAAAAAAACCCTAAATTCTAACAAATTCAACTAAAACTAACAATTTTATAATAAAATTTATATTAAAATTGATTTTTTTTTAAAAAAGAAAAAACCTTTTATCATGTAGCCGATTGAAAAATGGATATCCATGCCTAAATCCCAATATATGACTGTGAAACACAACCTGTGGGTTGTGCTTTAAAAAAAAAAAAACACTGTCATTTATCGAGTATCCAATATAATATCGGGTATCTGATATAATATCGGATACCTGATATTATTGGATATCCGATAATATTGGGTATCCTATATTATATTGGATACCCGATAAGGGTTGGGCCTTACTTTCTAGGTTTGGTATCAGGATGGGTGAAAAAAACTCAGAGCAGATTTTGAAACGCTTTTAGATGTTTTCAAACTTTATTTCACATTGCCACTTTTTGACACACCATGATCTTGCATATACCCTGCTATCTATTTTCACTCTTCTGAAGTGAGCCATGTGAGGAGCCAACCCTATTAAAGGTTACAATCCACACTGTTAAATGTGACCTTGATTAAAGGATTTCAATCACCCTATTATGAGTGAGCCTTGTTAGAGGAATTTAGAACATTCCATTAGAATGTCACCCAGTTAAAGGATTTATAAATGACTGTTAGGTCAACCTTAATGCAAAGGATTTATCCAGACTAATACAATGGTTAGAAAGTAGCAGTAGGACTTGACCTGATAACAAAACAACTCACTTGCAGATTAAAAATTTCTTGTTCAGTCCTCCATTCTGCTTGGCATTTATTTCTTTCATCTCTGATTGCTTGTTCACCCTTCAAGCCTTCAACTCCTTAAGCCTTCTTGCTTAATATGTCAATAGGAGGTTCTTTCCTTCAGCCACCATATGAAGCAACACCTCCAGACTTCTTGTCTTTCTCTAGTTCGCACTCTTGACACTTTGCTTCTGGCCGCGTATCCCCTTAAAGAGAATTTTGATCTTTTGACTCTTAATCACAATCGTCCATCTTAGGGTTAGGCGAGATTCATCAAATTCTCCCTCTTTCCATTATGTTCCCTCTAGAAACTTCTCTTATAATCCTCATTAGGTTCACCTAAAAATGGTTTATCTTGAATTTTGTACCACCAGCTCATCATACTTATCTTCCACACACTTTACATAATTAAAGAAATCAACTTTGTTAGCTCATATTCGTAAAATCTTTGATTGAACTCATTTTATTGACACTCGACAATAACATGTTGTTACTCAGCAATAATAGTCTTTTGATGCTTGACCAACACTAGGTTGCTTGGCATGATCTAAGTCTTCCTTGCTCGATCGTTATTGTTATGCCCCTGATGCTCGACACTTATTAATTTTTTTGATGCTCGACACCCACTAACTTCTCTCTTTTCTTTTCACACACTAAATTTTTGCTCGACACATACTAAATTCTGCTCGGCTTGAACTAAGTTACTCGACTTCCACTGTTTGCTCGGTTAGGCTTGGTAGACACATTTTGATACATAGTCTTCTTCTTGTCTTAGCTTAAGTAACCTTTCGCTTTGTCATTAAGTAGATCAACAATACATCATATCATCAATGTCTTATCTGGTCTTAGTGCTCCTTTTATATATCATATAACTCAACCTTTCTCTAGGTACTCTTGTTATCCTTTCTTTTCAAATCCTCTTCATCAATCAATCAAATGATAAAATTCAGACCAAAAAGAATTTGTCTCACTAGCAAGTAGCAGGTTTGACATTAGTGACAAAATAATGATTATTCTATGATAGGTATCAACACTTCAAACAATCTTCTTTTTAATAGAAGTCATGCATTGCATTACAATCAATGCAAACCAAAACAATCATTGCCATGTATGTATGTATGCCATGGGTTCTGAAGAACCAATTAATACATTCTAAGTAATGTCATGAGAAATGTATATAGAAGTAGTGAGTGTTTTGGCATCAAGGACAAAATAAGGATAAGAGCAATACTCTCATGGTGGAGAAATCAATTAGTGTCCATTTGGTGTAGGCTAGTTGAACCTAAGAAAAAATGCTTCTTATAGGGGTTAATTCTTCATAGACTTCCTATGAAACATCCAAATGGAGACTTCAATTTCTGCATTTTGTGTAGAGTCCCTTAAACTTTGAAGCACTTATTTTTTGAATGCATTTTTGCTAACAAAATATGGATTCTTTATGGGATTACTAGATTAATGCTATTAATAGTATTTTAGATTTGTCTTTTGGTCACACTCTAAGCCTTAGAAAATCATGTAATATTGTTTTATCGTATCTTCTTGGGGAAATACTTTGGATTATTTAGAAGTATAAAAATGATAATTTGTTTAATGATAGATGTAGAGCTCTTACTGAGTCTCAAAGAAGACTCATTATGCATAGCATTGAAATGAAGTTATATATCACATTTAGGTTAATAAAGAATTTTTACAATATGGTATGGTTGAATTGGGAAGATGGTAGATCTCCCATGGTCATACTTGGATCCAACGCTCAAACAAGAGATCTCAGTTTGAAATAGCAACAAAGAGCTTGGGAAAAATTAAACTCTTAGGGCAAGACAAGCTAAGGATTTTCAAGAACCTACAAAGGCTAACCCTTTCCATTTCACCAACCCTTTCTTGGTACCTATAGCCGAAAGATTGTGCACCCATATGCTTAGATGGTGCATGAATATTAAATAATTAGATGGATGGATGATCACATTGGATGTGTGACTTGGGTTGATAGGATAGGTCCAATGATTAGAAACATATTATGTCCATCCTTATCTTTTTGATATCATTATATATGTATAGCGAAGATTAGGACAATGACTAGACCTTTACAAGTATATATTTTTAGTATTAGATATATAGATATATAGATATATTGATCACAATTTGATATCTTGTATTGTCTTATGTTTGTTTGACGAACAACTGTATTGTATAACATTTTAATTCTAATAAAAAAAATCACTTGGAGAGCATGCATGATGAGTAATCTTGAAACTAGTTAAAGAATTGGAAAAATAATCATATGCCCATTGTATTTCATGACCACAAACTAGAGATCTTGAATAAAACCATAATGTTATATTCATTTCACATGCTATGTAATGATTTAATAACATAAAGTGAATTACATAGCATGTGAAATAAATCATTTTGATGAAAACCTTGATTCCATATAGATAAAGGATGAACATATGCAACAAATTGCAAAGGGGGAGTGGGGCACAACCATTATCTATGAGTAGAGAAGACTAGGAACACAAAGGACTTATGCAGAACATTGTTAGTTGAAGAGGACGACGAGAAGTCTGGATGGAAAATGATCCCCAAAAATGGATGAAAACAAAATAAGATAGTGCTAAAAATTTCACATGCATGAAGAATAACTTAGAACTAGTTTCTTTTAAATTTTAGAAATATGCATTTGTTTAAGGTTGCATGTCGAACTAGTCGTAGTGCAACAAGGGCCATGTATTGGATGACACTTTAAAATGACTCTTATGCGCTCAATGGTTCTACAAAATATGTTTTACCCCATAAGTCAAAATAATATCTCTAAGCAACTAAGTCACAAACATAAACACTCAAAATATTGTTAAAATTTGACCTATCCTTCAAAATATTTGAAAATATATAATTAGCTATTATAATAGCTACTAGAACTTTGTGAGCACCCCACCATTTGCTACAAAAGACACCATTGACCAAATTTCATAAAATTTTCAATATTTCTTCTCTGTGATTTTCAATATACAAGCTTAACCTGTGCCAGAAAAAAAAAAAAAAAAAGATTAATGCGACTGATAAAGTGCACCATTTCTGCCTTAATAGGTAAGGTGGGCAGTGTCAATAGTTGTGTTGTGAGGCATTCGCAATTTATCCACCACGTGAATGATCATGAGAAAAAGTATGCAGGCCTCATTTTTCAATATAGATCAAATTGAGGATGAGATTTATCCAAGTTCCAACCTTAAAGTATCTACTATACACAATTAAAAGCTGTGATACTGGTGAAAATATGTACTTGTACGCCTAAAGTAATTACTAAAGACAGATAACAGCTGTGATACTGATGAAAATACTCATGTATCCACAGCAACCTGCTATAATTTGATCCATCAACTTTATGGGGAAAATCATAAACTTAATGAAATTTAAAACCTTGAATTACATAACAATCAAGTAGTACAGTTATCTTTTCTTATAATTTTTGTAGTGTTTTTATGACTGTCATTTAAAAATTATACTCACTAATCTATTATGACAATTATTTTTGTAATTCTATATGTAAAATGAAGATACCAAAACTAAGACCTGCAATTCAGTAAAGTTGTCTTTTTTCATTATTCTTGATTGTATGATAAACTTTTAGTTTAACTGGGTATATGTTTTAACGATGTTTGGGCATTCAATAATCTATCATGTCATATATTATTGTAAGTCTGTAAATAAAATAGAGATCAGAAGATAAAAACTAGAAGACATCACAGTTAGCCTTTCATGTAAATCTTGTTAATCATTGCTTTCGATTTTGACTGGGTATATCTTCTATCCATGTTACAGATTACATTCTCTCATATATCAGGCCAACTGTATCCTTTCTTGTAGATCTTGTAAATGATAATATAATAGCTTTTGATTTTGAATGGATATATTTTTCAATTGACATTTCAAATCACCCTCGGTGATCTATCATACACAGTATTCTTATAATTTTGTTTGTAATAATAAAATAGAAAAATAAAAATATCAAGAATGAGACCCAACAATTTATATTACAGTTATCTTATCTGTTTTTGTAATTTTTGTAATGGGTTTTAAGTGGATATTTTTTCAATTGATGTTTGAGATCACATTCAATGATCTATCAGATAAACCATTTTTACAATTTTATAAATAAAATAAAAATGTAAAAGACCAAGAACAGATTCAACAACTTAGTACAGTTATCATTTCATATAATTAATTGTATGATCCTTTCAATTATAACTGGATACAATTTTCAATCTCCATTTGAGATCACACTCTCAATGATCTATTACACCACCTATTCTTATAATTCTCCAAATAAAATCTATGGCTGTATAATTGCTTTAATTTTAAGTGGGTATTTTTTCAATTGATGTTTCAGATCACACTCAATGATCTATCAGACAAACCATTCTTGTAATTCTATAAATAAAATAGAAAATAAGATTATGAAACCATCTCGTCTTATAATTCTCCAAACAAAATCAGTAGTTGTATAATCGCTTTCAATTTTAATTGGGTATTTTTCCAATAGATCTGTCAGACAAATCCATTTTGTAATTTTCTAATTTTTTTTGAAATAGAAATATAAAAGGCCTAGAACAGATTCAACAACTATCTTTTCTTGTATTTCCTGTAATCAATTGTGATTAAAATAGGAATACACCAAGAATCACCTTTCATATTTACAAATGGCCAATGGATCTCAATAATCTACAACAATGGTCAAAGAGGGCAACCTCCAAGACCAGATGATTTCTTTCTTCTTTCTTCAACATGCACAAAATCTCATTCATGCTTTATGCTGAAACCAATCAATATATCAAACCCCATCTTCATCAAGCCCATCAATCAACGGCTTAGAAGCAAACCCTTATGGCTCCTATTGATCTTAAATCTACCAATTTTCTCCTTTTCCTGAATTGTATCAAGCTTTGGCTTCCAAACCTGGTTTCTTGATGTGACCAACTGCGCATAATCTTTTTGCAGCTGAGGAGTATTACAAAGCCCCTCTTCTGTAGTACTGCTAACATCAGTAGGCTCCTTATTGCTGAACCTCCCATCCTCAATAAGCTTTGTTATGAACTCTGAACACACTTTGATCCTCAGCCCTCCTTCACTACTCTTCTCTATTTCAAATGGGTTCTTCAACATGGGCCTCCCCAAACTGCAGTTAGAAGGAACCACACCAGAGTTAATGGCCATCTTGTGGGGAGATATGAATGAAGCCAATGATACCAAAGATAGAACGGATTGAAAGGATTGTTTGGGCAAAAGGAAATACTTGTGACCCATTTTAAGTTCATCCTTGGGAGAAAGGGCCGGTATTTTTTGCCCTATGTAAAAAGAATCTGAATGGCAAACAACATGTTCAGGCAAACTCTCCATTATTACACTAGCAAGTATTGGTTTGCTAATGATCTCCATATTCCCATCTGAATGAAGTAATTGAATGGAAGTTTGTTTGGGGTTAGAAACAACACAAGAAGTATGATTTCCCATTGTGAATATAGAGCTGAACCAGATAGATATGTGAGAAGTTTCAAGGAAACCCAGTTGGGAAGGTGCAAGGAAGGAGGGTTGCACAAGGTAGGTATATAAGAAGGGAAGAGTTGCACACGAGTGGAGGGGAATTGAATGAGTCAAAGAAGAGGCGTCCATGAGTAAAACATCTTTCTTGTTCTTCTTCCATGACTCACTTCTTCGAGTCAACTGCAGGTTTTTCTTGACCAAAATGTGGAGGCCCTTTGTCCTTCTCTTTTTGCCTTGTGTGGAGCCCCTACTTGTTTTGTACGTTGTATTACTTTGACGGCGCCCTTTGACGTTTCGGTTCAAGTGGGAATGCTGCGGAATTTTGAACTAAAATGGAAATTTTGGCCGCCCATTCTCTACGGTATGAACTTCTACCTTGGTTAGCTAGGTGGTTTTTGTTTTGCTTTTGCCTTTTACAATTGCTAGTGGGTGTGGATTTTTTTCAAAAAATCTATGAGAAGTTGTTTTGATATGAGAGTAAAAGTCTTAAGCTGCAATTTCTTTGTCAGAGTCAAGGATGTTATTCAATTTCATTTTAAGGCACGATCTTTGACCTTATTTCTTGCAATTTTGGAGTCCCACGCTCAATAAGACTTGATTTCTTGTTAAAGGCTCATTAAGAATCATTCAACTTCAATAGTAGACTAAGGACTATTGACTCAGGGACGCATTTTGATTCATAGAATCAAGCAATTCGATACTGTTTTATACCTTTGAACACTCACAAAACTAGGTATAACTTATTTTCATTGACTAGTCTTTATACTTTATTTTGTATGAAGAAAAATATGTAATATCACATTAAAAATAATGCGGAATAGTATCTTATTTTGAAATTTAAGATGACAAAAAGTTTCAAACAAGATATAGATGGTTAAATTGTAAGAAATATCTCTAGTAATAATTGACAAATCACAATGGTCTTGCTAACTAATCATTCCTAAACTATTTGTATTTCATAAGTGGACTCTAAATTATTTCTTTAACTATTCTCTTCTAAATATTCTCTATCTTTTTCTCTTTATTTATTTTCTCTATTTTCATTTTCATTTTCTTGATATATATATATATATATATATATATATATATATATATATATATTGGCATCCATACCATGGTGGAGGTAGAAAGTAAGATTGAAAAGTGCATATCCTTTTTGGGTGGGAGTGTTTTTAACACATGGTCATAATTGATTTTGCATTTCCACCATCCTGAGACCTAATCTTATAATTATTTTTAATTTAAAAAAAAAACTTCTCAATCATATTATAATTCCTTAGAATGTCAACTTTTATCTTCAAATGGGAGAGGTTAGGTTTACAACTCAATTTTGACCATCAACTTTTATTTATATAATCTCTTCTTCAACCAAAGTGGATTCTTAAGTGCCTAAAAAAATGACAAGTTCTATGGATCTATATCTAACTAATGCTCATACTAGAGTCTACCATAAAAGCCTATAAAATTAACCTTTGACTCACTACTATATGAAAAAAATAAAAATTGTATCTTGTGAATCTCTCTTATTTCTTGCCTTCGGTTAGCCAAACTCACTTGCAAACTATCCCAAACCTCCTTTTGATTTCAAAAAATGATTCTTTACCAAGTTATGGATTCACTTAAGTTAATTCACCTTAGCAGACCATTAGTTTTCCTAACAAAATTCACTTCAAATAACAAAAATCTATTAAAAGAGATGAAGACCTATTTTAGAATTAAATGCATGGTTTCTTGCATAAGCAAATTTTTCCTTACGAGCAACAAATCTCTAACTCTAATATGTCACACATCTCAAGGTGATTATGCTCATATTTCATGGTTCCATCTTTAAGAAGAAGCCTCAAACCATATTTCTTATGTATTATCCATTCTCCTATAAAATTAGAAATTCATATTTGGTATTCAAACACTATACGTAACCAAGGATTATACACTAATAACTTTTAAACTTTAGTTTTATCTCTTGCATGCCCTGTTACAACTACTACCACCATTTTATTTATGATTCTAGTTCTAATTCACTACATTCAAATCATAAAAGAGTTATTTTAATAGAAGGAAAAAAAGTAAGAAAATTTAGAATCATCTATTATTCACTCCCCACTAGTATTCACGATGAGCCTTACGTTTCTTAAGATTACATGTGCCCTTCTCATAATACTAAGTAGAACCCAACATACTTTAGTCACATATCTCTTTTTCAACAAGCTTTGATTTCCTAACTAATATCACATTAGAACATTGCAATACTCTTTACACTTGTGATTGAATTCAAAGTTATCCCTATCAATATGATGTCATTTGATGTGTTGCATTTCAATTCTAATCAAAATTATTAAGCCAAAGTTCTAGTAGGTTGCGATCAGAATTACCTATTAAATATCATTTGACACTTTTCTAAACACGTAAAGAACAAACTAATCATAAAAGCCCTATCTATCCCAATGAAATGAATACCAAACCCAACCTAAGCTATTTTTGCACACTCTTAGCATATTCTATAATCAACATAAGCTTTTACGTATCCCAATTAAATGAATACCAAACCCAACCTAAGCTACTTTTGCACACTTTTAGCATATTCTATAATCAACAATAAATAACTAATAAAATTTAAATCAAAATTTGTTCCTTTACGTTCTAGAAGTTCACTTCTACCTTAACAAAAATCTCAAAACAAGTTGATTAAAGTCATAATCCAGGCCCCTAGGCGAAAAATAATGTACCATGAATTGTCTTGTGGAAATGTGGGGAATTATACAAAATGCATTTCCCATGCGAAATTCAAGCGAAATGTACGCGAAGGCATTTTAAACGGGATTCTAGAAATTAATTATTGGACAGACCATTTTTTCTCCTGCCCCTGCCCGAAAAACATTCCCAATGGACAACGTCATCGTGCACATGCAACGCACTTATAAATGAGATGACCTGTCATTGAAACCGGCCGCCACCGGCGACCGCCCGTTTCTGCCGGTAAATAGTAATACCTAAAGATTCTTTTAAAGGAAATAACTGGCTTAGCCGGTATCTCCGGACGTAAATACTGATTATATTTGTGATATGAATATCAGGATTTAACTGTGTGATTTTGAGTCAAACTTGATGACCCATGTTTCATGAGTAGTGATTCAACATGAATCCATCTCTCATGAGAATAAATAGAACACGTAGCATTCATTGGATCTAGGTGATGCTCACAGGGGTGAAGCATCGGGACTTCCCGGGAGGTCACCCATCCCAGTACTACAGCGCGCTTAACTACGGAGTTTCCTCCATACTTAAACCCAAAGCTTGCAACCCCATTTGCAAAACCTTCACCAAGTGTTGTGCCTTATGAACCATTCATTATCTCCTACTTATCAACTGATTATATTTACTTATTATTAATTTAAATTTTAAAATTATATTTTAAATGTGACGAATCGAGAGTAGTGGATATACAAGACAAGTAAAGCGAGGATATATTTAACTTAGAAATGATTTTTAGTTAAATTTCTCCTCAATAAAAAATACGAATTTATTAATCGATAAGAATCCAAACTGCTTCATTCACGCTTTAATAAAAAAAACATTAAATATACATATAATCCAATAACGTTTAAAAAGATAATGTATAAGGATGAATAAAGGTTTTATATAGTATACCCCTTCGATCTAGAAATTTTCTATAAATAGAAGACCATATTATAGTTGAATAAAATAAAATAAAATAAAACAAATAGGCGAACTACTTTAGGTGTATTCGAATTTAGAGGCACGCCGCACGCCAATACGAGAAAGTGTGCAGAAAAATGATTTGTATATTGTTGTTAATTTGGGTAGTATTGGACTGGAAATATATACCACGGGTAAATTTAATCTAGAAAGTGTGTCACGTGCAACTTGCGGTGGGGCCCAAAGGCCGCAAAATTGAATTGAAGTTTTTTGAGATTTGTTGGCCACTCCCTTGGACTCGGCGCTTAGAGGCATGAATGAGATGTTTTGTTTCTTCCATTCGTCATGGAGATTCTTGTTTTTAGTCCAGTTTTTCTTTCAATTATATATTGTAGTTATTTACTAAGTTAGGGCAAGATTAATCCTACAAGATGGCAAGACTAATCTATTGGAGTCTTGGGTTTTTTAGTTTTTGTTTTGAGTGAGTTTTTTTCTATATGTATTATATATTGTAGCTATTTTTGAGCTAGGGCAAGACTAATCTTCAAGTGGGTGAGATAGCAAGACTAACATATTCCTTTTATTGAAGTCTTGGATTTTTCCATTTATAGTTGAGTTTTTGTCTATATGTATTATATATTGTAGTTATTTGTGAGCTAGGGCGAGACTAATCTCCTTGCAAATGAGATCCTCCACCCACAATCCATTTTAGCTCTTTAAACTGAGATCAGAGTCAAACCCAAGGCCAGGTGGAGAAAAAGGAAAGGAAAGGTGGTTTTATAGTCCACAACACTATGCCATAGTTTTTGGGTTTACATATGGTGACAGTGATATGGGACTACCTCGTACTCTTTTTCGAGAGGCACTTGGCGCTACAAATGAGGCGTACAACCCTACCCCCTAGTGGGATTTGAACTTGTGACCTCTCTTTCAAGAGTACAAGTTCTCCACCACTCGGCCAACTCAGGCTGTTGGCCAAGTCAACTCTATTGTATGTGTGAGCTTGCATATTGCAATTATTACTAAGTAGTTGTTAGTTTTAATTATATTAATGGAAATAGAGAACTAAACATTTGTGTACATAGTCATTTAGCATTGATTGTTCTTTCTTATGTTCTATATTAGTCACATGACTTATTGGTAGCTACCATTAATAATATAATAAATGATTTTCTCTAGTAAATGATATTGTTTTAACATATTGTAGCTCTCTTTTTTGTTTGGCAATGTGTAGGAATGCAAAATTTTGTTGTGATAAGGAATTTATGCATTTACTCTTTGTCCATATTATTTTCAATTGATTTGGTCTACTTGAATACTTTCTTCGTACAAGTGTGTTTGTATAGATCTCAAATTGCTTGTAAGCATTTATGTTAGAATTAAAAAGATGGCAATTAGAGATTATTCATATTAGGTTGTACCCTTTTTAAATAATTAGTGCAAGAGCACCATAGATGATTCTTGATCCTACAAGGGGGTCATATAGATTGCTTTTTTTTATGCTTTGGTGTACTCCAAATCTTGTAATAAGGCCTCATTAGGCCAATTGTGTTTGTAACCTATTAGGACATAGGCGATGAACTCTAGTTAAACTTCATCCAACATGTCCAAAGGGTATAAATGGTGCTTGTGGATCATAAGGGTCCTTCTTGTAATGATTGTAAGGTGTTTTGGTAGTTTGAATGTGACAAATGCAAAAAGTATAAAAGTTGTCAATGTTGACAAAATATTGCATAAGAGCATTGATGGCAACATTATGAACAAGTTTGATTCCCAATGACCAACTAATTCAAAAAATCAATTGGGTCAGTTGATACTACTTGACTATGACATGTATGGTTGAATCATGATGTAAGATTAAGTGTTGATGAAGACTTGGAACTCAATGTGCATTTGGTTCTCAACAATTTGGTGTAACAAGTCATTCTTTCAGTTATCTTTGTCTCTTGTCTTTACCTCAATAGTTCACTTGTCTATTTCCCCCCCCCCCCCCCCCCTCCTTTTCTATTCCTTCTTTATCTCACTTTGCTTTGTCTCATGTTGTCACTCCATTTATCTCAAAGTTTAATTCTTTCTTGTAGCATCTCTTGCCCTTTCATTCTTGTCTACCTATTACACAATCTTTCATCTTTGCCTTATCTCTAATTATGCCTTGTTGTGGCTTTCCTATCTTTTTTTTCATCAGTGCATATGACATCCAACTTAGACTTCTTACCAAAAAATATGCTGGGACCTCTCCCTTAGTGGAGTATTCCACATCTATATCAATTCATAAATATTATATTCCAATTAACTCAATAGAACTAATACAGATAGAGGAATGAATGCTAACCTACCTCTGAGATATTTAAAACTATCATTTGGTAGTGGCTTAGTAAATATGTAAGAAACTTATTCTTTAGTATGCACATACTCAATTCTTACCTCTTTCTCTTGTACTTTTTTCTAAGGAAATGATACTTTATTTCGATATGCTTTGTCTTTAAATGCATCACTGGATTCTTAGAAATATTTATTGCACTAGTGTTATCATAGTAAATAACTATTGGTTGTGTAACCTTCTCATGATTTCCTTTCAGAATCTATTTTATCCATATCACTTGTTGACAATTAATAGTAGCAACAACATATTCTGCCTTTGCAGGAGATTGTGAAATGCAATTTTGTGTCTTGCTTGTCCATGACATTAATCTTTCACCAAGAAAGAATGCTCCACTGAGTGTAATTTTTCTATTATCAACATTATTAGCCTAATCAACAACACTAAACTCATTGAAACTGAAATTTCCATCTTTAACATACCATAGGCCATAGTCTTTTCTCTTTAGAATTTGAAGAGAACCTTGCAAATTTCCAACTTCATGTGCAATATTTGATCTACTATGAACACCATACTACAGTTTACTATTCATAGATATTTATGAAATTTTATTTACCTATTTTTATTCATCCTTTTAGATGTTTTGCAAGTTGTGATCATAGGTGTTCCCACTAGTTTAGAGTTTTCCATTAAAAAAGTTTTCAATATTTCCTTGATATATTTTGATTGAGTGATATAGATAACTTTCTTTATATGTTGTATTTGAAGTCTAATAAAGAATTTGATTTCTTCTATCATTGACATCTAAAAATATTTTCTTGTTTGTTCTACAAATGACCTTTTCATTGCCTCATCTCCACCAAGGATTATATCATCAAAAATAAATTTAGCAATCAATATCCTATCCTCTCTTCCACACTTGAGATACACATTGCTATTGTCACTAGCTCTTGTGAATGTAATTTGCATAAGATAGGAGTGAAGTATTTGTTAGAAAGGACAGGGTTGTTATTGCACCAAAAGATCGACCTGTTAATGCCTGATACAACCAATAGTCTTATAGAACCATAGGAGGTGGTTAAGCCATGTCATGAACCCTGTGAGGGACACTGACCCACTACCAACAATCCCCCTCCCAACATTACTCGTCTTGGCTTACATGATTTGAACCTATGACCAAGCTTTGATACCAATTTTTGGAAAGGACAGTGTTGCCATTGCACCAAGATATCTATTAGGGTTTGATAGATCTAAAAAAGAAGAAGAATAAATAGTTATATTAAGAAGCAATAGAAGAAAACACAAAGAACACAGATAACACACTAATTTAACATGGTTCACCCAAAACCTAGGCTACGTACACCTACATAGCCTTCAACCTTTCTATTATCATCAAAAAGTTCACCAACATTACAATGCATTATGCATCTCAGCCACTTATAAAAACATTTTAGGGTAACCTATAAAACTGACCATTTTAAGGTTTTTACAATTTTGATTTTATGTTACTGGATCAGTCACTGCAATATAATCATCCACTTGAAGATTGATCGGGATCCACAACAAACAAGATCGACCTATTAATGCTTGATACAACCAATAGTCTTATAGAACTATAAGAGGCGGTTAAGCCATGCCACGAACCCTGCAAGGGACACTGACCCACTGCCAACAGTATTCCATACCAAGCTCTTGGTGCTTGTTTTAATCCATAAAAACCTTTTTGTAACTTACAAACCATTTCTTGACCTCTTTCAACAAAAAAAGCTTCATGTTGTTCAATGTATATTTCCTTTTCCAATATCCCAACTTCACAAATACTTATTTTACATCTATTTGATAAACCTTAAATCCTTTATAAGCAACGTATGCTAGAAGTATTCTAACATCTTCAAGTCTGACAACAAGGGGAAAATATCACCATAATCAAGACCTTCCTCTTGTTCATATCTCTTGCAAACCAATCTTTCTTTGTTCTTTATCACTTCTCCTTTCTCATCCACTTGTTCCTAAAAATCCACTTTGTACTTGTAACATTTTTGTCAATATTTATGGGTACAAAAATCCATGTTTTATTCTTTTCAATTTTACCTAGGTCCTCTTTCATAACATTAACCCAATCATCATCCTTAAATGCATCTTTAATAATTTTAGGTTCAAATTCACATTAAAAACACATAGTTTTCTTTTCGATACTTCTTGTCATCACACTAGCATTCATATCTCCAACAATTTCACTTTGAGAATGATTAAGTTTCACATGCCTTGGGAATAACTATGCTATTATTTGATTACCTTCAACATTGTTGATTAGTTGTGTGTCATTCACTTCTTCTTCCATCTGTAGAACTATATTAGATTCCACAGGTTCAATATTAACGAACTTCTTGTAGTCTTTAGGTTCTTCCTTGTTGTCTTCATCATTCTTCTTAGAACGTTCATCAATCTTGACATTTTCAGTCTTAATCATTTTGTTAATCCACTTGTTCAAACATTTATAAGCTTTACTTCTAGTGGAGCAACCAAGAAATATTGCTTTATCACTTTTAGAGTTAAACTTATATTTCAATTCATCCTTCTTAAATTAACACTTGCATCCAAATATTAATTTGAAATAGGTGACATTATGAGTATGACCAAACCAAAGATCATAAGGGGTTTCGTTTGTACCTTTCTTAAGTTATACCCTATTCAAAGTATAAACAACATTATGTTGAGATAATGGGTGTTGCACACATTGCATAATATTGTTATTTTATTATTTTATTTTTATTATGTAATGTTGTACCTAGATGGACGTGCAACATGTAAAGATTCCCATGGAATATTCTTGATGAGTTGTATTGTAACATTGTGAAAATATTTCATGTAATTATTTAATATTGGGGAAAAGAATTTGTAGGTTTAACTAAAGTATGAAAACCTCTAATATTTTTCCTTTTTCTCACCTTTATTATATTATCAAAATTGGCATGTCAAAACCTTTTGTGTCATTACCAACATTGCTCACATCTAGATATCAAACAATGTCCATTAGTAGTGTTCAATTTGAATATGTTACCTCTTGCTTGTTCACTAGTAGCAATCATTTAACTAGACTTTATTGATATCTTTCAAATACTAGTACTAAATTTAAAACTAAAACTTTTCTTGTTCAATTGAGAAACACTCAATGATTATACTTTAAACTACCTTCCCAATAAACATCATCACAAGTAATTTTATCATTGAGTGTTATTGAACCTTTACCTCTTATTACACATGGAGATCTTTTCAGAAAGTAAAGTCCACCAAGACAACTGAGAGAGGGGGGAAGGATGTGAGTTAGTTATGCACTTAAAACAACTCTCAATATCTTTATCAAGTTTAAAACATGAAAGCAATAGATGCAACAACCATAGAAAGATAACCATGCACAATAAAACTATATATATTAACTAGGGAAAGCCTTGATTAGAGGGAAACACCTAATGGGAATGATTCCCACAAGATGATGTACTAATATAAAAGTTCCTTGTGAATGGATAGACCCTATTAGGATTCAATGAAATAAAACTAGTACATGTGAGTTCCTATTAGGAGACTTTAATCCCTCTTAGGAGATTCCAACCCTGTTAGGAACTAAAAGGAGGACAACTGAACCCACTACCTAAATAGCCTCAAATAATCCTCACTTGAAAATCTTCTGGATAAGTATATCAAGATCTTTGAATTGATCAGAAAATAACTATTTTTCCAATAGTTCCTTTGAAGCTCACAGTACATCCTCAACATCAATCTCTACTCTGATCAAAATATATTTGCATTTAAGTTCACTCAACCAAACATCACAACACATATGATCTCACTAATGAATACCACATACTACCACAAGGAAATGACCTTTCCTTTATGCACATACACATCCATGGGATGAAGAAGTCATTATGGAATGGGTGCTAAAAGGTCTTTAAAAACAAGTATGTCCATTTTAAGATGGTGTATTTATCCCCCACTTTAGCGAAAGTATGAGTTGCCTCAAACTCATGGTTACATAGATCAAAAGAAAACGATGATCTTATCACAGCTTAGGAGACAAAGAAATCATCAAGCTAGGAACAATGCATAGATTTGAAGATAACCCAAAAAGGCTAAAGTACTCTAAGTCATACTCATAATCCATATCCCCCCCCCCCCCCAAGGAAATTGAGTCTTCATAATATCCCAAAATCATAATTTAAGAGAGATATCATTGAAAAGAAAGAAAGAGAAGTGGGTGTGATCAACTCACCCAATGAGGTTTCTATTATTTATTATGAATCACACAAAAGGGGATAAGATTGAATTGTGTAATAGGTTTGTGTGCCCAATGCAACAAAATCAAATGAGACAAGATCAAATGGTCTAATGAGTTTGTGTTCTTGATAGTCAATTCCATAAAGAAAAGAAAGGGCAAGGATTGAATGGTCTTTGCCTATTTATGTTCTCGATAGTCAATTCCAAAAAAATTCTTTACACTCTCGTGATATAGTACTCCTATATTGAGAATGGTTTATGTATGTTCTTGGATAGGTCAAATGGTCTAGAAAGTGTGTAACATGGTAGTCAACTAATCCAAGACATGTATAAAGAAAGAATAGCTGGCCCAAGCAAGTTGTATCATGTTAGTGTACTCTATATGGTGTTTGAAAAATAAAAACATATGAAAAAGATAGGGGGACCATGTATGGCCCCCATAATATGAAAAAATAATTTCTTATTTTGGAATCTTAAGGAAGTGATGAAGAAGGATAAAATAATTACAACATCAAGATAATATCCACAAGAAACACTCAGTCCAAACCAAAGAGGTCATAACTCCTATGAGATCATGGAAGGGTAGAGTGCAAAGAAAGCATGAGACAAGTGAAAAGGGAAATCCTTGAAAATGACAACACACTATTATGAGTTTCCCAGGTTAGTGATCTAGCTACTATGAAAATCCAATTACAAATAATGCAAGATTAGATTTTACATGATAAATGGATAACACAAAACCAAAGGAAATAGTGTATCAAGGAGAAAGTGAAAAAGAAGGACATGATTCCCTTTCCCCCCCAAGTAAAGGATCAAGAGAAGATAAAACAAATATATTCAGATACTAAAAAATAAAACCATGTATGATAATGGGCACCCAGAAAGAAGGCCAATAATATTACATGGGGAGAAACATAATAGAGACTTAAATGTTATTTAAAGAAATTAGAAGGTAAAGAGAGCTCATTATAAGGAGATATGTGAATAACCTAATTAGTAATGAATTATTGGATATTGTAATGTAAATATTGGTACTCATTATTAGAGTGAGCATGATAATAGGAATGCATGCAAAATAAAAGATTCATGAGTTTTTTACTATGTTTCTTTCTAGGTCTAGGCCTAGTAATCACCTTAGCATGAAGAAGTTTAGGTAAGATAAGTTCTTGATTAGTAGGAGAAGATATGTGAGGAGAGGATGTGTACACATAATAAGATTTGGTACTTTTTTGTGCACATCTTAAATTATTAACAACAACAGTGATAAAGGAGTGCCTATGCCCCCCTTTGCCTAAGGGCATATGATTTTTATCACTAGATTTAATAGATTCATCATGAGTGGAAGTAGAAACAAAGTTGGAAAAGAGAGGAGTTGTGTAATTTCTCATAAATGGAAGGTCCTTAAGTTTGTATTTCCCAATGAATGTTGGTGTGAAATCTAAGGATCTCCAATCATCACCTAGAAGGGTACTTGTAGAAGGAGGATTATCCTTAGATTCTTGATATTTTTGTTCCTCAACATTTAGACAACTATTTGGTTTAGTGTCTGCATGAAGAGTATACATGCCATTATTATAGATAAACTTGACTTATTGATGAAGAGTTGAAGGAACAACATGCATAGCATATAACCAAGGTCTACCCAAAAGTAGATTGTGATTTAGAGGTCCAGGCATAACATGAATATGAGTATTTAGAATAACTAGACCTACTTTGATAGGTAAAGTGATGGTGCCTAAATATATCTCAGAAACATTATCAAAACCACAAATAGAATTTCTATCAGGTTTGATATGTGAAAGATCAACATTAAGTTGTTTGAGCATATCCTGTTGGAAATACAATGGAAAAAGTAAACTCTGAGAGGGGTGGGGGGTGAAACAACACCTAAAACTTTCAACCTTAAAATCATTCACCACACATCCATCTCACAATCTATGCATGTAAATTGAAATACCAAATTAAACATATACATTCATAACTTGAAAGTAAATAAACATTCAACGCATGTATGACACAAGATTTTTCATTACCTAGAAAGCCTCCAGTGAGAAGGTAAAATTGGGGTGGGGATGACACCCACAAATCTCTACTACTATAGTAATAAAGTGTATCTAATGAAGGTTACAATGTTTGATCATGAAAGATGATCTAGCCTGTAAAAGGTCTGCCCTATTAAAGGCTTACAAGATTATTAGATATTATCATGTTAAAGGATTTCAACACCCTATTAGAAGTGTGCTTGGTACAAGGACTTTGACTTGCAATGAAGTAAGCACCCTATCAAACGATTTTCAACAACCCATTAAGATTACTCTATTAAGAGATTTAACTGATTCACCTGCTAGAATGTATCAACAATGATCCTACAGTTAACACTCTGTTGCTAGATAATATATCACCTCTTTGCATGTATCCTTGATCCTTATAATTAGATGTATCTCTTTTGTCCTCTAATTCCTTTTTCTTTTCTCCTCTAACTGATTCTATAATGTATCTCAATTCACAATACTTTAGTCACCATGAATGCTCTTTTTGTGCATGCAAACTTCTCTCTTTTCTCCAACAATCATAAAAAGTTTAGGGTTTGTCCTCCTTAAGAAGACCTAGGTGACTTAGGGTTAGGTATGAATCAATGATTGTGATTCATCTATCCAGCCACTCAGTTCATCCCTTTAACTAATTGATTGCATGTACTATATAGGGATTCTCAATTAAGATTCATTCTTATCATCTAGGATCGCAAAACAATCCTCAAGTTAGCTCCAAAATAGTTTACACAGTAGTTTTTTCCATTACAAAAAACCATGTCAAAACTATATCACTCAGCACTTGAAGTCCCTGATACACGGCATCAACTATAACTTCTATGCTATAACTCAACCTCTGAATTACTCGGCATCAATTGATCACTCAACATTTGAATGACTCGACACTTACTAGATGCTCGACACTTGAGTAACTCAACACTTACTAGTTACTTGACACATACTGTATATCTCTCGCTCGACATATACTATTTGACAACTTATGCTCGACATGTATTACTTTTTCAACATGAACTAAGTAAATGACTTAAGTGTATTGTCACTCATATGTCAAAACCAATTTGAGATTAACAATCTTCCCCTTTGACATGAGTGGCAAAAACACTTGGTCATATATGAATGATCTTAACTTATGAGCATAACTCAAATACTCACTATCTCTATTCGGCATATGTACAAAATCTCAAAATTTCAAAATTTTGCAAAAACTTGACTTAACAGTCATACCTCAAAATCTTATAACTTCCCTTGAGTTGATTGTACTATTATGAATTTGAACCAGTACTCCTATTGAGTAAATATGCATATGTTGAACCGTGTTGTACTCTATTTCTTTCTTTTACTCCCCCTTTGGTTGGTCTCCCCCAAAATTGTATCTATTATTTCCTTGAATTCATTGACACTCTCAAAACTTAGTGCTCCCCCTTACTTATTTCTCCCCCTTTTTGACACTTATGTCAAAGGGTTATACATGTATGGTGTGTTTATCCAAGAAAGATTTATAGATCTCAAGTATTAACTTTATAGATGCATCCCAATTATCATAAGTTACCTTCAATGATTTGATTTAGATGGCTAATTCGGTAGCAAGATGAACTATGCCTTCAAGTGTAGAAAGATGGGGATCTTTCTGCATTAATGTATCTGTAAAGGCTAGCTCCTTGTGAACTATTTCCATGTGGGGGTCAACATGGATTGGATGCTAATCAGTGTAGCTCAAATATTTGCATCTTGAGCATGTAGAGATGCCAACTGACCTTGGGAATTCATCAAATTCCTAAAGTGTTTCTGACTCTAATATGGAGAATGTGGTAGAGTAGTACCTATTAGCTTCATATCTCCCTCTAGATTTGCAATATGTTTTTGCACTTCTTGTGTGAATAGAGTTGTATCACACAACTTGGTGTAAAGTGAGAAAACATTCTCTAAGACTTTCTTTACACTATCAATCTTGGTTGCTAACTCAACTTGAATAAGTGCAATAGAACTTGATATCTTTTCATTGAGTTTTCCTTGAAATTTTATTTCAAACCATTCAAGTAATTTTACATTGGAATCCAGATCTGTATCATTGATATGTTCTACAATGTTTACCAACTGCTCCATGATAGGCTTGTCTTCTTCAGGTACATGCAGGCTGAATGCATCAATAAATATATCCTTGATGTCTTGCAATGCTTGCTTCTTCCTAAGCTCCCTTTTGAGCAGTTCTTGATGCTTTTTCCCTGCAAGTGCATTATGTAGTATGCCCATTTGTTCAATAGTGATTGTGGAAAGGTCAAACTTTGGTAGAACAATCACTTTATCCAAGTTTACATCACCAAATGATGTAGCCTCATCTATTTTGGATGTATTAGGACTAGACCTTGATGACTACAGTGGTGTAGCTTCTACACTCAGCTTGTGAAGTGCTTGACTTGGAGGAGTAGTAGTTGTTGGCAAAGAAACCAATGTTTGTATTGCTAATTTCTCCTCAGGCTTTGTAGTCAAGTCTAACTCTTCAGTCCTCTTCTCTTCTTGCCTTTTGATTTCAATTGCACCTTGAACTTGTGTTGTAGGTACAAGAGTATCTACCTAACCTATTTGAACTTGTCTTCCATCCTATCTTCTGTAGTAAATTATGGTACTGACATAGTGTGCACCAATTTGCTAACATTTTTTGTTGATGTTTCTTTTCTTTGATACACTACAATGGGTAATGTAGGTTGTATCATAGTAAATTGAGGGGTTTTTGATATGTCTTGTGTTTCTACCTTTGTAGATGTCTTTTGTGCCTTCTTAAGTTCATCTACACTAACCAATATAGGATGACTACATAGTTGTGCCTTGGTGGTGGTGTCTAGTAATATCTTCAGCATGTACTCCTCTATTAGGGGATGATGTTCTGAGTCACATTGTTAGAAACATTCTTTTCAATGTTTATTTTTGTCACATGTTTTGGACTAGCACTCGACATCTATATATCTAGAATACTCTGTTCTAGTTGTTGGTCTTCTGTAGTTGTTTCCTATGAATTTTCATTTGTCTTAGTACATTCCACAAGTGCATCTTTCCTAGTATCAACTTTAGTAACCTCCATTACTTCTTGTTCACCTTTTTCATCATCTACCTCAATAGGTGTCTCCTCAATTTCCTTAGGTGTTGTCAGCCCATAAATCACTTTCCATATTTGGGTACTTTGTTGAACAAAATCTTCAATTTTATTCTACAAAACATGGAATGCTTGGTACTTTGGAGTAAATCTTCTTGGATACTTCTTAATGGCCTTTATCATCTTAGGTTTATCTAAATCTGACATCACTCTTGCAAGTGTAGTTTCTCATATATTTCTCTCTATTGTGAGACTATATTTCCATCTTTTATCAACTCTATCATATAAGTTCTTTGGTAGGGAGTTGGCAACCTCAATTGGAGTCATCTTAAATGTTTCCATCATGGAAAATACTGACTCTTCTACCTTATCCAAGCTTATCAAATTCAATATGTGAAAATCCACTCAAATCTGCATTATTCTTTATATTTTCACATAGATTATCCAAATCAAAAGAATGATTGTGACTTACTACTTTGAATTGGCTATTATCATCAAATTTTGTCCTCTCCTCATCTGATCCGGCTAGAGCAATGTACTTTCTCCTTTGTCTCTTCTTAGAATTATCAACTTGTATAACTTTCCTAGCCATCTTTTCTTTTGGCTTTGCCACTTCTTGAGCTTTCTTAGTGGTAGCTCTTGTGTTGGTTGTGGTAGTTGGAACTTTAGACTAAGGTTTTACAACCTTCTTTGGTTTTTTGACTACTAGAGGTTTAGCTTTTTTCCTCTTCTTCTTTGTGGTTATAGGTTCTTCACTGACTTCTTCTCCCTTGACACCTTCTTCAAGCTCGGTTTCCTCTTCACCTTGAGCTTTTCCTTGAACTTGGGTTAGGGCCAATGGTGCTTGAGTAGGGACATCTTCTTCTTCATCATCTTCCTCTACTCCTTCACCAAATTTTTCTTTAAGCTTCTTAATAATTTTGTTCTTCTTTCTTATCACTGGTGTTGTCTTCAAGTCCATAGTTATCTTGATTTTGTAACATCATAATTACCAAAGTCAATAGCCTTACTATCTACTTCTTTTGCAAGCAGAGTTGTAATTACTGCAAATGCCTCATCCACATTAATCTCATATCTTAGAGGTCTTAACTGTCTTACCCTTGGAACTACAACTTGTACATATGTAAAATCAGTATCAACTAGAAAGAAAACATCATTAAAATTCTCAACTAGTGACACTGGAATCCTATGTCTTTGTTTCATTGACTTCTTGAAGTCCTCAAAGTAACTAGTCATAATAGACTCAAAATTCTCTCCCATTTACTCAATGAATTCACCTATTTGCACTACAATAGATCTGTTTGTCTTAAATTCAATTATAGCAAAGGAAGGAATTGTGTTCTACACATAGAAAAATATGCATACAAGTATTGATCCAAACTTGCATTGTGCACTCTTGGTTTTCCTTATGGCTCCCAAGTTTTCTGATAATTGTTGCAATTGTAGCTTGGCAAGGTCATAAGAATGATCCTTTTTCACTATCTTGTAGCCTATGTCAACAAAAATACAAGATACACTATCCAACCTACTTGATTGAAAGAATTTGTGTGAGATAATCCTTACTACAAAAGCAATTAGGGAATCTATAATGGTATCGATTGTCATTCCTCTCTTGTTCCACATTGTCCCTATGTTTTTCTCAAAAACCTCTTTTGTATCACTTTTCATGGTTTTGGGTTTGTCTAGGGTTGGATACTCTATTACCCTCTGCACAATCTTCTTAGTAATATTGATAGGTCCATTCTCTAACCATACAAAATTCTAATGGATTCTACTCAAAAAAATCTTTATCCACTCTGTCTTAAAGACGTTGGGGAAATCTAGGGCATGAGTTAATCCTTTTCTTTCTACAATTTTGTATCCATCCTTCAGTATTCCATTTTCACATAGCTTTCCATATAGGTCTTTGATTTCCATGTCACCTATGCTACCCACCTTTCATGTGTAACAACATCTCACATCTTGAACCATTAAGATTTGTGGTGGTATCATGGATAACGCAATAGATGGATCTTATTTATAAGCAATGTCAGGAATTGCCTTGAAATTTGGTTATCTAATCTTTGTGTTGATTAATTGGACATTTAACACTTCCTTTCCATCTTTTAACTTAGTAGTAGAAGAACTAGATGCCATATTTAATACCTAGGATTTGCACAAATTCAAACAATGTAGCTCAACACACGATAAATACCTTCACAAATATTATGAATGGTTTCAAAAAGTGCTTGAATTCACTTTGAAAAAACTCGAAATGATCTCTTCAATTTGCCTTTAGCTCTTCATTCTCTCTCCAAATTTGCATGATGTCAAATGAGTCAAAAATTGATCATATAGACCTTAAAACATCACAATTAATGCTTAGTGCTTACACAACTATAAGCTCAGCTTGAATAGAAATTTTAACTCACTTGGCTTCCATGTAGTTTCCTTTACACTCATCAACAACTATGAGATTGGTAAACACTATCACTTATGATACCTTGACATTCACTAGATTTCACTTGGCAACTTAAGTGAAACATTTCATGCTCGACAGTAACATGAAAACTGACAAAACTAAAAGATTTCTTCCAGATTCCAAACAACACTTTGCATCTTTCTTCATGAAAATATAATCTTTTTAGAACTAAATGCTTGGAATTGATGTATAGTATATCTTTTAAATATTAGTCCCACACATACCTCTTGATTTCTTAATTGGAGGTGGTGTGATCACCTTACCCATTGGGTGAAGTGATCCCATCTGAACTTGATTTGTTGCAATCTTCCTTTCTCTTCCATGTCTTGTTTATCTCATCTCTAACATTCTCAACATGTGCCTTTCCTTTTCCTTTGTAGAACTCACTACTTGGTGCTCTTGACCTTGTTGGACAATTCCTGCTTATGTGACTAGTCCTTAAGCAACTAAAACATGTAGTTTAAGTCAACCATGTTTTTTAGTCACTTATGAAATGTGTTCTTATGTAGTTTTAAGCAACATGTCCATACTCTTGACAATAGTGACAACCATACCTAGTAAATTATAAGAGTTCTCATTGTGCTTTACCTTCCTCTACTTGTTTGATGACCATTTGGGCTTGGATTTGCATTCATATGCTCTATCTCCATACTTTTGATAGTTATAACAGTATCCTTCAAATCTTTGTTTGCTCAAGGTCTTGGTTCTATATTCATGTGCCTGATGTACTTGTTTGTTGCATTTGTGGTAGTGACCCATGAATTTTTGCTTAGGATTTTGATTTGTAGTCTTGCTCCTACAAACATTGGTAGTATGACCTGTCTTACCACAATAATGATAAGTAGGTTTGGAGTTTTTACCTTTGTTGCTTCTCTCTTTGACAATTTTAGATGATTCTCCTTCTTCAGTGCTGGTGTATCCTAATCCAGTAGTATCACTATTGGATCTAGGAGATCTCATTAGTTGCTCAAAATACTTGATAGCTTCACTAGGTCTATTGAAGCTTTCAAAAAACTCTTTTTCTTTTTTTCAGATCATTTCTCAATTGTTCATTCTGTAACTTCAATTTTGTGATCTCAATATCTTTTCCATTCAATTCATGATTGGAAATTATCATTTGATTTAATGTTTCTAATTGCATGCTAGAAATTCTTTGTACTTTTGATGTCTTCTCTTCCAATCTATTGGTCAGTAATCTTTTGTCATCTTCAATCATGACTTTATCTTCCTCAACTTTCTTTTTCTACTCGGCCACCTCACATAGTAATACTGATTGGAGTTCTTGTTCTATCTTGAAATTTATGACCTCTTCAGTTAGGGTTCCATTCTTTTCCATTAGATCTGCAATTGTTGTATCAAATTCATTTGTGTTTCCTTTAGTAAATAGTCTAATAGTGTCAATCTCTTGGTATTGTGTGTCATTCTCCTCAATGGCTACATCTTTCCTTCTCTTCAGTGAACACTTTAGATTATCTCTTGCTTCATTTAGCTAATGTAGGGCAAGTTGTATTTTAATCTTCTGGTTCTCAATAGTTTTTCCCAACTTGTAGACTTCCATCTCCAAGATCTTTCCTCAAAGCCACAAAGCTTTACTTTCTAAAGAACAAAGCTCTGATACCGATTGTTGAAAATAGAGTGGGAAAAGTAAACATTGTGGGGGGGGGTGAATCAACACCCAAAATTTTCAACCTTAAAATCATTCACCACACATTCATCTCACAATCTATGCATGTAAACTGAAATACCAAATTAAGCATATACATCCATAACTTGAAAGTAAATAAACATTCAACACATGTATGACACAAAATATTTGGTTACCCAAAAACCCTCCAATGAGAAGGTAAAACTTGGGTGGGGATGATACCCACAAATCTCCACTACTATAGTAATAAAGTGTATCCAATGAAGGTTACAATGTTTGATCATGAAACATTATCTACCTTGTGAAAGGTCTGCCTTGTTAAAGGCTTACAATATTGTTAAATCTTACCCTGTTAAAGGATTTCAACACCCTATTATAAATGTGCCTGGTAAAAGGACTTTGACTTACAATGAAGTAAGAACCCTATCAAATGATTTTCAACAGCATCTTAAGACTACTCTATTAAGATATTTAATTGATTCACCTACTAGAATGTATCAGCAATGATCCTGTGGTTAGCCCTCTGCTGCTAGATAATAGATCACCTCTTTGCATGTATCCTTGATCCTTCTGATTAGATGTATCTCTTCTATCCTTTAATTCCTTTCCTCTATTCTCCTATAACTAATTCTGTAATGTATCTCAATTCACAATACTTTAGTCACCATGAATGCTCTATTTGTGCATGAAAACTTCTCTCTTTTCTCCAACATACATAAAAAGTTTAGGGTTTTTCCTCCTTAAGAAGACCTAGGTGACTTAGGGTTAGGTACAAAATAATGCTTACGATTCATCCATCTAGCTGCTCAATTCATTCCTTTAACTGATTGGTTGCATGTACTGCATCGAGATTCTTAATTAATATTCGTTCTTATTATCTAGGATCAAAAAACAATCCTCAAGTCTGATTCAAAATGGTTTACATAGTACTTAGTTTGTGTGATTCTAAACAACTATGTCAAAATTATATTACTTGCTGCTTGAAGTCCGTGATGCTCGGCATGATTTGTAGGTTCAATGCTATAACTTGGCCTTTGAATGAATCAACATCTATTGATCACTCGACATCTAAATGATTCGACACTTACTATATGATCGACACTTGAATGCCTCGATACTTACTAGTTACTCAACACATATTGTATATTTTTCACTCAACATATACTATTTGACAACTTATGCTCGACATCTATTACTTGTTTGTCATGAACTAAGTAAATGAGTTAAGTGTATTGTCACTCATATGTCAAAACCAATCTAAGATTAACATATCCATACTATAAACATTAAGCCCAGATCCATTATCAACTATAGTCTAACAAATAAGGTTACCATTGACTAGGAAAACTATCATAAGAGTGTCATAGTGATATTGAATCTCTTTCAAAGGTATATCATCATGAGTAAAGACAATTTGAGAAAAGGGTATCATTCATGCATAGTAAAAAGGTATTGATGTTATCTTGATTAGGAGATGGAGTAGAAAGAGTGGATAAAGATTTTTTCAAGGCTTCATGATATGTAAAAGATATTTGAAGAAGTCCCCTGAGAGAAATCTTGACAGGTATTACTTCTTACAATACCAAATCATACTCAAACCTAAGATTTTGAGAAAGATGAGGTGGAGGGGGAAGAATAGGTTGAGAAGGTGGAAGATATGTAGTCAGATGAGGATTATTTCTTGTACGATTTGTGTGAGACACCATATGATAATCTTGGCAATTATTATGTTCCCCTTGAAGAGTTATAGGAGGAGGACCCTTAAGGGTGATAAGAGGATTATTTGATGAAGGAACAACCTTGAAAGTGAGAATAGGTTGAGAAACATTAACTTGATTAAGAGATTTCTTCTCCATAGACACACCACTAAAAGATAGTGTAATATGGAGATTGTCATTATTCACTTTTCCTAAATAATCTTTAGAATAAGGACTGTAGATGTCCATTAATGATTCATCTCTACTAGGATCATCAAATGAAGGCAAGGTCACATTGATGAAAGTGTTTATAACAATCTACTCTTGCACTAAAATATCCTTAAGAGGAAGGTATATTTTAGGAGAAGGAGAAATATCAACTACGTCACATGTGGAAATGAGATAGAAGAGGTGTCATCCATAATATCCTTGTTTGGAAGTAAGGTTCTTTCATGAGGAGGAGAGTAGTCCATGTTATCATCCAATGGCTCATCCCAAATAGGAGTATCCTCATAGGGAAGATTATCTCTATGACGAAAGCATACCATATAAGAAAAATGAGAGGAATTAAAAGAAAAATAATCCTTACCAAAAGTTTTCTTATAGATAAGGTCTATATTAGGAGAAAGTTTAACATCAATCTCCATCTTTCCCTCATAGATAGAAAGAGAATTAAGAGAGAGGTTAAAATTATATTATTTCTTTGATTGTTCCTTAGAAGATAACATAAGAGAGGACAAGGAAACATCACATACCCTAGATTGATTCATTTTAGAGGAAACATATCTTAAATAAGGATGTCTTTTAATGGAGAAGGAGATATATTAATGGTTGAAAAATGATTTTAAAAAATTTTGCAACATGATTTAAATGCATACAAACATGCACTACAAAAGTAAACTAAAAGAAGAGATAAATAAATCAAACTTAATAAGATATCCAAATCTAACTCCAAAAAATAATAGAAGAGGTCAATATGGCAGGTTCATCCAAAACAAGGTAAATACCTAATGATCTAACTCCAATAAGAAAGGGTCATGAGGTCGGGTTCACAAAAATGCTTAGGTGAAGTCCATTCCAAAGAAGAGGAATTTCCAAGAGAGGAATATCTAACTCCAAGAAAGAGGGTAAGAAGGCCAGGTTCACCAAATTGTTTAGGGGGAAAAGGGAGACACTTTAATAGGATTGTAGATCTTCTCTTTTCTAGGGCCACTAAGCCATTCAAATATGTATGAAAGGGAAAGGCTGGACTTTTCAGATATAAATCCACTTCTAATCCAAATTATATATGCTAGGACCCAAAAGAAGAAGGGCGCCAATACTAAATTCAGATTATAAAGAGGAATGAAATACAAAAAAATGTACTCTTTGGCCCTTAATAGGTTAATGTGAATATGAAATTGAAACAAATTCTTAAATAATGTCAATCTAGATGTCATGTGTATAAAACTAGCCCAATTAAGATATATATCTAGGGTAAAGATATAAAATAAAATAAAATATGAAAGACTCACCTTAGAATTCATAGAGGAAGATTTATTTTAGCCTTGAAAGCATTTCTGAACCATTTTCTAAATATCTGACCTTAGATCTCGGAATGAAATGAAAAAATGAATGAAAGCCATTAATCTCTTGATAAAAGGGCACTGAATGTCTAGGTTGATATAGTCCAAAGATTTTGTAATGAAATTCTTTGAAAGCTCCTGAAGAGAAGGTTTTGTATCTATAAGCTCCAACTGATATCCTGCAAATTAACACAAAAAGAAGGGTTTTGTGGTTGGCATTGGTTGAGGGCTTGCCTTGGTAAAGCCCTATGTTAAGGAATTAACCATAAATGAGAAATATAAATGTAAATAATTGAAAGACAAGATAAATGTTAGGATTCACCTTGCTTGTGGTGTAGGTACCCTCCATTCTCCATAGCATCTATCATTCTAACTCTTCATGAGTTCTACTCAAAGGCATTTGTGCCTAAGAGACATTTGTAATAGGTAGAAATAGTTATCTAATAAATCAAGCCTACTTGTAAGGGCTAGTCACCATTGGTGTTTTATAAACCATGGGTTTTTTACTATGGTCATTGGGCACATCTTAGTCCTAGGATAAGATAGGTATGGTCTTAGGCTTATAAAATTGTGTACTCGGCTAACATTGGGAATCCTTTGTTAACCGACCCAACTCGGCATGGTCTTGGAGCTCGACAGTGCTTGAGAATTGACTGGTATAGAGGTTACACTAACTTTCCATTGTTAATCAATACAACTCAGTTGACACTACCTCCAAACTTGGTTAACACTAAAATTCTTGGCACATACTATGGAACTATCTTCAATGACTGAGTAGGCTCGACTAATACTGACTGCTTGGCAAGATTGACAATTTTTTGTTACATTTTACAAACTTTCACCTAAGCACTCCCAACATGCACAACCTTTAAAAATAAGTTGGATTATTTGGTAAAGGTCCTCAAATATCCCTTTTAGGTGGGTGGAAGATAGACATAGAATATGTAATTTTACTTTTGAATCAATAACAAGATCTTGTTTTTCTTGTAAAACGCTGCATTTCCATAGTGCATAGACTGGTGCAAATTGGAACATTTGAATAAGTGATTGATTTGAATTTTGAATATCTTAATTGAAGAATGCAATTAGTCTGAGGGTTTTAAGTGCTTTGTAACTAAATTTATTTGAAATTCTTTCTTGGGTGCACCAAAGCCCTCCATTTGGTGACTAGTTTTAGGAATAATTCCCTAACTTGCATTCCCACTGTGGAATCTTCATGCCACTTGGAAAAATGTAAGTTAGGAGGTTGTAAAATATGGCCCCTAAAGAATGGGAGATGGAAAGCAAGGAAATCACTTTTGCTAGCAAGCCCTAGGCCAAACATCTTTATGTGTTTGGTGCAGGACAATAGGTATTGAAGTGTTGTAGGCACTTGGGGGATGGATGAAACCAATCTAAGAGTGTATAATGATATTTAGTAGATCCCTACATGTTTCCTAGTTGGTGGTTTGTTTCCCTAGTATTTATCATACCCAAATTTCAAAAAATTTAATCAAAATATGCAAGAGGGCATAAAAATTCAATCTTTAAAGTGTTTGAAGACTTATCCAATTCTTGGTTGTCTCATGATTTCAAATCCTCTAGCTAATCACCAGCTCTACCCCGCACTTCAAATTTTTGAATTCTATTTCCTAAGTCTCAAATTATCAATGGTTAATGAAAGACACCAAAAAATGTATTTTCAACCAAATCATTAACCATTAACCTTTTAAAAGGTTAAGGTTTGAGGGTCAAAACACATATTCTAAACCATTAACCTTTAAAAAGGTTAAGGTTTAGGTTCCAAAGCATGCATTCTGAACCATTAACATTAACCTCTCATCCAAAAAGATTAAGGTTGAGCTCCAAAATACATATTTTCGAGGTGGTTATTAACCTCTTTGCTCAAAAGGTGAAAGATTCTATATGTGGTTCAAATTAAGTAAATTATAATTAGCAAGCAATAAGAAGGTTCACACGTTTGCAATTCAAGTGTCATTCCTCCAAGATTTCCAAGAAAGAGAAATTCAGTATCATCTTAACTATTATCTCCATTGGCATTTTCTTCATATATGATGAGTTGTAGCCTTGGTTACATGTTTTGATAATGCTCCTGTGGTGGATGATAGTCATATGTAAAAGGACATCCCTAATTTGTGAACACCAACACATACACTCCATACTCACCACTCCCACACAAGCTAAGATCACTATTTTTACATAGTGTAAGAGCTCCAAATACTCAGAGAATGTGCAAGTTTCATGCTCATACTTCTTCAATCTCCTACCCGTGGCATTAGGTGATTTTCAATTTTTGCAACCTCCTTAAATGTGTACGATGGGAGCATGAAATATGGGTGGACATGTGAGAAAGAACATGAAAAATGATATATGTGATAGGAATAACATAGTACCATGAAATAAATATGAAGTATGTAGTAGCCTCAAAGGTGTGTGACTCATTTGACCAATTGCATTGAAGGCAGCATTGTGACAAGTTAAAAGAATTTTTTTGTCAAAATGCCCTCTACAGTCCATGAGTATGTTGTGGGGATGAGAATAGTAGTCCCTACCTCTCAAGAAGATGGATATACTAAAGTCATCTAGCTTGCAGAGGGTGATGAGGATCACAATTCTACTAAAGTTTCCCTTGGAGTTTTCGCATCATATCTCAGGTCACCCTCAAATGTGTGTGACTCGTTTGACCAATTGCATTGAAGGTAGCACTATAGCAGGTTAAAAGAAAATTGTTTGTTAAAATGCCATCTATAGTCCATGAGTATGTTGTGGGGATGAGAATAGTAGTCCCTACCTCTCAAGAAGACAAATATGCTAAAGTCATCTAGCTTGCAGAGGGTGATGAGGATCACAATGCTACTAAAGTTTCTCTTGGAGTTCTTGGCATCATATCTTAGGTCACTCTTCAACTACAACCAATGTTCAAGAGAAACATTACAAAACTTGAAAAGGATGATGGGGACTTGGAAAATATGGTACGTACATTTGGCCTGCAACACGAATGTGGAGCTATATCATGGTATCTTTCACTAGGTAAGGCAGTTTATAGAGTACATGACAAAGCTCCTCTAAATGCAAGAAGAAATGACACAAATGACTTCTTTGGATTCTAAGCATTTGCCCATTCATTACTAGAGGAAATTCATAAAGAAGAATATACATATCAAGAAACCAAAAATTTTGCAAATAACTTGTGTGCCTCCTCAGTATTGTGAGCATTTGCAATGCTTGCAAATTGAAAAGAGCTCAAGAATGATGGTGACAATTTTATAGGGTATCCAATAATAGACTTCCAAGACAAATGTAGAAATTTGGATCATGCCTTAATGAGGAAGATGATATTGAAACATTTTCCATATGGGATCCTCGAGTAAAAAGCCAATTCTCCCATGAAATTGGATTTTCTATACTTCTATCCAACATCACAGACATTCTTCTTGATGTCAAAACCCTTAGAGACATGAATAATAAAAGCCTCTACCTGCTAGACCAATATGATGGTATCCTAATTCGTTATGTTAAAGCTTCAAGTGCATACCTTGGCAAAGAAGAAGATTAAGTGAATGTAGATATTGCATTTTACAGATCTCATGACCCATATGTTCTAACACTTTATGTAGTATGATATCTATTTGGTAATAACATCAATTGCTTGACAAAAATGCTTGAGATTTGAAAAGAAAATGCACATATTCTATTACCAAGTGTATGAAAAGTACTCTATGCTATCAACAATCTTCAAAAAATATTCTCATATTGAAAACCCCATCTTGAGCAACAAGGTAAAATAATTCCATTTGGAGACACAAACAAGGTGTCATCCTTCCTACCTGAGTCATAGTGGAAGCACTCAAATGATGTTTAGGGAACTATTGGAGGACCTTTAAAAAGAACCACATTTGTAAAAGCTCAAGAAAGTAATCATGCTCAATGTTTGATCAAATTCTACCATGCACCAAGTACTTAAATGAGCTCATCCAATGGTAATTTAGATGCAATTTTTGTGAGGACATATCACATGTTGAGGCATGTAAACTCTCAAAAGTCCCTCAAAGGCTTGTGGATATGCTAATTTGAACATTTGATGCTCAATGGGTAAATAGAATCATCCAATATGATCAATGCCATGGAGAGTATGTATGCAAGATTTGATTATATTGATCATCATATGATCTTTTCTATTTCTCAAAGGACCATAATCTTGGAAGAACGAGATGCTTGGCAATTCTAAATGCAATTGGAGAGATGGTGAACATAAAGTCAATATTTGTTAGACATGTATATACCTCATGTTCATATTTTCTTAGATGCAAATTGGATATGTACTCATTAAGGAAGTGACATAATTAAAATAAGTGGTTCATGTATCAAAAAGGGACTAGTAAAGACAAGATTATTCAATCTTCTTTTTGAAGAAGTCTAGAGTCTGAGTGTCGGGTGATATTTAAGTTAACTTTTGTAAGCTTAATTAAGCTCCCAAAATTACATATTTTGGAGGTAGTTATTAACCACGAAGGGGTAGTACTTAACCTCCATGTCTATATAAGTAGTTATTTTTGGCTTTGTAAGGGACTTTTTGGACTTTAGAAAAAGGGAACACTATGCTAAAATTTTGATCAGAAGATGTATTTGGATAGTATGTACAAATTTTTTCTTTGTAATTAGAAATTCCTCTCAGGTTCTTGGTGCAAGAAAATAAAGGAACATGCAACTTGAGTTCTCTTCTTCTGAATCTAAATTGTTAGAGATGTTGATTCACTTTGCAATGAGCATTCTCGTAGTATTGTGCAGATGCTTATGAATCTTTGGATCAACATTGTGCTAGTAATAGTTCTCAAGCATAGATCTTGATTGTTATTATTAGTAGTTGTAAGTTAGTCCAGGAAAGTTTTGAAGTCATTTGGTGCATTCATCATCAATGGATTTCTATTTATCTTTTAAAGTTTGATTTCATCTTTATTTGAAAAACTTCAAAATTATATCATACAAGGGAGTTTCCCCTCTAAATGTAGAGGAAGACCACATATCAAGGGCCTATCCAATTGTTGTGAATAGTTTACCACATACACTCTATTGGGAAATTTTCAAGTGACAAATCTGTTTACCAACATGGTTTAATCTAGTAAATCATTGATTTTGTGTTTCCTTCACAAAACCTAGCAATTAGGCCTAAAAGGAAAATTTACTATCTATGATCCTTAGAACAAGATAGGCAAATCAAACCCACTAGTTTGAGTTTGTCAAGTATTTTGAAACCTTTCCACTCGCCTATAAACTCATAGGTTTCCATTCAAGTCATAAACGTAGTATTTTGAGATTTTGTGCTTAAGACCTAGTTGTGCTCTTTTGGATGCCCATGCTATGTTTTTGTGTAACTTTGTTCAAAGATGTAGAGCCCTCTTGAATCCATTTTGGGCTATTTGAAGTAGTTCAAGGCCAGACCATGATATCATTTCTTGTTCAAGGGAGAGCTTTGCATCAAGTGGTATTAGAGAAACCTAAGATCCCTTAGGGAAAAGAAATTTTGACAACACCATGGAAGGAGAAGATGAAGGAGGGTTATCTTGAAGGATGAACAATGCAGAGATTGTGAAATACTTGAGAGAATAAAAGATAAGGCAAGATGAAAAAAGAGACAGAGAGATGGAGTTTATGAGGCAAGAGATGGATAAGCTTAAGGAATAAATTCGTAACAAAAGTAGTCAAAACTTTGAAGAAGTCAGACAAGGAAGTGATAAAGAACCCCTTGAGTAGGAGAAATATGTTGGAGTTCTTTTAGAATTATTGGGGGGGGGGGGGGGGGGGGAATCAGTTATTCAAGGCCCAGATGTATAAATAAAACTTTTCACAATTCAGTGAACCCGTAAAATATTCTTAACCATGCATGCATTCATTGTGTGTTAACCAAAACTGAAATGTTGTTGTTAAATCAACATGCAAAAATGTAAAGTATAAAACACAACATATCCATCAACACATTTGATACAATGATTTAACGTGGAAACCCAATTTGGGAAAAACCACCAGTAACATGCTACTCCTTTTTCACTCTTCTAAAGTGATGCCTTGTTAAAGGCCAGCCCTATTAAAGGTTGCAACACACACTGTTAAATGTGACTCGGTTAAGGGATTTCAATCACCTTGTTAAAATTGAGCCTTGTTAGAGGACTTTAGGCTATTCACTTGGAATGCCACCCTGTTAAAGGATTTTCCAATGACTATTAAGTCAACCTTTCTCCAAAAGATTTACCCTATGCTGATACAATTGTTAGAAAGTAAAAGTAGAGCTTTGATATGATACAACTTACAACCTTACTTGTAGATTATAGATCACTATTCAATCCTCAACTCTTCTTGGTTTCCAATCTTAGCAGCTTTGATAGCTTTTTCACCCTTCAAGCATTTATCCTCTTTAAGCCTTCTTGATTAGTTTTCCATTGCAAACTTCTTCACTTGGGTCACTTGATGAAGCAAACCCCTTTCCTTCTCCATGTTAGATTTTCACATTAAAACTCTCTAACTACTTTGCTTCATGACCAGACAATCCTACATATAGGAAATTAGAACTCTTTTCTCGCTCATTATCCATCACCAAAATTAGGGTTTTTGATGGATTAGGTAGGATACAATGTATCTACCCCATATCTTGTCTTTCTTAGAAACTTGTCCTAGAATCCATTTGAATTCACCTCCAAAATAGTTTACATAAGATTTTGTGTCTCGAGCTCATCAATCTTATCTTCCTCCTAATTTACAAGTTCCAAGAAAACAAACTTGTCAGATTTTAATTGGCAAATCTTTGATCTTTGTCATAATGTAGCAGCTTAGCATTATCAATTTACTAATGCTTGGCACATACTATGTTACTTGACATCTATTGTAAAATCACTCGGTATCAATTAGATTTTATTGGTGCTTGACATCAATCAAAAATTACTTGGCATCAACTATCTTGCTTAGTACCTACTAACTTGCTCCGCATCCACTAGAATTTACTTTCACTCATCTCCAATTGACTTTTTGCTCAGCTTGTACTAACTTTTCTTGGCACCTACTATAAACATGGTCAAGCTTGGTAGATGAATTTTGTTCAACCTTATTCTTCTAATCTTTTTAAGTGTAGCTAGTCATTTTGTAACCTCAAGTAAATCGTCAATACATTATGTTATCACTGTATTAATTGATTCTTACACTTCAATATATAATCACAACTCAACCTTTCCTCTAGGTACTTTTGTTACATCTTGTTGATCAAATCCTCCTCATCAATCAAGTAAGTGATAATGCTTGAAACATATAAGCAATTGTCTTACCAACATGTAGCAGGTTTGACATCAGTGACAAAATAATGATTGAAACACACACTCATCTTCTTTCTACTCAATTGATCTTTTGAAACATATATCAATAATCTCCCTCTTTGGCATTGATGACAAACCAAACTAATCAGCTAGTCAAACAAATGATGAACATCATGTTCCACCAAACTAACTAGGTTAAAATAGTAAGGCAATACCAAAAAGAAAACTTGTGATTAAAACTTATCCCTCTATCAACAACTCCTCTTCTGATTAGGTTACAAAATAAAGCTCCCTCTTTTTGTTTTGATACTTCCTCTAATTGTTTTTTTCTTTCTCCCTCTTTCTTTCTTTCATTCTTCTGATCTTCTAATGATGTATTCTTTCCATTGTTCCTCTTGCACTGATCAGTTTAATGTACTTTGTCCCTTGATCTGATCAGTTTAATTTACTTTCTTCCTCTTTGACAACAATGCCAAAGACATATACGTAACACTTGGCATCTTTTTTGTATGCAGATATAGACTTTTGCAGGTTCTTCAATTTTCTCCCTCTATCACCTTACTTGTGATTAATTTGTAACTCTAGCTCTATAATTACTTTAGGCAGTTCCTAAAGTAAAATCCTCTACATCAATTTGTATGAAATGAATGTCAGCTTGTTTGATGCAGGGTACTCCCTCTATTTTTGACATAGCCTTTGATAGGGGTATCACCCCTAGTTTACCTCTTAGATACTCATAAGCATCCTTAGGTAATGCTTTTTTGAAGATATTAGCAATTTGCTCCTTTGTGTTGATATATTCCATCTTCACCTCTTTGTCTTGAACCAATTCCCTTACATAATGATACTTTGTTGCAATGTGCTTTGTCTTTGTATGCATTACAAGATTCTTTGATATATTTATAGCACTTGTATTATCACAATAAAGTGTCACTGGTTCTATGATCTCTTCCTTCATTCTCTTAAGTAGTTATTTGGTCCATACAATGTTTGTGTAGTTAATAGTAGCAACAACATACTCTGCTTCAACAGTAGATTGGGAAGTACAAATCTATTTCTTGCTAGTCCATGTAACAAGTCTTGTACCTAGGAAGAATGCTTATCCACTAGTGCTCTTTCTATCATCAATATTTCTAGCTCAATCAGCATTAGTGTAGGCTTTTAGTTCAAACTTTTCATTCTTCTTATAGTATAAACCATACTCTTTTGCTCCTTTCAAGTATCTCATTATTCTTTTCATGGCCATCAAGTGATTCTCTCTAAGGTTAGTAGAGAATCTAGAAACTATCTCCATAGCTAATGCAATATCAGGTTTGTTGTGTACTACAATTTGCAATTTTCCAATCATGGATCTATATAATGTTTGATTGACCTCAGCTAAATCATCATTCTTTGAAAGCTTAAGTGTTGTCACCATAGGTGTACTTACTGATTTTGAATCCTCTAGTCCAAATGTCTTCAATATCTCTTTGACATATTTTGATTGAGTGATATATACACCATATTTCATTTGATAAACTTGTAATCCCATAAAGAATTTCATCTCACAAAACATTGAAATTTCAAACTCTTGCTTAATCTGATTTGTAAAATCTTTACACAAAGCATCTTGTCCTCCAAATATGATGTCATCAACAAATATTTCAAATAATAGTAAAAAAATTTCTTTATCTGTCTTCATCTACAAATTGATGTTATCATCTATCCATTCAAATCTAATCTTAACAAGATAAGTATGAAGTCTCTCATACCATTCTCTTGGTGCTTGTTTCAAACCATATATGGCTTTGTGTAGTCTACATACCATGTTCTTGTTATTTTTATCAATAAAACCTTTTGGTTTTTCTATGTAGACTTCTTCTACCATTCAAAAATGCAAACTTGACATCCATCTAATAAACTTTGAAACCTTTGTATGCAGCATAAGCAAGCAGAATTCTCACTCCTTTGATTCTTGCAATAGGGGAAAATGTTTCACCATAGTAAATTCCTTCTTCTTGTGCATACCCTTTGCAAACTAGTCTTGCTTTGTTTCCTGTCACTTCACCATTCTCATCTAGCTTGTTTCTAAATACCCATTTTGTGCCAATCACATTCTTGCTAGTCTTGTTCTTTTCTATCTACTGAATTTCTTCTTCCATAGCCTTGTACCAGTCATCATCTTCCAATGAATCTATCACTATCTTATGTTCTTTTATGCTTAACATACATGATTCACTTCTCAACCTATTTCTTGTCATTGGCCTTGCATCTTTATCTTCAATGACTTGATCTGTAGGATGGTGTCTTTTGACATATTTGGATAGTCTAGGCTTAGTTCTTGTGGCTACATTCAATCTCTCAGCTTCAATATCATTGTGTGCATCTCTGTCAAGTGTTTCAGCATCTCTTTCATGTGTGCTAATCTCAGAGTCAAATTGTGCATTTTCCTCATTCTGCAACTTGACATTCACAAGATGTGACTTGGCAGTTGTTGAGACTTGTTGTTGGTTTGCTGCATGATTTGTAGCATCTTATTTAGTAGGCATTCCTTCATAGTAGTATACAAATGACTTGTAATCTTTTGGTTCTTTTGTAGGTTCAGCTTCATGTGCTTTTGTAAACTCATCAAAATTCACATTTGCACTTTCCACAATTTTGTTAGTGTTAGTATTTAAACACTTGTAAGCTTTACTTCTTGTGGAGTAACCAAGGAATATACCTTCTTAGCTCTTTGCATCAAACTTTCCACTTCTAAGATCTTTAAGAATATAAAATTTTCTTCCAAATACCTTAAAATATTTCACATTAGGTGGATGACCATACCATAGTTCAAAAGGTGTTGAGTGAGTACCTTTCTTTACTTGCACATGATTCAAAGTGTATACAATAGTACTTATAGATTCTCTCCAATATTTTAGAGCAATATTTTTCTCCATCATAAGTGTTTTGGCACAATCCATAATTGACGTGTTTCTTCTTTCAACAATTCCATTTTGTGGAGGGTTCCTAGGTGCAGATGTCTATCTCTTGATTCCTCTATCATTGCAGAACATCTCAAACTCATGTTGAGTGAATTCACCTCTTTTGTCTAATCTCAAGCATTTCAAACTCTTACTTGTCTCTTTTTCCACTCTTGCCAAGTACCATTTAAACATTTGAAAAGCATCTAATTTTTGTTTTAGAAACATGACTGCCATCATCCTAGAGAAATCATCAACAAATAGTATTATATACTTATGTCCTTTGTAGCTTTGCACTTCAATAGGTCCACACAAATCAATATGAATAATTTCAAGTATTTCTTTAGAGGTATAAGCTTTAATTTTAAAGCTTGACATTGCCTAGCTTACATTGTTTGCACATTATATTTTCTAGTTTCTTCAACTTAGGAAAACCTCTAACTCTTTTCATATTGTTGATACTAATCAGATTATCAAAATTTACATGACATAATCTCTTGTGTCAAAGCCATACATCATCAAATTTTGCTATCAGGAAAATAGCATTTTCTACTTCCAAATAGAACAGATTACTCCTAGTTTGATCACCTTTACTAATCAAGTTTCCATTTGTATCATATATCTTGGCTGATTTGTTTTCAAACTCAACTTTGCACCCCAAATTATTCAATTGTGACACACTTAACAAGTTATAATTCAATCCTTCAACACAATAAGCATTGTCACATGAGATCTTATCTGGGAGTTTGATAAACCCTTTTCCTTTTATCAAACATGGTGCATTATTACCAAATCTTACACTATTTCCATCATAACAGGTTAAGGTAATGAACTTACTTTTGTCTCTAGTCATGTGATGTGAGCATCCACTGTCAATGATCCATTTGTCATTCTTGTTCACACAAGTCATAAGTGCAGTTGCGTCATCCTCATTTGATTCATCCTTTGTTGCAACATATACCACTTCATCATCATTTTCATCAAAGTCATGTTCATTAGCAATGTAGCATGACTTCTTGTCTTTATCTCTGTAGTCTCTTCCATCATCTTCTCTTCTATTTTTGTGCTTGATCCCTTTTCTGAAGTTCTTCTTTTGGGTACATCTTGTTGCAATATGATCAGCTTCATTGCAACAAATGATAGGCAACTTACCTTTGAATTTACCTTTTCCTTTGTGAAATCTTCTTGCGAGCAATGCTTCCAATTGTTCAATATCTTCCTCATCTATACTACTATCACTGGATGCATACTTTATCTTTCTTTTCTTCTTCTTTGTCTTTACCTCCTCAAAATCCTTTAGTAATAATTTTCCTTTAAAAGATGATTTGATACTCTTTGGTGTGTAGTTGTCAAAATTTGATAGCTCAAAAGAAGTGAGTCTACTCACTAGACCTTCAAGGGTTAGATCATTTCCTAGTATACATCTTAACTCTTGGATTGTAGACACTCCAATGGCATACATAGGCAACAATGTTCTCAAGACTTTACTTAGCACAGTAACATCATCTATTTTACCAGTAGCACCTTTTATTGCACTAACAACTTTTTTAATTCTAGAAACATATTGAGCAATATTCTCACCTTCTTCTTTTCTCATGTCATCAAACTTACCTCTAAGGCTCTCTAATTTGGCTCTTTGAAATTTTTTGCCTCCTCCATAGATGGTGTCTAGGGCATCTCACATCTGCTTTGCATTCTTACGGCCTTTGATATCATCAAATTGAACATAGCTTAGGCCAGAGGCAATCTCCAACATCGCCTGATTGTGTTCTTTCTTTTTCTTCAAATCTTCAACAATTAGGGCTCCTGCTAGATCAACATGTTCTACTAAAATGCAAGATTCTTCATAATCTCCAAGTCCTCCAAGGTGTAGCTTTATCAAACTTTTCCATGTAGAAAATTTATTTCTGTTGAGCTTGGGTACCACTCTTTTTGACATCTTGATCTTTGTGCTTCTAGTACCTTAAAACTAATCCTCTTAAGCAGATGACTTTGATACCAATTCTTGGAATTCTTTTAGAATAACTAAGAGGGGGGGTGAATCAATTATTCAAGGTCCAAATGTACAAATAAAACTTTTCACAATTTAGTGAACCCATAAAACATTCTTAACCATGCATGCTTTCATTGTGTGTTAACCAAAACTGAAATGTTACTGTTAAATCAACATGCAAAAATATAAAGTATAAAACACAACATATCCATTAGCACATTTGACACAATGATTTAACATGGAAACACAATTTGGGAAAAACCATCAGTAACATGCTACTCCTTTTTCACTCTTTTGAAGTGATGCCTTGTTAAAGGCCAACCCTATTAAAGGTTACAACACACACTATTAAATGTGACCCAGTTAAGAGATTTCAATCACCTTTGTTAAAGTGAGGCTTGTTAGAGGACTTTAGACCATTCACTTGAAATGCCACCCTATTAAAGGATTTTTCAATGACTATTAACTCAACCTTTTTCAAAAGGATTTACCCTATGCTAATGCAATTGTTAGAAAGTAATAGTAGAGCTTTGATCTAATACAACTTACAACCTTAATTGCAGATTACAGATCACTATTTAGTCCTCAAATCTTCTTGGCTTCCAATCTTTGTAGCTTTGACAACTTTTTCATCCTTCAAGCATTTATCCTCTTTAAGCTTTCTTGTTTAGTTCGCCATTGCAGATTTCTTCACTTGGGTCACTTGATGAAGCAAACCCCTTTCCTTCTCCTTGTCAGATTTTTGCATCAAAACTCTCTAACTACTTTGCTTCATGACCAGACAACCCTACATATAGGACATTATAACTCTTTTCCTACTCATTATCCATCACCAAAATTAGGATGTTTGATGGATTAGCTAGGATACAATGTATCTACCCCATATCTTGTCTTTTCTAGAAACTTCTCCGAGAATCCATTTGAGTTCACCTCCAAAATAGTTTACATAAGATTTTGTGCCTCCAACTCATCAATCTTATCTTCCTCCTATTTACAAGTTCCACAAAAACAAACTTGTTAGCTTTTAATTAGAGAATCTTCGATCTTTGTCATAATGCAATAGCTCGGCATTATCAATTTACTGATGCTCAACACATATTGTGTTACTCGACATCTATTGTAAAATCACTTGGCATCAACTACATTTTACTTGTGCTCAACATCAACTAAAAATTACTTGGCATCAACTGTCTTGCTCGACATCCACTAGAATTTGCTTTCACTCAATTCCAATTGACTTTTTGCTCGGATTGCACTAAATTTGCTCGACACCTACTATCAACTTGGTCAAGCTTGGCAAATGAACTTTGTTCAACCTTATTCTTTTGATCCTATTAAGTCTAGCCAGCCATTTTGTAACCTCAAGTAGATCATCAATACATTATGTTATCATCGTCTTAATTGATTCTTACACTTCAATACATAATCATAACTTAACCTTTCCTCTATGTACTTTTGTTGCATCTTGTTGATCAAATCCTCCTCATCAATCAAGTAAGTGATAGTGCTTGAAATATATAAGCAATTATCTTACCAGCATGTAGTAGGTTTGACATCAATGACAAAACAATGATTGAAACACACACTCATCTTCTTTCTACGCAGATGATCTTTTCAATCATATATCAACAAAAGAAGAATGTCTAGTTGACCAAAGATTGCTTGTGAGGACTCTAAAATCTATGGAGAGGAGAACCATGGATGCTAAGCTTGACTTGCCTACATACAATGGGAAGATGGACCCAAAGGCTACAATGGATTTTGGTAGATGCCCTAACTAGTATCTTTGATTGTGAAGACATCCCTAAGAACCAAAGGGCAAAGACTACCAAGTCTAGGCTCAAGGGCTATGCACTCACATGGTTGAACTTCACTCAAGATGATAGGGTGGAGAATTAGAAGAATCCAGTCACCACTTGGAAGAGGATGGTGGCTCTACTTAGAGAGACCTATGTCCTTGAGGATTAAGAAGTTTAAGTTCATAAGAGAGGATGCATTTGAGGAAGAAAGAGATGGACATCCCTAACTACATGGAGGAATTTCAGAAGTTGGAGATGAAATCCAAACTTGTTGAACTTGAAAGTGTGAAAATTTCTAGGTATATGCAAGAACTAAGGCTTTCTAGTCAAGATGAATTAATTTTAACAAGCCCTACCACTAAAAACTAGTGCTATAAGTTGGCACTCATGGTTCAAGAAACATTCAAAAGGAGGAATGAAAAAAGTGATAGAAATAAGGGAAAGAATGATAGAGGGAAAGGAAACTTTATGGGTAAAGGAACACAAGGCAATAGACCTCAAGGAGATTCTAACAAGGAGAATACCCAAGGTGAGAATAGTTCAAGAGGTGGATATAGAGGGAGGAGAGGAAATGGAAGAGGCAACAATGGTAGAAGAAACAATGGTAGATCAAATACTACAATTGTAACCAAATGGACCACTATACAAACAAATGTCCTGAGAAGTAGAACAACCAAGGAGAAAGAAGAACTAATATTGTTCAAGAGGATGATGATGATGAAAGTGTCAAAGATTGTATTGTTGAAGAACGGGCTACTCTCATGATGAATAGGACATTGATCCAAGCACCTATACAAGTGGAGCCTCCACAAAGGAAGGCTCTCTTTAGGACCAACTAAAAAAGCCATGGAAAGGTATATAAGGTAGTTATGAACTCAAGTTATACTAAAAATCTTGTTTCTAAAGAAATGTTAGATAAATTAAATCTAGAAATAATACCACACCCTAATCCCTCCCATGTATCTTAGCTGACAAAAGGGTAGTAGACAATGATAAATGAATAGGCTTGGGTAGATTTTCAAATAAATGATTATAAGGATAGAGTCCTTTGTGACATTGTAGACATGGACATTCATCACCTTCTACTGGGTCATCCATTGCAGTGTGACCTTAAGGCTAAACATGATGGTGTCACTAAAAAATATCAAATCACTAAAGATGGACATTATTACAATCTTCTTCCCAACCTTGACACTCACCAAGAGAAACCCAAAGAATAGTTAGTTCTCATGACAGGTGAACAAGAGATGTTGAAAACTATCCAAGACTCTCAAATAGGGTATTTCCCTAGTTCTCAAATATAAGATGAAAGAAGCCACCCAAGAAGTTCCTAAAGAAGTAAAGGATCTACTACAACAATATAAAGAGATACTTGTAGGAGATACTCCAGATGAAATCCCATGATTGAGGGAAATCTCACATGAGATTGAATTCATACTAGTTGCTTCTCTACCCAATAAGGGTGCATACAAACTCACCCCTAAATAGAATGTAAAGGAATCTAGATAAATTAATGATCTAATGGAAAAATGAATCATTCAAAAGAGTCTCAACTCTTGTGTAGTCCCTAGTGTTTTGGCCCCTAAAAAGGATGACAAATGGAGACTTTGTACTGAATCTAGGGAAATCAAAAAAATAACCATAAGGTATAGGTTCCCTATACCTAGGATTGAAGATCTTCTAGACCAACTTGGAGGAGCATGTTACTTTTGCAAAATAGTCCTTAAATAAATTTTCCATTAGATAAGGATTTGGCCTAGAGATGAGTGGAAAATAGCATTTAAAACCACTAAATGGTTATATGAATGGCTTGTCATTCCATTCGGTCTAAGAAATGCCCCTAGCACCTTCATGAGGCTAATGAATGAAGTGCTTCATGACTTCATAGGTAAGTTTTTGGTGGTCTATCTTGATGACATATTGATCTTCTGCAAAACCAAAGAAGAAAACATGAAAAACTTGGAACTAGTCCTTCGGAGGCTACATGAAAAGAATTTGGAAATCAACCTTCAAAAGTGTGCATTCATGGAGGCAGAATTGATATTCTTGTACTTTGTCATCTCAAAGAGTACCTTGAAGATGGATCCTAAAAAGGTTGAGGTTATCCTCAATTGGCCAACACCTAAGACAACAAGAGAAGTTTGAAGTTTCCATGGATTGGCAACTTTCTATAGGAAATTTGTCAAAAACTTCAGTCACATATGTGCACCTCTATTGGATACAATAAAAGGAGGTAAGAAGATAAAATTTCAATGGACAAATCATTTTGATGAAGCATTTTAATACTTGAAAGGTAGGGTAGCACAATATCCAATCTTAGCACTACCTACCTTCAACAAACTATTCACAATAGAAACTAATGCAAGTAACCTTGCTATAGGAGCAATTCTTAGTCAGGAGGGAAGACCAATGGCTTTCTTCTCTAAAAAACTAAATGATGCCAAGAAGAATTCTAGTGAATATGACCTAGAACTATATCCTATGGTTTAGGAAATGGGGGCACTACTTGCTTCCTAAGGAACTTATTGTCTATATAGACAATCTACACTAAGCTTCATGAATAGCCAAGACAAGATGAGTTGTAGACACATGAAGTGGGTTGAGAAACTCCAAGCCTTCACATTTTTAATCAAACATAAGAAGGGTATTGCAAACAAGGTAGTAGATCCTCTCATCCGGAGGGTCACCTCGGTGGAAGAAGTCCAAGTGCAAAGCATGGGGATTGATTCCCTTAAGCAGTTATAAAAGGATGATCCAGACTTTGGGGAAATTCATAAGGTTTTTTCTACGTTATCTAATGCATATAACATTATATATTCTAAATATATTTTGCAGAATGGTCTATTGTTCAAAGGAGGAAAAATTTTCATACCTAGATGCTCCATGAGAGAAAACCTAATCAAAGATAAGCATTGTGGCACATTAGGGAAGCATTGTGGCACATTAGGAGGTCATTTTGGGATTGAAAAAACTCTAGAACTCCTAAGGAGAAACTATCATTGGCTCAAGTTACCTATTGATGTTGGAAAATTTGTTGAGACTTGCACAATATGACAAAGAGAAAAGGGAGTAAGGAAAAATTGGGGTCTTTATCATCCCTTACCTATTCCAATAAAGCCATGAGACAATGTGAGCATGGATTTTGTCTTAGGTCTTCCAAGGACAAGACAAGGTTTTGATAGCATTTTTGTTATTGTAAATAGATTTAGTAAAATAAGCTCATTTTGTTCCTTGTAAGAGCTCTAATGATGCTTCACATATTACTAAATTCTTTTGCAAAGAATTAATCAGGATTCATGGATTACCAACATCCATTATCTTAGAAAAAGACATGAAATTCCAAGGTCAATTTTGGAGGACTTTATGGAAAAAGTTGGGCACAAATCTTTCCTTCAATTTTGCTTACCATCCAAAAATAGACGGGCAAATTGAAGTGGTCAATAGATCATTCGGAAACCATTAAAGGTGTCTAAAAAAGCAACATGAGTAGACATGGGATGTGATCCTCCCTCAAGAAGAATTTTCCTTCAATGACTCAGTCAACAGGTCAATAGGGAAGACACTATTCTAGGTAAACTATGGATTCCATCCTAGAGGAGTTATGGAATAGAGAGACTTACCCAGTGAGTTAAAAACTAGTGCACAAGGTGAGGAATTCTTAGCATGGATCAAACAAATTCATGATCAGGTTAGGGATACTCTAAATTGGTACAATGCAAAATACAAACAACAAGCAGACAAGAAAAAGAAACATGTTTCATTTAAGGAAGGAGATCAAGCATGGGCTTATCTGAAAAAAGAAAGACTACCAAGGGGACACATTAAACTACAAATGAGGAAGATTAGACCCTATCAGATATTGCACAAATTTGGAGAGAATGCATATGAAATTTCATTTCCTCCTAACATAAAAAATTTCTCCTATCTTTAATGTTTCTAATCTCACTCTTTTCAAAGGAGATCCAGGTACTAAAGATGCAATGCAAGATGTTGATGAATATGCAAAATGGATCAAGGATCTACCACCTAGCAAACCACTTCAATTAGATGAAATTTTGGATTCTAAGGTGGTCTACTTGGTCAAGTGGAAGGGTCTTCCAGACATAGATGCTACATGGATGAGTGAAGAATGCATTGCCAAGCATGACACCTTTGTTCAACATATATTCTCAAGTGGGACTTGAGTTTTTAAAGAAAGGGAGTATGGTGTAGGAGAACCTAACCCTCCATTCTCCATATCATCTATCATTCTAACTCTTCATGAGTTCTACTCAAAGGTATTTGTGCCTAAGAGACATTTGTAATAGGTAGAAATAGTTATCTAATAAATCACGCCTAGTTGTAAGGCCTAGTCACCATTGGTGTTTTATAAACCATGGGTTTTTTACTATGGTCATTGGGCACATCTTAGTCCTATGATAATATGTGTGCTCTAAGGCTTCTAAAACTATGTACTCAGCTAACACTAGGAATCCTTTGTTAATGGTCTTGGAGCTTGGCATGGTCAGGGAGCTCGACAGTGCTTGAGAATTGAATGGTATAGAGGTTATGCTAACTTTCCTTCATTAACCAACCCAACTTAGTTGACACTATCTCCAAACTTGGTTAACACTAAAATGCTAGACACATACGAGGGAATTGTCTTCAATGACCAAGTAGGCTCGGCTAATACTGACTATTTGACAAAGCTAACAACTTTTTGTTAAATTTGACCAACTTTCACCTAATCACTCCCAACAGTCACAATCTTTAGAAATAGGTTAGCTTAGTTGGGAAATATCTTCAAATATCCATTTTAGGCAGGTGGAAGATAGGCATAGAATATGTAATTTTGCATTTGAAGCAATAATAAGATCCCATTTTTCTTGTAAAATGTTGCATTTCCATAGTGCATGGACTGGTGTTAATTGGAACATGTTCATAAGTCATTGATTTGGAATTATGAATATCATAGTTGAAGAATTCAATTGGTTTGAGGGTTTGAAGTGCTCTTTAACTAAAGTTATTTGAAGTTCTTTCTTGGGTGCACCAAAACCCTCCATTTGTTGACTAGTTTTAGGAATAATGCCCTAACATGCATTTTGATTGTGGAATCTTCATGCCACTTGGAAAAATGCAATTTAGGAGGATGTACAATATTTTCCCTAAAGAATGGGAGATGGAAAGCAACGAAATCACTTTTGCTAGCAAGCCTAGGCCAAACATCTCTATGTGTTTGGTGTAGGACAATAGTTATTGAAGTGTTGTGGGCACTTGGGGAATGGATGAAACTAATCTAGGGGTGGATAATGATATTTAGTAGATCCCTACATGTTTTCTAGTTGGTGGTTTAATTTGGTAAATCATCAATTTTGTGTTTCCTTTACAAAACCTAGCAATTAGGCCCAAAAGGAAATTTTGGTATCTATTATCCTTGGAACAAGATAGACGGATCAAACCCACCATTTTGAGTTGTAAAAGTATGTTGGAACCTTTCCACTCTCCTATAAAACCATAGGTTCCCATTCAAGGCATAAACCTAGTATTTGGAGATTTTGTGCTTAAGACCTAGTTGTGCTCTTTTGGGTGCCTATGCTATGTTTTTGTGTAACTTTGTTCAAAGGTGTAGAGCCCTCTCTTGACTTAATTTTGGGGGGTCTTAGTGAACAAATTGTCTTCCTAATAAATACATAGAAATTGACCCTAAAAATGCCTAGAAAAGAAGACTTTAGCACTAACAACTGGGTCACTTTTCCATTGGACTATGCAAGCGCCCTTTGAATTTTATAAGATACAACTCCCTGATTTAGATATACAAAGAATGAGATTTAATAGATTCTTTTAACTTGAAAAGAAGGCTAGAGACATCTACATGTAAACACATAATAGATGCAAAAGGGAAAATAAACAACTAGAAACAACAAGCAAATGACACAAAGTCATTTGTTCAAACTTTACATAACAAAGAGAACAAAACAAGGAATGTATTTTCTATCCTTTTGAGAAAATGAAGAATCAAAGCTTCAAAAACCTTGAAGCTAAATGTATTCAGACAATAGTGATACTAAAATGCATTTAGAGAAAACTAAAAATTATACAAAGATCATAATCAATGGAAAGATATGTTAGAAATATAGAAGGAGTAACTGATGGGGAGGGTTGAATTAGTTACCACTAAAATAAATTCTAGATCCCTCAGATTGCATCAATAAAATTTAGATTGAGAAAATTGATTGCTCTTGTAATTTGGTAAATGCAGAGAATGTTGTAATTTGGTAAATGCAGAGTGTGATTTACTTTTAACTGATCTTAAAACATTAACAGTGATTAATTTGAAAGCACAAGAGAAATAACATGAACACATAAGACACTAGGATTTAATGTGGAAACCCAATATGGGAAAAATCACCAATGTAACTAGTTACTATTTTTCACTCTTCTGAAGTGAGCCCTGTTAGGAGCCAACTCGGTTAAAGGTTACAAAACAAAGTGTTAGGTATGACCTTGTTAGAGGATTTAATCAACTTGTTAGGAGTGGCCTTGCAAGAGGTCTTAAAACAATTCAATGGAACTGTCACCTTATTAGAGGATTTACAACTGGCTATTAAACCAATTAAGAAATTTTAGATCACTTCTACAATGGTTAGAGAGTAACAATGAAACGACTTGATTGTGATGCAACTAAATTACTAATTAAAAATCTCTATTCTGCTTCATACTTGATCCTTCTTGATTGAATAATACTTTTCTGCTCCACAAGGATACTTGCTTATCCTTCAAGTTTTCTCTCACTCTTTCCTTCTTAATTCAATCAACACACTTGCACACACACTAGAAATCTCAACTTGACCTTTCATTTATACCATTCAGATTGTCAAGTCAGCCCAAATTCATATTATAATAACCAATAATCATTACCATAGTTGGATAGAAAAAATACTTAAAATAATTAAGCTTATTATGCCAAAAAAGGAAAAATCCTTCATTGGCCGACCCTACTTGGTAAACACTGGTTCTAAGATGATTTCCTGTGTTAACCAATAGAAGCTTGGTTAACACTGTGAACTTGCAAAAATCCTTTGGTAATTGAGTGGACTCAATGAACACTGACTCTATCCAACTTTCCTTCGCTAACCATGCGAACTCGATTAACACTGTTTCCTGCTTGAATTCCTTTGATGCCTGAGTGAGCTCAGTAGACACTGCCTTGTAAAGTAATCTTCAGGAATCCTCGGTAGAAAAGGAAAACTATCTTGTTTACCAAGTGAGCTTGGTAAGCTTTGATTAACAACTGATATGACATTTGTGTAACATAAAAGACAACACACAATTAGACAATTGTATCTAAAAATCTCCCTCTTAGGCATTGATGGCAACACAACATGTCATAGCACAATGAAATTTGAGAACAAGAGTTTCTCTAATAGAAAGTTTCTCCCTCTTACATTTTCACCAAAATCTTCTTCTTCTTTCATGCAGTAATCTCCCCTTGTGAAGGAATTACATAACTTTTATGATAGTATACTTTTCCCTTAGAAAAATATGATAGTAAACTTCTCCCTCTTTGACAACACATGCCAAAGACAACACATACCAAATTAGTATCAATGTACCTTGAGTACTAATTCATATGCAATATTTTCTTTGAATATATTGCATCAATTGATCGATCTTCAACTTGGTTCTTGTTGATGCATCGCTAAAAGTTTATTTAGTGAACTTCAGATAGGGGAATGACCCCTAACTTACCTCTTAGATACAAAAATGCATCCTTAGGTAATGGCTTGGTGAATATGTTTGTAATCTGTTCTTTTCTATGAACATATTCCAATCTAATTTCTTTGTCCTGCACCAATTCTCTTACAAAATGATATTTTATAGAAATGTGCTTAGTTTTGGAATGCATCACTAGATTATTTAATATGTTATTTATGTTGGTGTTATCACAATACATGATAAATGGATCTTTGATCTCAACTTTCATGCCTTCCAACAACTATTTAAACCAAACATTGTTAGAACAATTTACTGTTGTTGCAACATTTTTTGCTTTTGTTGTAGATTGGGATGTGTAGTTTTGCTTCTTGTTTGTCCAAGATACCAATCTTTTACCAAGAAAGAATGCTCCACCACTTGTAACTTTTTTGTCATCAAGATTTCTTGCCCAATCAGCATCAATGAATACCTTTAATTGTAAGTTTCTTCCAAGTTTTTACCATAATCCATAGTCTTTAGTATCTTTTAGATATCTCAAAATTCTTTTGATTTCCATCATATGATTTTCTTTGGGTTTAGCTAAGAATCTTGCCACTATCCAAACTGTTAAAGCAATATCAGGCCTTGTATGAAATACATACTATAATTTTCCAATCATTGATTTGTATAAGGTCTGATCTACCTCTTTTGAATCATCATCTTTGGTAAGCTTTAGTCCAGTACACATGGGGGTTCCAACTGGTTTAGAATCTTCCATTCCAAATTTCTTGAGTATCTCTTTGATATACTTAGATTGAGTAATGTAGATACCATTCTTGCTTTGATGAATCTGTAATCCAACAAAGAATTTTATCTCACCAAACATGGACATCTCAAACTCTTTGTTTATTTTTTCTAAATTTTTTTTGTATGGATCAACATTTCCTATAAATAGAGTTTCATCCACAAATATTTCTACCAATACAATTTTGTTATCTAGTCCTTCCTTGATATACAAACTATTGTTATCATTTTTTCTCTAAAAACCAATCTGTATAAGGTAGTTGTGCAACCTTTCATACCATCCTTTAGGAGCTTGTTTTAGACCACATAGTGCTTTATGTAATTTGCAAACCATGTCCCTTTTGTCTAGATCAAAAAAACCTTCTAGTTGTTCAATGTAGACTTCTTCATCAAGTACACCATTGAGAAATGCAGATTTGACATCCATCTGATATTCTTTGAATCCTCTATGAGTAGCATATGCAAGTAGAGTCCTAACAACTTATAATCTTGCAACATGAGAAAAAGTCTCACCATAATCAATTCCTTCTTCTTGAGAGTAGCCTTTACATACCAGTCTTGCTTTGTTTCTTGATACGTGTCCATCTTCATTCAGCTTATTTCTGACTACCCATTTTGTTCCAATCACATTTTTATCTTTAGGCCTAGGAACAATGGTCCAAATTTTGTTCTTCTCCATTTGTTCTATTTCTTCATTCATAGCCTCAATCCAACTTTCATTTTTCAATACATCTTTAACACTTCTAGGTTCAAAATCAACAAGTAAACATGTATGTTTTAGCTTACTTATCATCATATTACCTTTTGGTTTATCTCCAATAATCTGATTAGGTGCATGATGCCTTCTGACATACTTGGCGAATACAGGTTCTTTTCCTTTTGAATAATTTGCATTGTCTTCATTTTGAATTTCAACTTCTAGCTCAGGTTACTCAAACTTAGTAAGCATTGGCTCGATAGCTTCAGAATGTGACTTGGGTCCTTGCGACTCAGTTTGAACTTCTTGCAACTTAGTAACTGAGGAAGAATCAAGAGGTGAAGTCTCCTTAGTGATAGATGTGTCTGACAATGTATTAGATTCAAAGTGAACAAATCTCCTGTAGTCCTCTGGTTCCTTTTTTCTTTCTTCTTTAGTCTTTTCTGCAAACTCATCAATTCTCATATGTGCACTTTCTATGATTTTATGAGTAGACAAATTCAAACATCTATATGCCTTACTTCTACAAGAATATCCTAAGAATATACCTTCATCACCTTTCACATCAAACTTTCCTTTTCTAGACTCTTTCAAGATATAAAATTTACTTCCAAATACTTTCAGGTAACTTACATTGGGTTTGTAGCCATACCATAATTCATAGGGAGTTTTATAAGAGTCCTTCAACTATACTCGGTTCAAAGTATGAACTGCAGTGTTGATGGATTCCTTCTAGTATTTGATAGCAACATTCTTTTCAATCATTAGAGTCCTTGCACAATCCATGATGGATCTATTTCTTCTTTTAGCTATTCCATTCTGTTCATGAGTTCTAGGGGTTGGTACCTATCTCTTAATTTCTCTTTCAATGCAAAAGTTATTAAATTAATTGGAGATGAATTGACCACCTCTGTCTGATCTTAGGCATTTCAATCTTTTCCCTATTTCCTTTTCTATTCTTGCTAGATACCATTTGAATTTCTCAAATGCTTCTGACTTTTCTCTAAGATACATAACAGTCATCATTCTGGAATAGTCATCAACAAAAATAATAAAGAATTTTTCTCCACTATAGCTTTCTATTCCAATGGGTCCACATAGGTCAGTATGCACAATTTCTAAGACATCTTCAGGCTGATAGTTTTTTCTCTTAAAACTAGTCTTTCCCATTTTTCTAATCTAACAATTCTTTCACAAACCAACATCTAGTTTCTTCAAACTAGGAATACCTCTAACTTTTCTGAATTTTCTTATCTTGACCATATTATCAAATTTTACATCACATAATCTTCTATGCCATAACTAACTTTCTTCCATTTGAGCAATAAAACATGAACAATCACCAAGATCAAGATAAAATAGGTTACCTCTTGTTTGTTTGCCTGATCCAATCAAATTACCTTTGGCATCTAGCAGTCTTGCCTTGTCATGCATGAATTCTACTTTGAATCCAATGTTGATTAGTTGTGCCACACTTAGCAGATTATGTTTTAGTCCTTCAACCCAATAGGCATTGTCACATACAAGTTCTTTGGTTAATGAGATTCGGCCTTTCCCTTTTATGCAACAAGGTTCATTGTTTCCAAATCTTACACTACCTCCATCATAATCTTCAAAGTGTTAAAAAATTTTTTTGTCTCTAGTCATATGACATGAACATCCACTATCTATGATCCATGTGTCATTTTTACTAACATGAGAGATAAGTGCCATCTTGTCTTCTTCATCAAATTCATCTTTCATAGCAATGTATAATATTTCATTTTCACTATTATCAGAATCTTTATCCATAAAAAAAGTCTTCTTACCTTTGTCCTTGAATGATTTGTGATTTTTGAAATCCTTCTTGCCATTATACTTGTGACTCTTCTTCTCATCCTTGCTTTCTTATTTTGGGCACTTGGTAGCAATATGACAAATTTCTTCACATGAAAAATAGATTAGGGGAACTTTACCTTTTTATTTTCCTCTACTTCTAGAATATTTCTTTGCAAGTAAAGCTTCAACAATTTCAAGATCACTATCAGAACTTTTCTCTGATTCCTCTTCACTTTCTAACTGAATGTCCTTTATTTTCTTGCCTTTCTCTTTGAATGAAAGTTTTGCCTCAAATGTAGATTCAATATTTTTGGAAGTTGGAACATAATTGTCATAGTTGTCTAACTCAAAAGCTATCAATCTTCCTACTAAGGTATCCAAACTTATCTTTTGATTTTGCTCACACCTCTTTTCTTGAATAGTAGATACTCTAATTACATAGAAGAAATGTTTTGAGAACTTTACTTACAATGGTTTCATCCTTAATTTCTCCTCCAGAAGCTTTGATTACACTAGCACTAGCTTTGATTCTTTCCACATATTTGGCAATATTTTCATCTTCTCTCATTTTCATCTAATCAAACTATCCTCTGAGGCTTTCTTCTTTGGATCTCCTTACATTGTCATCACCACCATAGATGTCCTTTAGCTTTTTCCACATATCAAAAGCAGTTTTTTAATCTTTGATCTCATAAAACTCATCATAGCTAAGAGCAGATGCAATATCAATCATGATGATGTTACGATTCCTTTTCTTAGCAAGATCTCCAATAGATAATGCACCAGTAGGGGTTCTGTATTCCTCATCAAGGTATTTCAAGCCGAAATCACTAATGGTAGCCAAATGAAGTCTCATGATTCCTTGTCATGCTAAAAATTTATCTCTATTTAGCTTTAGAATCTCTCTCTTGTAAGACATCCTGATCTTTAGCTTAGGTCCATGAAACCTTTCCTCCAAGCACCAAAAGCTCTAATACCAATTGTTTGAAATATAGGAGTAACTGAAGGGGGGAGGGGGAGGGTGGGGGGGGGTGATCTAGTTTCCACTAAAATAAATCCCAAATCTCTTAGATGTCATCAATAAAATTTTGACTAAGAAAATTGATTGCTATTGTTATTCGGTAAATGCATAGTGTGATTTACTTTTAGCTAATCTTAAAACTTTAACAGTGGTTAATTTGCAAGCACAAAGAAATAACATGAACACATAAGACACCAAGATTTAATGTGGAAACCCAATATGGAGCCCTGTTAGGAGACAACCCAGTTAAATGTTACAAAACACACTGTTAGGTATGACCTTGTTAGTGGATTTAATCACCCTATTAGGAGTGGCCTTGCAAGAGGTCTTAAAATAATTCAATGGAACTATCACCTTGTTAGGGGATTTACAACTGGCTATTAAACCAACTCTATTAAGAGATTTTAGATCACTGCTACAATGGTTAGAGAGTAACAATGAAATGACCTGATTGTGATGCAACTGAATTGCTGATTACAGATCCCTATTCTGCTTCATACTTGATCCTTACTAATTGATTAATACTTTTTTGCTCCATAAGGATACCTGCTTATCCTTCAAGTTCGCTCTCACTCTTTCCTTCTTAATTCAATCAACACACTTGCACACATACTAGAAATCTCAACTTAATCTTTCATTTATACCATCTAGATTGTCAAGTTGGCCCAAATTCAAATTATAATAACCAATAATCATTAGCATAGTCGGCTAGAAACAATACTTAAAATAATTAAGCTTCTTATGTCAAAACAACAAAAATCCTTCATTGGCTGACCTTGCTCATTAAACATTAGTTCTAAGATGATTTTTTTTGTTAACCAACAGAAGCTTGGTTAAAATTGCAAACTTGCAAAAATCCTTTGGTAACCAAGTGAACTCTGTGAACATTGACTCTGTCCAACTTTCCTTCGCTAACCATGCGAGCTCGGTTAACAATATTTCCTACTTGAATTCCTTCGATGCTTGATTGAGCTCAATAGACACTATCTTCGCAAAGGGATATTTAGGAATGCTTGGTAGACAAGGAAAGTTGTCTTGCTAATCAAGTGAGCTTGGTAAGCACTAACTGACAACTCATATGACATTTATGTAACATCAAAGACAACACACAATTAGACAATTGTATCCAACAAGATAAATGCTCGAACTCAAAGTTTTGATATGCAAATATCACTCATATCTCCCTTCTCTAATGTGCAAAATATTACACATATCTTATTACATCTTTGCATAAGAATCACTAGTTAGAAAAAAATAAACATTCCCTCCCTTACATTACAATTAAAATCAAGAAGTCCCAGTTTTTCATAGCACAAAGCCAAGAAAAAGATATTAAAAAAATCTACTCTTCCATAGTCCACTATCTGCTTTTTTTTTCCCAGAAGAACTGAGACCTTCTTTTTTCCATATTTCTGTGATATATAGGATCTTCTGATCTATCATTTGGTTAATGTATCTAATTTTTGCAATCTAACTATTTAATCCCTTATTCATGTGGCCAAGACCACTCTTCAATAACCAATGAATTTACCTCCAAAATTTATCATTTCCAACCTTTATTTAAAATGGTGTACCATCGACGGTAACATTTATTATTATTTGTATAAGATTGACATATCTCTTTTTCATTATAGTGCAACATTGCTTCTTTATATGGCCTAATTAGTGACACTTGATATAGAAAAATGTGGATAGTAAGACAACTGCTCGAATGTTTTGGACATCATCCTAAATGGTTTGCACTCCTTCTCTTGTTGTGCTATTTTGATACAGGATGCACAATTGTGAATATGTCTCAAGCGCCCCTGTCTTAGTTTCAAAAGTAATCTCGATGGCTCATTATGCATGAATAGGCCCACACATGTGGCACTGTGGTGTCCTTTTTGTATCTTCATTTACATTTGTCACATATGTGTTGGTGTAAGTTTATCAAAAACTTCATACACATCGTCAAACTCTATCTATTCCACAATAGGCATGAAACAGAAGTGTACCCTCCCATGGTCTATTGTGTCTTTACACCCATGCTTCACCACAGAAGGTCAACCACAAATTTGAACTAGAGTATTCATTATTAGTTGGGGCCAATTGCCATAGCTATCATCTTTCACATGTATTTTAGGCTCTTCCATACATTCCCCCCACATCAGGCATACATGGCAACCCTTTGCAGAGATTTGGATCGGTGAAATCTGCTATCTTGTTCATAGGAAAACATGACAGGTGAGTTTGAGCATATGTACTAACTACATTCAAAAGATTTGACTTGGACATCAAAGACCTTTTCTATTCTTCTCAATACATTAATTTTATCTAACATTGGGATGCTTTTAATGCTCTATAGGCTGTGTAGACCACACACTTTCACTTTCACTCTCAACATTCAATCAAATGGTTGGATAGAATTATGTATATCTGTGGAATTACTAAGATTATGATCCAACTAGAACTCGATAACACCTTCACAATCACTTCCCATTGAGCTTTAAATGCATACCAAACTTTTAGGTCACCGCCCAATCTCTGTGAGCAACTTAATTTATCCTCACAGTTGATATAAACAATGATCATGCTTCTTCTATAGTTTCATATGTTAGATTTGATCACTGATCATATCCATCTCTTGATAATGAGACTATTGTCAATCATTAAAAAGGCTTCAAAGATCTATCTAAAGCTATCGTGAGTAGTCTATGTCACCTTTGACAAATCCTAATTTCTTCATACACATTGTCCTTGCTACCTTTCCATTATTAATACTTTTAATGCATGTGCCAATTATCTAAGTGTTACTCATCACTTTGAATGAAGATCCACATTTGCAACTTGGTCTAGGTTCAACATATGATATCCTGATGCAAATCGATGTATATATTTGAAGAAGTAAAGCTAGTCTGATGTTTTTCCTACAACCTGGTTTAATTCATGATCAACCTACTCCAATATGCATGTGCCTACTAATTTTTACAACTCATGACCGTGGCGATGAGTTCAACCTTGAAATAGTTTGAAGGATTTTTGAACATGATCACTTTAATCTACATTCTGATATTTTTAGAAGTCATAGGTATTAATCCATACTTTTATATTACTTGTTTGATTATTCATACCATCAAACACTGAGAGTGTTGATCCTTTGGTGAGAGAAAGATGTATTCCTTCTAGCACGGTATAGAGATACTTTATCCCAATGTAGCCTAGTATCATAGACATCCATCACAGCATCATTCACATACAAAGAGACTTGAGAACCCTTAGGTTCATGATGCTCTACTTCAAACCCAACCCCTATTGTACATCATTTCTTATAGGGATTTCATGAATACATTTGGCATTTTCATATTGATATTTTTTGGACCCACACTGTCTAATGGGCACATCACCCATATTGTATATGGAGGCATGAAGATCAATTTCTATAATAAGATTCAAAGTTCCAATACCAACAACCCTGGGATCACATCATTTTCATTTATTGTCAAGAGCCTCCTTAAACTTTTCATGTATTAAGTGGAATAGGATTTGGAACTTCACATTTGGATTTGAATTCTCATGCCTTTGGTAACTTTGAATTGAAACTAGAACTTCGGCTTCAGATTCCAATCTCAATAACCTTGTGGGATTGAAGATGACTTGGCACCTCTGAATTCTACATTTCAAACTATGAACTTGAACTCAGACTAAAAACTAGAAGTTGAACTTCAATATTGACAACCAATGAACCTACAAGATGAACCATTTCAAAACAAAGAAACACTAATCCTGATCTAATCAAATTGAACCACTTCAAATTCCTTTGAACCTTAGTTCAAATAGGTTCAAGACTCCACATTGAAAGTTTAATGAATGAGTTTGTATGGGTACTAACAGGGTGTTTGAAGTAGTTCAAGGCCATACCATGACATCATTTCTTGTTTATGGGAGAGCTCTACATCAACTTGAAATACTTGTTAATAAATATTTTGTATGTAAATGTATTGGAGATCTTGAATTAAGAATTTAGGGTATCTCCACACTTCATAATAGATCTATAATAATCCCATCACGATGCCAGGGATGTAAATGTGCATTAATGAAGAAGATGATGAAATTCTTCAATGTGGATCTTATCCCTCAATGGCCAACAATAAGCTAGATCATGAAGAGGAAATTCTCACAAAGGATCCTTCCATAGAAATCTCCTTGCTTGAAAGATGCTTGATAATATTGAATACTTGAGCTCCTTGAATGAAAAAGGCATAAATATTATAATTGAATGTGTGATTGAATGTGATATGAAAATGAATCCTTTGAGTCTCCTTATATATGAGTTTTTAGGTGGGAAAACAATACAAGTAGACGAGAGAGAGAGAAATAAAACTAATTAAACCCATTAGGCCTTTCGGGCCCCAAGCCCTAAAATTGCCAAGGACCAGGTTGACCTAGGCTGACCTAGTCTAGAAAAAGTTGACCTAGGTTGACCTAGTCCTGGGGATCAAGTTCAAAGTGCCATAGAAAGTAGAGGTAGATAAAAGGAGAAATAGGGTGGAAAGAGGAAGAATATAGGAGAAAAGTGGATCAAGCTCAAACATATCCATGGTCCAAAGTAGGCATTATAGAAAGGGTGATAAAAGGTCTTAAAAGGAAAGTGTTTCCATTTTAAGATGGTACAAATTCATGCCAATGATTTGATTACAATTTTTTGCTGCTACTACATATTTTTCTTCTAATATACTCTATAAAATGTAATCCTATTTCTTGCTCTGCCAAGAAACTAGTCTTCCTCCCAAGAAGAATGCTCCACCACTGATTCTCTTTCTTTCATCTACACTTCCTTCCTAATTAGCGTCACTATATGTACATTAAGTGAAATCATGTGATCTATCATAGCATTGTAGACACTTATAATTGTCCTAAACACTATATTAATTTATTAATATTTCCCTTGACATTATAATTGATTATTTATTAATTAATTATATTTGTCATATTCTTCTACTTATTTAATTAAATAGGTTCATTTCCTAATGTATTTAAATTTAATTTAAATGCATCCACTCTAATGTATTAAATTTATTCAATACATAGTGCTTCATAAATCCCCTTTTAAATAAATTCTAATTTATTTAATTCCCTCCATTCCATTAAATTCTTTAATCCTATGATTAAGTTAAATCTTATTTAATTTAATCCTAATCTCATCCTAAAACCTAGTCTACACCCATCACTCTTATCCTTCTAAGTGTACCCACTACTTAATCCCATTTTATTATCCTAAACACCTTTCTAATCACCCTTTAGCTCCTAAGTGTTTTCTCACCAATGTGTGAGAAGCTCATGATCCAATAAAGCTTCCACTTCATTTACACCTCTTACACCTTTGTCCCCCCCACTCCTTCCCCCAAGGTTACTCACACAAGTGTGAGCAAACCCTGAACCTCTCAACCATAAAGGCTCTTTTTGACTTTTGCATGGCTTCTCCTTTAGCCCATGTGTCTCCCTTGTGGCACCTATGTAGATTCCACATAGATGCCAACTCCCCAAGGCCTCTCTCAAACATGTAAATAGAGCCCTTGTCTCAAGCATTTTACATCTCCCTCATTTGCATTGTTATCATGCTAGTTTAGTTTTAGAGTCTTTAGATATTTTTATGCTTAGAACTAACCTTTGGTAGTTGTTTGCATTCTAGTCTTAATATTGCATTCTCATTCTAGATTTACATTGCTGGTTTGATTACTTGCATCCATCTTCACATTCTTTGAATGCTTTCAAGCATGGTTGCTTCCATAGCCATTGCTTGAAGTGTTCTTCATTCCTTTTAACATAGTTTCATATTCATTATTTAATATTTATTTACATTGGGATTTAACCAATAGTTGTGTTTGGGAGAGCACATCCACATCCCTCCAAATTGAGCACACCAAAAAGGCCTCTTATGGGCACCCTTGTTGAGCTACTTTAAGGTTGCATGAGAACTCTAACATTTCAGTTGCATAGTTTTAAAACTCAAGTAGAATTAGTAGTTTTCCAATCTTATTTGAATATTTGATATGCACATGCTACTAATATTTTCTTTTTTATGCGTGCTCCCGACAGGTTAGGTTTTCATGTATACAACCATAATCCATAATAAGATGTGCCTTTCAAATATCTAAAAATTCTTTTTACTACTGCATAATGTGTCTCTTTAGGATCTACTTAATTTTTTTCCACAATTCCAACTATATTAGCTACATCAGGTCTATTTTGTGTCAAATATTGTAATCCTCTAACCATAAATCTATAATTTTTTTGTCTAATCGTAGTGGATTCATCTTTGCTAGATAACTTACATCTAGTTACCATAGGTGTTCCAATAGGTTTACAACTTCCCAATCCAAATCTTTTTAGCAAATATTTAAGATACTTAATTTGTGACATAAAAATGACATCATTGTTTTGTAAGATCTACAATCCCAAGAAATATTTCATCTCTCTGATCATACTCTACTCAAATTCTTTCTTCATTTCTTCTAAAAATACCTCACTTGCTTCATCATTACCTCCAAAAATAATGTCATCAACAAATACTAAAAAAATTAGTAATCCTTCATCATTCTTTGTCAAATACAAGTTACTATTAGTAGTACCTTTCACAAATGTAAAATTTGTCAAGTGTTTATTCAATCTTTCATATCAGGCTCTAGGTGCTTGTTTTAGTCAATACAATGCCTTCTTTAATATTCAAACCATATTATCTTTATCTATCAAAGGAAAACTGTCAAGTTGTTCAATGTATACCTCTTCTTCTAGTTCTCCATTTAGAAAAGATGATTTGACATCCATTTGATAAATGTTAAGTTTTTTATAGTTGCATTTGCCAAAAACATTCTGACTACCTCTAGTCTAGCAACAAGTGTAAAATTTCTTCAAAATCAATTCCTTCTTGTTGTGAATAACCTTTACATACCAATCTTGCTTTGTTTCTCACAGCTTCACCTTGTTCAATCATCTTGTTTCTAAATACTTGTTTAGTTCTAATAAAATTCTTATCTTTAGGTCTAGGAACCAACTCCCAAGTCTTGTTCTTTTCAATCTAATCTAATTATTCTTTCATTTCTTTTATCCAACAATAATATTTACAAACTTCATCAATATTCTTAGGTTCAACTTGAGAAATTAAAAACAATTCTTCATGTACCTTGTTTCTTGTCATAACTCTTTTGTCCTTGCTTCCAATGATATGCTCAATAGGAGGATTCTTTTCCACATTCTTATTAGGTGTCACTTGTTCAATTTTAATTTCTACTCTAGGTTTTGATCTAGGTTCTTCTCTTTGTTCTTCTCTTAATTCAATCTACAAAGTGTTAGTTTCATAAAATAATTCCACCTCAACATTCTGACTCTTAGTTCTTGTATTAGTTTCCTCATCATAATTATAATCAAGTATCCTTTCTTGAATTCTAAAATTTTCATCAACTCTAACATTATCACTCTCAAGAATAGTCTTTGATCTCTGATAAAAATATCTATATGCTTTTCTTTTCAATGAATATCCAATAAACATTCATTCATTATTTCTAGAATCAAACTTTCCAATATCACCATCTTTCTTAATATAGCATTTATTTCCAATGATTCTAAAGTACTTCATAATAGGTGAATGTCCAAATCAAAGTTCTTAGGGAGTCTTACTAGTGCCTTGTCTGATCTACACTCTATTCATAGTGTATAATATTGTATTAACTGCTTCTCTCCAAAATACATGTGATACATTATTTTCCAACATCATTGCTCTTTTTGGTTTAGTCATCGATAAGTTTCTCCTTTATGCTATCCCTTTTTTCCTAGGTGTGTAGTGCCTACCCCTAGTTTACTTTTCATAATATATTGCTGAATTATTTTAGGCCAACTTTATGGTTATATTTGATGATTAGTGGTACTTGACTACCCAATTTTTTGGATATTATTTATACTTAGTTGATTAATGTGATGAGTTACTTGGTACTCATTTATTCATGTGTACATGATTATTCTTTCGATGATGATGCTTGTATATAGTGATTCAATTATTTCATGATGATAGTTAGATGGATGATTTGTATGCATTTTCTATGGATACTTATTTCATACTTGCATGTGTATGGTGTGCATCTATGTTTTAATTTATGTATGATGTTTTTGATGTGGCTGAGGGAGGGATTCGTAGTCACCTGCTAGTCAAGATCTACACAATGCACCACTCCCACCATTTCCTATTTAGTTTAAATTATGTGTGTATGTACATGCTCAGATTCTATGCAGATTGTAGGTACTAGACATTGACCTCCCTAAATTTCCAGGATGAACATGCCCTATCGCAATATCTCAACATTAGTACATTAGCACTTGTTTTTCTACCTAAATTTCTGATCAATGTAAATATTGGCCTATGAATATTTTATTTTATTTTAAATAGCCTGATTTGGTCAAAATTTTGACCAAATTAGGGTTTCCCAATTTGGTCAAAATTTCTACCAAATTGGGCTTCATAGGAAGAAAATTAGCAAGCTTTCATTGCATAAAATAGGGTTTTAGTTTTGGTGCATTCATATTTGTTGTTGAGCTCTCTTGAACCATCGTCTCCCAACCAGTGTAGATTGGGTCCACATCTAGTTTTAGATTAAGCATCTTGAAGGTGTTAAGGACTACACTCATTGGTGTGGCCATCATTTTTTTTCACAGATTAAGAGATTCCAACGTTTCTATGGATCAAGCTCTAGCAGTGGGCACTTGGCAGCTTTCATGGCCATTTGTTGTTGTATTTGTCCTTGTAGGAAGTGGATGCTAAGTTGGAGAAAGGATCCTACATTTGTAGAACCCCCTTATGATGAAGTTTGGTATTTCCCTTTCTTACCTTCACCCATTCTATAATAGGTTTTAGTGTTACAAGACATTTACCTTCATTAATCTCCTTAAATTCCAAGTTCTCGAATGAATCTCTTAATCTATAATGCCCAAGCTTAGAGGTTGCACACCAACTCACTATTTTTACTATTTTAGATCATCTCAAAGTGTAACTTCTTTTTACATGAATTGAACCATTATATGATAGTTATATGTATAATATGAAAATGTTGTATAGTTATTGTATATCTAGTTGAATTTTTATTGGTTTGTAATCTAGTACTGAAGATTTATGAGTGTATGATCAAGATTGATAGAGATGTGAAGCTCAGTTCTTGATGAATTTCAAGATGTAACCTGAATTTATTAGGGTGACACAACATTGCCAGATCCAAGTTAATTTTAGATATGAACCATCCCTATCATTGAACCATCTTCATATGGTATATAAATTTTTTATTTGAGACTATATCGTTGTTTCTAGTGCTTATCTTCAAGTGTCTGTATGTTTTAAGTCATTGTATTTGTTCACACTATATTCCCGCTTTCCCTACAAGTCAATTGCCAGGAAAAAGTATCTTATAGGACATCCTCTTGTATGAAAAAAAGTTGAAACTCTATTACTAACTGCTTATTGATTGATCAGGTTTTGTCCTTCCTTCCATTGATTCTCCTATGATTTGAAATAGGGGAATCTTCTAATTTTTTTAAAGGAAGAGCTATTACTGATAACAGTTTCTCATCAACTGTTGGATACCTTCTTCTTCCTTAGCTATCCTGTAAGTCAACATGCATGCCATAGATAGTATAATGTAAACAGTGAAATCGACCAAAAGAGGATATCAACATTAATAATGACTTGCATATTGAAATTGCTACGAAATTAAACAAAATATGGCCTACTTTACTCATATTTAAGTTAAGACAACTAACTTTAAATTTTAAAGCATAAGAGGACAAACATTAAACTAGAGGGAACTATCTTGTATTTGGCTAGAAAAATAGAGAGTAGTGAGAATCAAAGTCTTTAGTTGGAATGCATTTTTTGTATTGTATGATGCCCTAAATGTGGTGAAAAATGATCCTGGGCGGAGATGACAGTCTCCACCTTGTCGTCTGCGCAGACAACAGAGGAGGGATACCGGTGCCTGCGGAGACGACCAGGAACATCTTGTCATCTGCGCAGACGCCAAGGCTACGACAAGACCAACGAAGATGACAGACCTTAGTCTATCATCTGCACACTAGGTAAGCAGCCTCAGAGACGACAGAACTTTCCATGTCATCTTCAAAATCGAGCGAAGATGAAAGATAGGTTTTGCGTAAGCACAGACTAGCATCTCTGAGGATTGACGTTTGCGCTGATCAACGTCTCCGTCGATCAACGTCTTCGTCGGACGCATCAGACATGAGAAATGGTGAGCATGAAATGCTCTATCTTGAAAATGAAATGACTGACTTACTGCATGTCCATGCTGTAGGAGGGCACAGTGCTCTTTAGGTCACGGGAGCACTATCCGCCGACTATGGTGATACAAGAGAGACTCACAGATGCAGATTGGGGACACGTGCGGTTGTGTGGACTAGAGCATGTCCACGAGTGGCCAGACTTGAGAGCTCACACAACACAGCTATTGGCTCTCATAGAGCGATGGCATACACCCACAAGGAGCTTCCATCTACCGACAGGGGAGGTACCGTCACTCTCTTGGATGTATGGCAGATCCTTAGAGTGCCTATCAGAGGCACATATCCAGAGTATATATGTGAGGGAGTTGATCCCTTCCTGAGAGAGTGCTTTGGTAGGCGACGACAGAGACTACTAGTACAGCAATCCTAGTTATCTTGACAGGGAGCCTTGGAGTAGAGAGTACAGAGACTGGTGGTATATCTAGCCTCTTTGATATGGTGGATGTTACCAGATCATGCAGGGCATGGGTGGCCTATTGGCTGAGCACAGGTGTTGAGCACCCTATTATAGGAGGATGGCGAGGTCTACTGCTGGGGACAGACCATCTTAGCAGAGTTATACCATGATTTACACATGTGTGCATACCGGACACAGCACACTATGGGACCAGGATTGACACTACTGATGGTCTAGTCTTGGGAGCACATCAGGGTTACTCGACCCATCACACAGAGAGAGACCAGGCAACCTGGAGAGCCATATTCATGCAGATATCGGCCTCCTGTCCAGTATACATCGACAGAGTCAGTGGGATTCTAGCGCAGGTGCCTAGATGAGATCATCATGTTTGACTGGACTCCTCATGATGGGGTGGAGCACTAGGGGAGAGTACAGGCAGAAGGGGGTGAGGATGATACAGAGGATTAGATGTATCTCCCATTTACTCAAACCGATTGCTGGATTATTGGTCGATCCGCGCACGTGATCATGCGATATATGCCTTCTCAAGTGCGACGGCAGTTTGGGCATATCCAGGATGTGGTTCCAGACAGATTCCTGTATCCTGTAGTGACCCGCGAGTATGGTCGGTTGTGGGGTTAGGGGAGGACGCTACGATTTGCCCGAGCATCATGGTTACCGATGGATAGAGTGCCATGGGTTCATGGTCAGGACAGGGGCGATGCCGGTATCACAGCGGCATATGCGCAGTGGTGAGCAGCACACCAGCCAGTCATACTAACAGTGCCTGGAGTAGTTCCACCAACAGAGCAGGCACGGGGAGAGGGAGATGGTGCAGGAGATGGGGGACAGGCTGCTATGGTAGCAGTGCCAGCTCAGGGAGCACAGTAGGGACCACATGGTCGCAGGGCAGTTGCTAGGAGGGGTGTTGTAGCAGCACAGGTGCCACCACAGAGGGGACCTCAGATACAGGCACAGGAACAGGTACCACCATAGGCACCTCCACAAAGACAAGTATCGGGAGAGGAGCCAGACATAGTCAGGGCTGAGCGGGATAGTCTATGGGCAAAGGTTGCCAGGCTACAGGCAGAGGTACAGCTGCAGAGAGTCATAGCAGATAGCACACAGGAGGCATTAGCAGCCTTACAAGCATGAGTGGATGCAAGGGATTTTGCGGGTATGGCTGTACATGCTGACGCTGAGGAGCTAGTGAGGGTACAGAGGGAGGTGGCTACCTTGCATGCCGAGCAAGCGACATATCAGGCTCAGGTCGATGAGTACCGTAGGCAATGTGATATAGCGAAGCAAATGGTTACGTCGGGGGCCAACATGACAGTGATGCAGGAGGCCATCTCAACCAGGCGATTTGAGGCATAGGCAGTACGAGAGGCAGCCTATTACAGGTCACTCTATCATGATGTCGTACCTGTCGACCAACGGCAGCCTGATTTTGAGAGAGGGGCTAGTTCCTAGACTACAGGTGGCAGAGCCAGATCAGAGCAGTCAGTAGGGCAGAGCCGACCGCCTCGAGGGGGTGACACAGGAGGAGCAGGACCCTCATAGCATGGCTCCTGGATTTTGTATAGAGATCCGATAGTTTGACAGATATGTGCAGATGATGCATTTGTACTATATGATTCTATATGTATTTGGACTGTACAGACATTGATTCTTTTGTGATATATATGCATGACATGAGTTGATGATTCTATATGTGTATGAGTGTTTATGATGCATATGTATGGATTTTATATGATGCTTATGAGACTAACATTTATGATGCAAGATGTGATGTGACTTTTCTATATATTACATGATGCTTAACATGTGTGATGCAGATTGGCTAGCGATTATGAGACTTATGCATTATGATATGTATGTGCCCCTAAATGTAATGCTAATGCTAAAATGAATTAGACTATCTAATGAGCACTAAGAAACTTAATTGGACGAATAAACTAATGCAATCTATACTGAACAATTAATGTAACTTAAAAGGATGAAAAATGAACACTCCATCTAAAGATGCAACCTAATGAATATCTGTCAAAATCATCATCCATAAAGATCCAGGAGCATAGCATAGGAGGAGGACATAAATAGAACCTTGTCTCAAGCATGACTCGAATGAAACCCTATACTATATGGACCCTAACTAAGTGAAAACAAGGGATTCTGTTGTGTTTATGTGGAGAGCACACCATTATTTTTATTTTGCAAAAGAGTGTATACATTATATGCTATAGAAGCATAAATGTTAAAGCTCCTTTGCATAATTGCCCCCATTGCGGCAGGCATTAATATCCGAGACAAACACACAGTAAAAATCATAAAAGACATAAAGAAAATACGACAAACCAAACAAAAGAGACTTCATGACCAAGTAGTCATTTATCTCACAGTTCCTGCCAAGAGCCTTAAGTCTAGAAAAGTGAAAGTCCCCATATCGCCTACAGGAAGGACTCAACCTACAGGGAAATGATGAATCAAGTGTTTTGTGATAATATAATTGTGTGATTTCGGCAGGGGTTGTGAAACGAACGAACTTCTCGAATCGTCAAGCCTCCAAAAGTTGATGTGATGTGTATCCAAGTGTGGTCACTATCGTAAGAGTGTGCAATAGAATGTGATTAAACAACCATTTGATAGGAAGCATGCAAGAATGGAAATGAAAATGAGGCCTCGTAGACAAGAGGTCTTTTATTGGATTGAGCAACAAGCGAAAGACTAAGTACTACTTTGCACAAATGGAAAGAAGAAATGAAAGAAAGAGTTTGGATAGACAATGGATTGGTTTTTTTTTTTTTGGGTTTTTTCAGGACTTTTAAAGACTGTACAAGATCTACAAATGCTCAAGCATAAAAGCGCTTGAGATGCTGAATATTTACAGGCTCAGGGAGTGGATCCCCCTCAGGTGTAGCAATCTGATATGCCCCAGAACCATATTTGGCTGTAACAATGAATGGACCTAGCCAATTTGCCTCAAATTTTCCTTTCTTTTCACGGTTTTGGAGATTCCTCATATTATGTTGTAGCACTAGATCACCCACTTCAAATTCTCTCGGCTGGACCCTCTTATTATATTGTAGTTGGAGGCAATGTTGATACACGCGGAGGTGGTTAAGGGCGCGGAGGTGTCTCTCATCAAGGAGTGCCAACTCTTGCAAGTGAGCAACTCGGTATTCTTCATCGGATATGAGGTTTTGTAGAGAGACTCTAAGGGAGGATAACTCAATCTCAATGGGTAAAATGGCTTTAGCACCATAAACGAGGGAGAACAGAGTGGCTCCTATGGGGGTGTGGATGGAGGTTCAATAGGCCCAAAGTGTGGGAGCAATCTGGTGATGCCAATTACGGCCAACTGCATCAACAGTTTTCTTTAGGATTTTCAGGAGGGTTTTATTTGTAGCTTTAGCTTGGCCATTGCCTTGAGGATAGTATCTAGTAGAGAAATGATGGGTTATTCCAAATTTTTGGCATAATGTGGCTACCTCTTGGTTTTTAAATGGGGTTCCATTATCAGTGATAATATCTTGAGGTATACCAAAGCAAAAAATAATATAGTTTAGGATAAATTTAGAAATTTTCTTACCAGTAATGTAGGTTAAGGGAATGGCTTCATCCTATTTCGTGAAATACTCAGTTGCAGAAATAATATACTTGTGGCCATTAGAAGAATTAGGATACACTTGACCAACAAGATCAAATCCCCAGCGGGAAAAGGGCCATGGTGTGATGATAGGTTGCAAGTCTTGGGTGGGAGCGTGTATCAAATCGCCATGTTGCTAACAAGGGATACATCTTTTCACAAAATGATATGCATCTGCTTCTGTAGTGGGCCAATAATAACCTGTCCTAAGAAGCTTTTTCGCTAACATAAAGCTACTAGAGTGGGCACCACAAATCCCTTGGTGAACCTCTTCTAACGCCGTTTTGGCTTCATCTGAATTGAGACATCGGAGGAGGGTTCCATCAAAGTGTTTCCGAAAAAGGGTATCACCTATAATAGTATAGCGAGCAGCTCAGCGAATAAAGGTCTTACTTTGGTTTGGAGTGAGGGTTATGGGAATAGTTTTATGACATAGATAGGCAAAAATATCGACATACCATGGAGACTCAGGACCAACAATCTCGCACACCACTTCAGAATCATTCTGCTCATAAGCAGGAGTAACAAGATTCTCAACAAGAAACTCACATTTTGGACTATATTCTGGCATGGCAATCATAGAAGCAATAGTGGCCATGGCATCTGCTACTTTATTGTTAGCCCTTGGAACTTGTTGAAAGAAAATTTCTGTAAAGTGTTGCTTAAGATTCTCAACTATTCGGCGGTAGGGCAGCAATTTCTCATCTTTGGTGTGATATTCATCAGCCACTTGTTTGATAACCAGTTGTGAGTCTCCAAAGACAAGAAGATTCTTAATATTCCATTTAATGGCTTGACGCATTCCTGTCACTAATGCTTCATACTCAGCTATGTTATTTGTACAAGGGAATGAAATTTTGTAGGACTTAGGAATTAAATTCCCTTGTGGTGTTACAAACAAAACTCCTACCCCCGATCCCTTTTGTGTAAAGGATCCATCAAAAAATAGTTTCCATGATATACTAGGGCTATAGTCATAATGCTATCATCTGGAAAGTCTGCCACAATAGGGTGACTACCTGGAAGAGGTGCTTCAGCTTACTGATCTGCAATGACTTGTCCCTTAATAGCTTTACGATCCTTATACACAATGTCAAATTCACTTAGGATTAAGACCCAATTTGTTGCTCGACCAGTGAGAGCGGTACTTGACAATAGGTATTTGAGTGGATCAATTTTGGCAATGAGAAATGTAGTATGATTAAGCATATAATGACAGTTTCTGTGTACAAAAGACCACGGCCAAACATGCTTTTTCAATAGCAATGTAATTTAACTCATAACCAACTAGTGTTCGACTGAGGTAATATATGGCTTGCTCATTTCCATTATCATCTAATTGTGCCAGGAGTGCTCCTAAGGAAACTGAAGTAGCTGAAATGTACAAGATCAATGGTCGTCCTGCTACTAGAGGGACTAAGACTGGAGGATTAGTCAAATATGCCTTGATTTGTTCAAATTCTTTTTGGCACAAGCAATCCCATTGAAACTGATTTCCTTTATGAAGCAAATGCTGAAGGGGATGAACTTTATCAGCTAGCTATGACACAAATCTTCTGATTGATTATAATCTTCCTTGAAAACTGTGAAGCTCTCTTAATGTGGAAGGAGGAGGCATATCCATGATGGCCTTTACTTTTGCAGGGTCTACTTCAATTCCTCTTTTGGATATAATGTAACCTAATAATTTACCAGATTTGACCCCAAATACACAATTTTTTGGGTTAAGGCGCACTTTGTACTTTTCCAATCTTACGAAAATAGTAGTAAGGACATCAATGTGGGCTTCTCTAGTTTTGGATTTTCCTAAGATGTCATCAACATAGTCCTCCATTATGATGTGTAGAAGATCATGGAATATGGTAGTCATCACGCGTTGATATGTGGCACCAGCGTTTTTCAAACCAAAGGGCATGACTTGATAACAAAAGGTTCCCCAAGGCGTGATAAATGTCGTCTTATGTTGATATTCTTCTGCAATCCTAATTTGGTTATAACCAGAAAATCCATCCATCAAAGACAACATCTCATGTCCAGCTGTCAAATCCACTATAATGTCTATGTTGGGTAGTGGAAAATCATCCTTAGGACATGCGAGATTTAAATCTCAAAAATTGGAACAAACACGAATGCCCCCAGATGCTTTTCCTACAGGAACAATATTAGAGATCCACTCAGGATAGTCAATGGGTTGAATGAACTTTGCTTCTAGCATCTTTTGTAATTCTGCCTTGACTAGAAGTGCTACCTTAGGATGCATTTTATGCAACTTTTGTTTTATTGGCTTGATTTTGGGATCAATTGTCAAATGATGTACCACTAAATCTGTATCCAATCCAGGCATATCTTTATAGGTCCAAGCAAAGTTGATCTTTCCTTTTTTCAAGAATATTGTCATAGCTTTTTGTTCTTCAGGACTCAAGGTGGCAGCAATGTAGGTAATCTGTGGATTATCTTCTGTTCCCAAGTTTATTGCAATGGTATCTTCATTCAAAATGGATGACTTTTTTGGTGGCAAGGATCTGAATGGCAAATTCAACTCTCCCTCTTTCGGCGCCTCTACGAGGTTTTCACCAGAAGATGCTTCCTTTATTTTATCTTTTTCCTCATCCAAAAGCGCCCTAGAAGGGTTTTCACTAGAGGATGTTTCTTTGATTTTTTTATTTTTGTTTTCTTTTTCATTTTTGTGACTAAGAGAGTTGATTTGGCTACCAAAGTAGGCTTTTTCATCATATTGGATCTCATGCTCGTAATCTCGAAGATCTTTAAGGCCAAAGAGTGTCATCACTGCCTCATCAGACTTACAAATGGCCAAACTTGGTGGCGTATCTTGAAGGTCCCAGTTTACCATGTCAGGGTTAATGAGAGGTAGATCAACGAATGAAAGGTCATTTACGGTAATGGTATGGACATGATTATTTAGGTCATCTTCGACGTATTGGAAAGGCACTTCGTAGAATTCCTCCTCTTCAGTCTCAGATTCAGGTTCGGCCAAATAGTTGTCAGCAAAGGTAACCTTAGGTTTGAGGGAACCCAAACCAGGTCTTTTAGGATAGCTATTAGCTTCTAGGGGTTGTCTAATTCCATTCTCATTTGGGCCAAGACCAGTACCATGATATCCCATGCTTTCAACAATGGGAAGTGCTTTGACATATTTATCCTTAGGAAACTCCACAGGTTCGTCTTTGCCATCATAATATAACCAATCCAAAATATTATCTTCCATGTGTTCATCACTAAGGGAACCCCAATGTTCAAATGTTGTTTTTTTAACTTGCATGGTTTCCTTATTAGTAGAAGATGGCAATTGTGAAGGCTTTCCATGGGAAGGAGGGGAAAGTGGTAATTGTCCAATACACAAGGCATTTTCGAACTTATACTCTCCCATTCCCAAGTCAGTAAAGGTAGTCTTTTTCCCTGTAGTGCTAACTTTAACATCTTCAACTTTCTCTTTTCCTTTACAAGAATTTGAACTCTCATGGGCTACTTCTGGTACTGTATGGGAAGCAGTTTCTTTAATGACAAGAGGTTTAGGTATGACTGCAGAAAACTCACTTATGGGACAAAGATTTGTCGGAGTACCTTCCAATCTTCTACAAAATTCAAAAGGTGTGGGATCCCCTGGAATTGTAACTTCTCTCCCTTGGTGCGGGAATTTCAAACATTGGTGGTATGTGGAAGGCACTGCTTTGAGAGTGTGTATCCATGGTCTACCAAGCAAGATGTTATATGGAAAATCTAAATCTAGGACATGACATTCAGTATTGATAATGGCTGGTCCAACTTTGAGAGGCAACATAATAACTCCTTTTGATTCCCTTTCTCTTTCATCATATGCCTTTATAGTAATTCTTTTACTAGAATCAAGGAGATCCTCTGGAAGTCCCAAGAAACGAATCATCTTTAATGTACAAAGGTTTAGACCGGATCCATTGTCTATGAGGACTCTTTTTATTTTATGTCGTTGTATAAGGACTTCAGTATGGAGGGACATATTATGGTTAGGATTGGGAGCTTGGAAATCTTTATCTGTGAAGACCAAATGTTGTTGAGCGGCAAGGTTTCCAATTATGGCAGTGAATTGGGCGGCATTAATATTATCAGGGACACGAGACTCTAAAAGGGCCTTTTCCAAGATTTCCTTATGTATAGGCAAGGTGGTAAGAAGCTCAAGGATGGATATTTGTGCAGGAGTCTTACCTAGTTGGGATAATACATCATAGTGTGAAGTGGGCCTTTGTGGAGTGGATGGTGTAGCAGGCGCGTGTGGAGCTGGTGAATTACTATTATTAGGAGTAGCTTCTTGCAAAGTGAGTCTTCCATGTCGAGTGGTTGCATCACAATCAGCTGCTTGTAAGACAAGGGTATTCACATGAGTGTCTACCCTTTCGATGTGACCACACAAGGAGTCAAAACCACATATATCGTTGGTATCTATTTTACCACACAAGGAGTCAAACCCTGATATGTGGTTAGTAAAGTAATCATAAGGTACAACGTTTGATGTGGAGGCTTGATTCGTATTATTGATACTATCGTTGTGATTGGGAAATGGCTTTTGAAATATTTTCAACTTAGCATTTTTAGAGGAAGGACCTCCTTCCACTTCAATTTCTCCATTATCAAAAAGATTTTGGATAAACACCTTGAGTTTGAAACATTTATTGGTATCATGTCCTTTGACGCGATGGTACTTGCAATATTTATTTTCTTGATACCACCTAGGTTTTGGTTGATTTTCATCAAAAGGACATGTATTAGGAAACACCATCAAGTTATGATCTACCACCTTTTGAAAGATGGCTTCTAATGGTTCACGAAAGTTGGTGACTGTACTATTTTGATCATAAGCACGATTGTAATTGTTACGCAGAAAGAATCGAGTTTGCTGATTACCCTGATTGTCTTGATTTGAGTTATTGTTGTTACGGTTGCGGTAATTATTGTTGCTACCTCCTCGAAGGATTTTGGCATCCATAACACCATCATGTGTAACACCCCTATTCTTAGACCATGATCTAGGCTTGTTATCGTTGTTCGATTCATTATGGGAAGATGAAGAACTATAATGTTTGATGGTGCCTTTTTCTAAAAGTCCACTTTCAATGTTTTTACCCTTTTTGATCAGAGTAGGAAAGTCCTTAGGACTCGCCATTTTCAAGTGAAAGGACATTTCAGGTATCAAATTTTTGATGAACATATCTACAAGATGAGAGTCCTCAATTTTGTATGTCATACGACTAGCAAGATGTCTCCATCTTTGCAAGAAATTGGCAAAAGTTTCTCCATTTCGTTGCTTAGTATTACACAAGTCACTTAATGAAACCTGATTGTCCGTGTTGTAAGAGTATTGTGCTATGAACTTATTTTCCAATTCATCGAAGGTAGTATAAGAATCCTTAGGCAGATTTATGAACCACTCAAATGCAGGGCCTTTGAGACTTCGTGGGAAGAGTCTCTTAAGGTAATCATCACTGTATGCCACCTCTTGACACAAAATATAGAACTCCCTTACATGTGCGATAGGGCATGTTTTTCCCATATATTTGTCAAACTTTGGAATCTCAAAACCAACCGGGAATGGAGTAACAGGAATAGATTTATCAAAAGGACAGATCTCATCAAGAGACAAGTGTTTTACCCCTTTATTTTTTGTGTTGCGCACCTCATTTTGTAGTTCATGAATCATTTGAGTGAGATGTGTTACTTCAGAGTTCGTTTGGGCTTGTGACTGCTGGGGTAGTGGAGTTTCTCGATTTGAACCACCTTGTCGATATGCACTTGTTGCATTTGGCACCGATGTTGTTACCATGGTCATAGGCACATGCAACTGAGGTGAAGGTGTAGGCTGTGTAGAAATGACCATTGGTTGAGTTGGTGCTTGATTAATACCAAGGCCTACTACATTTGAAGTTGTTGAGATGTTTTGTGGAGCATTAGCATATGTGGAAAATTTTGATAGAGCATTGATTAATTGTTGAAAGATATCAGGGTTGGTTTGAAGCGTTGGTTGTGGTAAAGTGCTAGATGTGGGCATTGCACTAGTTGTCACCGTAGGTCCTTTTCCTTTGCTTGATGTTGGCATTGCACTTGAACTAGGTGCTAAGGGAGCACCACCTTTCTTGACTTGAGTAAATAGGATGTTCTCATCAAAACTTGTAGGAACGTTAACACCATCCTTGATTAGATTTAAGAATATGTCGGTCTTGTTTGCCTTAATGGATTTCTCCATCATCTCTACATTGTAAGGGTCTGCAAGGAAGGTCTTAACCTCACTAGAAATATCACCGAAATCAATAGGGTCTTCATCTTGATATACTTCTTCATCATTATCACCTGGATTGCTATTATGAAAAGGTTGTTGTGGCCCTTGGATATTAGGCATACCAAGGTTCGGATTAGAGGGAAGCACATCCCCTAATGAAGTTGCAGCTGAAGGAGGAAGATTCTCCATTTCTGATTGCTTTGTTGATTCCCACAAATGTGTTTTGGGGTTGAATGTAAACCTTCCTGATCGTGTGTTTACCATACAAGAATGACCAAATGATGAATGAAGGTTTTATGAGAGAAATAGAAAATGAAAATGAGAGCTCTTAACCTTAGATGATTAGTGGGTCAACTACCCAAATTTGAACAAGAGACCTTAGTTTAGCAAACAAAATGATATTGAAAGATAATAGTATCCTTTTCTTACCAAAGATAGTCAAATATGATCTTATAGGCAAGATAAGACACCAAATGGATCACTTACTATTTGGAGACTGACTTGTGGTCCCAAATAAGTAAGACTTGAGTCTCTTTCTCTTACCAAAGATAGTCAAATATGATCTTATAGGCAAGATAAGACACCAAATGGATTGCTTGCTATTTGGAGACTGACTTGTGGTCCCAAATAAGAGAATGTGATTAGGATATGGTGTTTGCTTATAGATGTAAGGTCTAATGTCATGATAAAAAGATGTTTTTAGGTTTTTAGCTCTCTTAGAAGAAAGTTTGAAGATGGAAGAAATGGAAATGAATAAGAAAGATGAATGTATGATGGCCACTTGTACGGTTGATTCAATTTTCTTTTACGGGAAATAAGAACCTTGGGTTTACACTTGGGAAAGCAGACCAGTTCCGAAGTTTTCCGTTATAGGTGATCCTATCGTAGCGGTCTTGCCTAGCTTCTTCTTTTTGAATGTCCTTGATTGCGTAGCTAAATTGTTTGTCACCGTAAGCTAGTCTCTTCCTTTCTTTGTAGACAAGGGGTTTGGACAGTTTCACTTTCTTATGCTTGATTTGGTTGACTTTTTTGGTCATGGCAAGAACAAAACAAGACTCAAACTTTTTGACATCAAAAATAAACTCAATCAAAACTCAAAATGTGACTCTAGTGCAAAGCTTCCAAAAGACGACTGTGTGTCAAAGAGACCTCACCTAACCTATCTTACTGTAAAAGATTCCCTCACAATTTCACTCATTTTTTGGCTTGTTTGAAGTTTTTTTTTTTTGTTTTTTTTTTTGTTTTATATATATATATATATTTTTTTTTTGTTTTTTTTTTTTTTGATTATTTGAACAAACACACCAAACACAACAACAATCCTAATAAGGTTGATGCTAGGCTGTACAAGGCTTAGCTAAAGGGCGTCCTTGATATACACTAGGTACGTGAGGCCCAATTTTGCAGATGAAAGGAAATACTGCCACACAGCCGGGGGGAAATGGTAACCCAATCTCCTCCTTCACTTCCCAAAGGTATAAAGTTCTTTGGGGCTTAGCCAAGAGTGACAATATTTACACTTCAAAGAGAGGTGTCTTTCGATTCACCTCCCAATTTTTATACTCTGCCAGAACGCTGGAGTTGAGGTCATCTCAAGGGGTGATGAAATCCCCAAGCAGGCCTCCTAGAAAAATAAAAACAAGTCCACTTATTTCTTGTGCACCCAAGGTCGCCCAAAGGCACGAGGGGAGAGAATACATAAGTGGACTTGGGGTTTAAAAGACACTTGTTCGTTATCCACAAAAATTTAGGTTTGCTACTCTAATTGAAGACACGCATGTTTAGAGTATACAAGGTTCTTTTCAACTTTAAATAGCAGAAAATAAAATACTAAAAGAAAATGCTGAAAATGAAAATGTTGAAATGACAATGCTGAAATGAAATTAATTTTCCTTAGGGCTTTGGATGTGAGTTCATTTTAAGGCCCAAATCCAAATGTTCTCTATACTAAATGTACCCATTTAAAAAGCTCCAATTTCAAATGTGACCCAGTCTTTTGCACTTTAGTTCATCCTCTAACACAAATCCTCGACCTGCAAACTCACAAAATACTCAAGAAAATCGTTAACCGTTAGTTTAAACCATAACAGTCACAGACGCTAATAATCGGAGACGCTAAAACACAAAGACGATAAAGCACAGAGCACAGACGACAAAGCACAAAGCCCAGACGACAAGGTGCAGAGCGTAGACGCTAAAATGAAAATCACAGACGCTAAAATGAAAAGCGAAGAAGCTAAAATGAAAATCGCAGACGCTAAAATGAAAAGTGAAGACGCTAAAATGAAAAGCGAAGACGCTAAAATGAAAATTGGAGACGCTAAAATAAAAATCAAAGACACCAATTTCGGATCGCAGACGACAGATCACAGAGCAGAAATGACAGAGAAATAAGCGCAGACGACAAAACCCTAACACAGACGACAGAATAAGTAATACGCAGACGCAAAAAGAAAAGAACCTTTTTTTTTTCAACGGCTGCACAGACGCTTGTTCTCAGAGACGCTGATTTGCAGAGACGCTGATATGCGTAGACGCACAACGTAGACGACACTGTAACTATCAGAGACGACAAAACGCTAATCTGAACTGCAAAAAATTGTATTAGCGAACTTCTGAAGCGAGATCAAGGACGTGGGTCCCACCAGGCGTGCCAAAATGTGTGCTGAAAAAATGTGCAAATTTGCTAGAAGCCTAAGGAATCAAGCTAATCTAAAAGAAATTCACAAAAACAACCAACAAATCAAAATTCCAACCACCTCTAATACTCAACAAAGGAAGCTATGTGTAGCCATTGTTGGTGTATCTCTGATGGAGGGTATGTTTGGTATGCTCTCACAAACACAACAATAAATAAATCCCTTGTGTGGAAATGCAAATGTGAGTGTGTGTGCAAAGTGAATGTGCAATATGATCCTAGACTATATGAAAAGACGAATACATTCAAGATATGACTATGGAGGAAGTCACACTCAAAGGTACTCTATGATGCAATGATCATGAAATGATAAAAACTATCTATGAATGCAAACTAAAAACTAGAATGAAAACTAAAACTAGAAGTGAATGTGTAAACTAAATATGAATGCATAACAAAAAAAACTAAAATGCAATACAAAATGTAAACCTTACCAACTAACCAATCACCAAGATGCAGCCTATAAACTCCATGTGGAAATGTACCTATAATGCAAGCTTTCAATGTGGTGATTCTAGACTCAAAGCGACGGCATGTCAATGCAATCTAATAATCCTCTATATGCAATGCTTGAGACAAGGCTTCTATTTAAAGACTCTCAGGAAACATCTAGAGGGTGTCTAGAAGATAAGGATAAGGATAAGGATTAACAATTAAGCACCTTATCTCCTTATCTCATATCCTTGGTTGGGAGGATAAAATGATGAGGTGGCACATGTGTGTAGAAAGTTCTCAAGTTGTAGACACCATGTGCTTAAAAAGAAATGCAAACCCCTATGATGACAACTCATAAGAGTACACATACTCTTAGGCTCATAGATTAGGATAAAAATTAAATTAAATTTAATTTAATTTAATTTAGGTCTAGAAGAAATTAATAGGATATGGAGGATTTTAAATAAATAAAATTTATTTAAAAAAAGGAATACGTGGAGAATCATGTGTTAATTTAAATTTAACACATTAGAGCTAGGAAGTATTTAAATTAAATTTAAATACTTAGGCAAAAATAAACCTATTTAATTAAAATAATTTTAATTAAATAAGTAGAAGAATGTGACTATTATTAATTAAATTAATAAAGTCATTCAGGACAATTTTTAGTGTATACAAGCCCTTGCCAAACAAGTAACGATGTGCTAATTCTCTCTCTCTTTAGTTTAATAAATTAATAACCATACTACAATATAGAGGTAAAGTATTCATATAACATTACAATCTAATTTTAGAATTGAGAATATAAATAGTTCATTCTTAATAGGTTAGTTAATTAATTACTAATTAGCATTCATTACTGACAAAACCAAAGCTAAACCTGTGAGCATTTGAAATTGTTTGTTTTTTAGGACTTACATTCAAAAGGTGCCAATACCATTCTGGTGAATGATGTGGGGCCTCAAGGGTGTGAGGCATTATGGCTTACATATTTCCTACATTCTTTAGATGATTCTAATTTATCCTATATTTTTCTAGTAGTGAACTTATTATTGACTCATCTCATTTAGAACTAAGATAAATGCTTAATATAGGATACATCCCACACCTTTGATAGTTAAAAATAAGTTATCCAAAAATGAGGTAGGGTGGGGAGTTGCCAGCACACTAAGGAAAATGAGCACTCTCGTTATGCCTCCCTATAGGATTGTAATCAATGTTGAAAAATTCTGCTACATTGTTTGAACTCCACCCTGCTTTTCATAGAGAAATTGATAGTAAATTTTCTTAAAGTAGCAAGCTCTCTATAATAGTCTATCTACCAAGTACATATCTTTAGAGTCTAAAAAATTTGGGCAAGAGATTTTAAGTAGCATGTCACTGATGTCCCTCCCCTTCAAACACCCATTTCTGAGAAGATTTACAAACTTCTTCAAGTACTCAATTACCCATCAAGGCATACATTATACTATCAAGTCATATTTTTTTTATTGTTTCATATGTATTTTAAAGTACTCATTATTGTTTTATATATATTACATGCACAATGATACTATGAAGTGGTACATGTGAATGTGACCTACACATTTAAGTAATTTATATGGTGAAAAGTCTACAACATCAAAGTAGTCTACCTTCATATAGTGTGGAATTTGAACTTTAAGTAGCTTTCTACAACATATAATCAAGAACATGCCAAGTAGGATTTGTACAATCACGTACACATGCACATCAACCATATAGTCAAACCAATCTACTGCTTGAGAGAGTATCTTAGTTTTTTGTACTGAGAGACACTCTTTATTCTAGTGAAAAAAATCTACCAGATTTGTACTATTGAAAAATAGAATGGAAAACTTTTATACACTTGAAGATTTAAAAAGTGGACAAGATTTAGGTAGATTCTCTTACAAAGTGCATCAACTTTTATGATTCCTCCCATTTCGTAGCAACTTCCAATTCTCTTTATGAAATTTTCTTATAAATTTTAGCACAACATGGGACCATATGTATTTTAGCAGTGTGATAGGACCTCAAATAACATTTGGATCCTCTTAAGAGATTACTAGAAAGCTCTATCTCATCAATCTCTGGTTGTGATGCTTAACAAATAAATATCTCCAAAGGGGTTTAGTTTAAATATTTTGGACTATTTCATAGTAGAAACATAAATACTCTATGCAATTAACCGACCAAGCATCCAACTTCTTCTAGCTTCATGAAACATAAACACTCTAGGTATTCAACTTACCAAGTATCTAACTACTTCCATCTGCCAATTTATCTGGACAGTGTAATAACTACCTTATAAAGTGGTCCATGTTTTATGAAGACTAACAATAAGTTTTTGAGTTTGAAGGGCATGCCAATCAATTTTTTATTAGGCATGAATTGTCATTAGCAATACTCTATGTTGAATAGTGTTCATTGAAAATATTTGATTTGTTGGATAGGTAATAGGTGACATAGTGTACTAATCTGGCATATATAGGCTGAGAATTTCATTATGAATGATGAATGAAGTGGGCTTCAGTTTTTTGTTTGGAATTTATAACTTGAATAATCTAAATTGATAGTTTTACGAAAATCCCTTGTAATATATAAAAATGTCAATTATTTAAAGGACTGAAAACCTTATGTGGATTATGCATTTATTTTGAAATGCAAAAGGTTGGCCTTGGTTTACATTTGAAACATAATATTTTCAATCTTCCCTTGACTAGCTAAATGCCATTTTTGAAATTCAAATTTCTACATTTCTCTTGGTACGGTGTGATAGGTTATGATTTTCTTCAATCTCGAACTATATATCTTGCATGATATTAAAAAAATAAATGACAAAAGAGGGCTCAGTGCTTCAAATTTCTTGCTAAATAGGCCAAATTTTGCAATGTTATCTGAGAGAGGCATGGCAACACCAATTATAGAAGGTGCGACAACTCTTCTAAAACATAAATATTGAAATTTCAACCCAACAGCCATTGGTTCAGCACTATCCACCATGTGATGTGCCCAATTTCAGAATAGGTTTTAATAAGAAATAAGGATTAATTACCAATATCAGATTATTAAAATAATATAATTATTATTATTATCTATTTTTAAATATAAATATTATTATAATAAATAAGATAAATAATAGTAAATATCTTTAATATATACTATTGGATGTATTTAAATCTAAAAAATATATAATAATATCAAGGTTAAATATAATAACATATCATTATGGATATATACATATTGAAATAATAATAACATGATATATATAGAAATATATATCAACTATTATTATATCTTATATAATAATAAATATTAATATATTAAGCATATAGGTTATGAGTTATCTAATTAAAGTATATATAATGCATTAATATTATTAATATTATATTAATAAATAATAATATAATATTAACATTAATAATATAATATATACAAATTAAATGATAAGATGTGTCCCTTCTCTTATTACTATATAAAAAGAAGTATTATGTCAGTATGGGGCATATGAATGGATTTTTAAAATCTAAAATATAAATGGAAGGTAAAAATGAGCAATGTCTGGAAAGTATTTCTACTCTAGGTTTTGATCTAGGTTCTTCTCTCTGTTCTTCTCTTAATTCAATCTACAAAGTGTTAGTTTCATAAAATAATTCCACCTCAACATTCTGACTCTTAGTTTTTATATTAGTTTCCTCATCATAATTATAATCAAGTATCCTTTCTTGAATTCTAAAATTTTCATCAACTCTAACATTATCACTCTCAAGAATAGTCTTTGATCTCCGATAAAAATATCTATATGCTTTTCTTTTCAATGAATATCCAAGAAACATTCCTTCATTATTTCTAGAATCAAACTTTCCAATATCACCATCTCTCTTAATATAGCATTTATGTCCAATGATTCTAAAGTACTTCATAATAGGTGAATGTCCAAACCAAAGTTCTTAAGGAGCCTTACTAGTATCTTGTCTGATCTACACTCTATTCATAGTGTATAATATTGTATTAACTGCTTCTCTCCAAAATACATGTGATACATTATTTGGCAACATCATTGCTCTTGTTGCTTTAGTCATTGATCTGTTTCTCCTTTATGCTATCCCTTTTTTCTTGGGTGTGTAGTGCCTACCCCTAGTTTAATTTTCATAATATATTGCTGAATTATTTTAGGTGAACTTTATGGTTATATTTGATGATTAGTGGTACTTGACTACCCAATTTTTTGTATATTATTTATACTTAGTTGATCTATGTGATGAGTTACTTGGTACTCATTTATTCATGTGTACATGATTATTCTTTCGATGATGATGCTTGTATATAGTGATTTCAATTATTTCATGATGATAGTTAGATGGATGATTTGTATGCATTTTCTATGGATACTTATTTCATACTTGCGTGTGTATGGTGTACATGAATGTTTTACTTTACGTATGATGTTTTGATGTGGTTGAGGGAGGGATTTGTAGTCACCTGCTAGTCAGGATCTACACAATTCACCACTCCCACAATTTTCTATTTAGTTTAAATTATGTGTGTATGTACATGCTCAGATTCTATGCAGATTGTAGGTATTAGACATCGACCTCCCTAAATTTCTAGGATGAACATGCCCTATCGCAGCATCTCAACATTAGTACATTAGCACTTGTTTTTCTACCTAAATTTTTGACCAATGTAAATATTGGCCTATGAATAATTTATATTAAAAAAATTGCCTGATTTGGTTAAAATTTTGACTAAATTAGGGTTTCCCAATTTGGTCAAAATTTCTACCAAATCGGGTTTCATAGGAAGAAAATTAGCAAGCTTTCATTGCATAAAATAGGGTTTTAGTTTTGGTGCATTCATATTTGTTGTTGAGCTCTCTTGAACCATCATCTCCCAACCAGTGCAGATTGACTCCCCACGTAGTTTTAGATTGAGCATCTTGAAGGTGTTAAGGACTACACTCATTGGTGTGGTAGTCATTTGTTTTCATAGATTAAGAGATTCCAATGTTTCTGTGGACCAAGCTCTAGCAGTGGGCACTTGGTAGCTTTCATGGCCATCTGTTGTTGTATTTGTCCTTGTGGGAAGCATATGCTAAGTTGGAGAAAGGACCCTACATTCGTAGAACCCCCTTACAATGAAGTTTGGTATTTCCCTTCCTTACCTTCACCCATTCTATTAACAGGTTTTAGTGTTACAAGACATTTACCTTCCTTAATCTCCTCAAATTCCAAGTTCTCTAATGAATCTCTTAATCTATAATGCCCAAGCTTAGAGGTTGCACACCAACTCACTATTTTTACTATTTTAGATCATCTCAAAGTGTAACTTCTTTTTACACGAATTGAACTATTATATGATAGTTATGTATAATATGAAAATTTTGTATAGTTATTGTATTTCTAGTTGAATTTTTATTGGTTTGTAATCTAGTACTAAAGATTTATGAGTGTATGATCAAGATTGATATAGATGTGAAGCTTGGTTCTTGATGAATTTCAAGATGTAACCTGAATTTATTACGGTGACACAACATTTCCAGATCCAAGTTAATTTTAGATATGAACCTTCCCTATCATTGAACCATCTTCATATTGTATATAGTTTTTTTATTTGAGACTATATTGTTGTTTCTGGTGCTTATCTTCAAGTGTCTATATGTTTTAAGTCATGTATTTGTTCACACTATATTCCCACGTTCCCTACAAGGAAATCGCTAGTAAAAAGTATCTTATAGGGCATCCTCTTGTATGAACAAAAGTTGAAACTCTATTACTAACTTCTTATTGATTGATCAAGTTCTATCCTTCCTTCCATTGATTCTCCTTTGATTTGAAACTGGGGAATCTTCTAATATTTTTAAAGGAAGAGCTATTACTAATAACAGTTTCTCATCAACTATTGGATACCTTCTTCTTCCTTAGTGATATAATTATACAATACAAAAAATGCATTCCAACTAAAGACTTTGATTCTCACTACTCTCTATTTTTCTAGCCAGATACAAGATAGTTCCCTCTAGTTTAATGTGTGTTCCCTTATGCTTTAACATTTAAAGTTAGCTGTCTTAACTTAAATATGAGTAAAGCAGGCCATATTTTCTTTAATTTCGTAGCAATTTCAATATGCAAGTCATTATTAATGTTGCTATCCTCTTTTAGTCAATTTCACTGTCTACATTATACTATTTATGGCATGGATGTTGACCTACAGGATAGCCCTTGCCAAAAAAGTAATTAGTTGTGCTAATTCTCTCTCTCTTTAGTTTAATAAATTAATAACCATACTACAATATAGAGGTAAAGTATTCATATAACATTACCATCTAATTTCAGAATTGAGAATATAAATAGTTCATTCTTAATAGGTTAGTTAATTAATTACTAATTAGCATTCATTACTGACAAAACCAAAGCTAAACCTATGAGCATTTGAAATTGTTTTTTTTTTAGGACTTACATTCAAAAGGTGCCAACACCATTTTGGTGAATGATGTGGGGCCTCAAGGGTGTGAGGCATTATGGCTTACATATTTCCTACATTCTTTAGATGATTCTGATTTATCTTATATTTTTCTAGTAGTGAACTTATTATTGACTCATCTCATTTAGAACTAAGATAAATGCTTAATATAGGATACATCCCACACCTTTGATAGTTAAAAATAAGTTATCCAAAAATGAGGTAGGGTGGGGAGTTGTCAACACACCAAGGAAAATGAGTGCTCTCGCTACGCGTCCTAATAGGATTGTAATCAATGTTGAAAAATTCTGCTACATTGTTTGAACTCCACCCTGCTTTTCATAGAGAAATTGATAGTAAATTTTCTTAAAGTAGCAAGCACTCTATAATAGTCTATTTTCCAAGTACATATCTTTAGAGTCTAACAAATTTGGGGAAGATATTTTAAGTAGCATGTCACTGATGTCACTCCCCTTCAAACACCCATTTGTGAGAAGATTTAAAAACTTCTTCAAGTACTCAATTACCCATCAAGGCATACATTATACTGTCAAGTCATTTTATTTTTTATTTTTTCATATGTATTTTCAAGTACTCATTATTGTTTTATATATATTACATGCACAATGATACTATGAAGTGGTACATGTGACTGTGACCTACACATTTAAGTAATTTATATGGTGAAAAGTCTACAACATCAAAGTAGTCTACCTTCATATAGTGTGGAATTTGAACTTTAAGTAGCTTTCTACAACATATAATCAAGAACATGCCAAGTAGGATTTGTACAATCATGTACACATGCACATCAACCATATAGTCAAACCAATCTACTGCTTGAGAGAGTATCTTAGTTTTCTATACTGAGAGACACTCTTTATTCTAGTGAAAAAAATCTACCAGATTTGTACTATTGAAAAACAGAATGGAAAACTTTTATACACTTGAAGATTTAAAAAGTGGACAAGATTTAGGCAGATTCTCTTACAAAGTGCATCGACTTTTATGATTCCTCCCATTTCGTAGCAGCTTCCAATTCTCTTTATGAAATTTTCTTATAAATTTTAGCACAACATGGGGCCATATGTATTTTAGTAGTGTGATAGGACCTCAAATAACATTTGGATCCTCTTAAGAGATTACTAGAAAGCTCTATCTCATCGATCTCTGGTTGTGATGCTTAATGAATTTGTATCTCCAAAAGGGATTAGTTTAAATATTTTGGACTATTTCATAGTAGAAACATAAATACTCTATGCAATTAACCGACCAAGCATCCAACTTCTTCTAGCTTTATGAAACATAAACACTCTAGGTATTCAACTTACCAAGTATCTAACTACTTCCATCTGCCAATTTATCTGGATAGTGTAATAACTACCTTATAAAGTGGTCCATGTTTTATGAAGACTAACAATAAGTTTTTGAGTTTGAAGGGCATGCCAATCAATTGTTTATTAGGCATGAATTGTCATTAGCAATACTCTATGTTGAATAGTGTCCATTGAAAATATTTGATTTGTTGGATAGGTAATAGGTGACATAGTGTACTAATCTAGCATATATAGGCTGAGAATTTCATTATGAATGATGAATGAAGTGGGCTTCAATTTTTTGTTTGGAATTTATAATTTGAATAATCTAAATTGATAGTTCTATGAAAATCCCTTGTAATATATAGAAATGTCAATTATTTAAAGGACTGAGAACCTTATGCAGATTATGCATTTATTTTGAAATGCAAAAGGTTGGCCTTGGTTTACATTTGAAACACAATATTTCTAATCTTCCCTTGACTAGCTAAATGCCATTTTTGAAACTCAAATTTCTACATTTCTCTTGGTACGATGTGATAGGTTATGATTTTCTTCAATCTCGAACTATATACCTTGCATGATATTTTTAAAAAAATGACAAAAGAGGGCTTAGTGCTTCAAATTTCTTGCTAAATAGGCCAAATTTTGCAATGTTATCTGAGAGAGGCATGGCAACACCACTTATAGAAGGTGCGACAACTCTTCTAAAACATAAATATTGAAATTTCAACCCAACAGCCATTGGTTCAGCACTATCCACCATGTGATGTCCCCAATTTCAGAATGGGTTTTAATAAGAAATAAGGATTAATTACCAATATTAGATTATTAAAATATTATTATTATTATTATTATCTATTTTAAAATATAAATATTATTAAAATAAATAAGATAAATAATAGTAAATGTCTTTAATATATACTATTAGATTTATTTAAATCTAAAAAATATATAATAATATTAAGGTTAAATATAATAACATATCATTATGGATATATACATATTGAAATAATAATAACATAATATATATAGACATATATATTATAACAAGGGCCGACCCCCTTGTTTTTGGTCGCTTTTAATTTCAAAAACATAATATATATAAAAATATATATCAACTATTATTATATTTTGTATAATAATAAATATTAATATATTAAGCATATAGGTTATGAGTTATCTAATTAAAGCATATATAATGCATTAATATTATTAATATTATATTAATAAATAATAATATAATATTAACATTAATAATATAATATATACAAATTAAATGATAAGATGTGTCCCTTCTCTTATTACTATATAAAAAGAAGTATTATGTCAGTATGGGGTATATAAATGGATTTTAAAAATCTAAAATATAAATGGAAGGTAAAAATGAGTAATGTTTGGAAAGGGATCATTACAATTGGTATCAGAGCATCAAACTTGCCATCCTGTTAAATTTCTCAAGAATCCTGTGATAGCATGGTTACTATTGTGTGACTATAAATTTTTTCATTGGACCTTATTATTTACGGATGAAACATAGGGTTTGAATACAGAAAAATATTTCAAAAGACTATAGTCTTGGTGTCTCTTAAATTTTGGGCCTGACTTATTTAAAGAGAATTAATACATATATTATTTCCACTGAAAATTTTCCCAGCTCATCTCATTTAATATTCAAGTTGATATTTTAGAATACATTGCAACAGTATTTTGAATGCAAGTATTATTGACTCAAGTAACAATATATCTATTCAGCTTTTAGTTGAATTTTAGCAGTGTGTACAGAGTCACAGACATCAAAGCTGCTAATACATATGTATAGAGATTTACTAATATCATTTTGATAATTAGATTTCTACATTTGGCCAAATGTTGGCCATCGTTTGATATTTATTCAAAATATTCATCACCATTATGAGAAGACATTGAGATAAATCAGTGTTAAAATATAGACCGTAGAAAACAGATTTTGCACTTAAATAAATTATCTGTATTGCAAGCTGAACTTTGATCAAAATAGTAGAATTGAGTACGATAATCTGCAAACACATGTTGTTGAAAATACAAACAAGAAAACTCTTTAAAAATTGTCAATTATAAAGTTAAAAGTGAATTGCATGCAAATGTCGTTGTTCTGTACACTATATTCTTTTTTGCTACTAAGCTATGCCTTAGGCCAATTTTATAAACTAAGATAATCTTCTAGTTTATTTTATTTTCTGTGGATTTAACCCATATTGAAATTCCTAAAGTTATCCATGGGAAATATTTTGCATAAGAAGTGGCGTGAGAAAATATTAGAAGCATTGGTGACTAATATTTGATAAGAACTATAAATATTCAACATAGTTTTAGTGGCTTTTTATTGTTTTCATGATTAATTGACAAAAAAATTGAAACTTACCAATGAGTGCGACAAGTGTTTAATGTGATATTAGATTTATAAAAGTTACGATGGAGAGCAATCTAATATAGTTTTTGGTGTCTGAAATGTTAGTGAGAAGGATTATGCTAAATTTTATTGAGTCTGATGCCTTAAGGAATAAATCATTAATGGATTGATACTTGAGGCTGAGTTTATACAAATTTATACCTGTGCATTCTCAACCAACTATTGGGTACTGAAATAATAATTATAGCACAGTTTCTTATTAGACATTTGGAATGAGATATTTGGGCCTTCATTCACTTAGTCAAGACACTGGAAGTGAATGCATAGGCTAGAGTTGATATAGCCATTACATTCTAAGAACACCAATTTACAAAATTCACATCTTTTAAATGCTAGTGAAGTCCATTACCATAAAAAAAAAGGTTACTAGACCGGTTATCATTATGGGAGTCAGAAGATTGGAAGGTTATTAGCTCATTATCAAGTGCTATCATTGTGTGCAGAGTGGTAGCTAGAATACAAGCAATGTATTTCAATAGAATGTTTGGATTGGTGTACCAGTCTTACCAATCAACAAACGAAAAGAGATGAATATGCAAGAATTAATTCGAAGGATAAAATTTAACATTATAAATATATGTTTGAGAACTGAGCGAACAAACAATCACAATATGAGAGATAAGAGATATCCAATCAAGGATAGTTTGACCGAGCCAATGATGGGACTTGATTCATATCTGATGTAGATCCAATTAAGGTACGTTATAATGTTCTATTATTTATTAAGATATTGAATATAATATCTTGAATGGAAAGGTAAGATTATATATAAAAGCAATAAGTAATTTATAAAGTTATGTTTGTATAAGGTAGAACCATATATATATCATAAACATGACATAATTCTTGGTGTTTTCAATAAGAGATTTGAAATCTTTATGGATATATATAAGTACTATGAATATGTTATATGATTAACAATTGGTTAGAATGTTATTTATGGAATGATACTATGAGGGAATTATTATTGAAAATAGAATAACATAGAATTATCATAAATAAGTATCAATAATATTGTGTAATGGATCAACATTAATATTATATGAAAACTTAAGGGACAAAGTAGATTAATTTTATAATGTTACCAGTGAAGTTGATAGAAACCCCTTTTGGGTCTCATAAGGAGACATTATTCAAAACATTTGCAACCTATTACATAATGGATAGGGAGTGTGCACAGGGTGAGGAGTAAATTAGTCACGTTGGGATATAGGAATCCCAATATGGATTTTAAGATTTGAGGGAGCCCAAAGCTAAGCATGTCCAAGCTCAAGCAATAGTAAACCTTTCATCCATAATGAAACTAAAATATGTACTTAGTAGGTAGGGAGTGTGCATAGGGGGAGGAGTAAATTGATCGCGTTGGGCCAAGAGAATCCTAATATGGATTAAGATCTGAGGAAGCCCCAAGCTAAGTGTGTCCAAACTCAAGAAGTAGTAAATCTACCATCCAAGTCAAAATTAAACATGTTTCTAGTGGGCAGGAAGCGTGCACAGGGGGAGGAGTAAATCGGTCGTGTTGGGGCGAGAGAATCCCAATATGGATTAAGATCTAAGAGAGATCCAAGTTGAGCGTGTCCAAACTTGAGAAGTAGTAAATCTACCATCCATGTCAAAATTAAATATGTTCCTAGCGGGTAGGGCATGTGCATAGGAGGAGTAAATCGGTCACGTTAGAGTGAGGGAGTCCCAATATGGATTAAAAATCTGAGTGAGCCCCAAGCTGAGTGTGTCCAAACTTGAGCAGCAGTAAATCTATCATCCACCATGGAATTATACACCCTATTATATTACTAGCTATAGAAAAGTTGTTTAAAATATGTATCTTCAAAAACTTTTGATTTCGAGACAAGAGGAAGGAGCATGCATTTCCTTACCTTTCTCTTATTTTCAATTGTAAGTAGGAATATAACATGTATACTATGTGTCTACATCGTGTCTTCATGCATTAATATGTTTTCTTCATGTCTTCATGCATTCGTGTGTCTACCTCGTGTTTGCATCGTGTCTTCATGCATTTGTGTCTACCTTGTGTCTACATCCATATGTTCTTGTAAATGATATTATATACTAATGTGTCTACTTTGCAAGTGCCTAACACATATGCAGGAAAGAGAATGAATCTAGACTATGAATTAATGAGGATCAAATCAATTGCTTGAGGACAAGCAAATTTGAGAGGGGAGGACTGTGATGTCCCCAATTTCAGAATGGGTTCTAATAGGAAATAAGAATTAATTACCAATATTAGATTATTAAAATAATATAATAAATATTATTATCTATTTGAAAATATAAATATTATTTATAATAAATAAGATAAATAATAGTAAATATCTCTAATATATACTATTGGATATATTTAAATCTAAAACATATATAATAATATTAAGGTTAAATATAATAACATATCATTATAGATATATACATATTGAAATAATAATAACATAATATATATAGAAATATATATCAACTATTATTTTATTTTATACAATAATAAATATTAATATATTAAGCATTTAGGTTATGAGTTATCTAATTAAAGTATATATAATGAATTAATATTAATAATATTGTATTAATAAATAATATTAATATTAATAATATAATATATACAAATTAAATGATAAGACGTGTCTCTTCTCTTATTACTAAATAAAAAGAAGTATTATGTCAGTATGGGGCATATGAATGGATTTTATAAAATCTAAAATATAAATGGAAGGTAAAAATGAGTAATGTTTGGAAAGGGCTCATTACACAACACTACATTAGTCTATGACAAGTAATGACCACCAATTATGGCACAACATTTCTACAACAATCCTGATGTTGGTCTTACTCGAACCACCCCTTTTGAAATGGGAAGTGGGTCTGTGAATCCAACTATTGCTTTTAGATCTAGGATTGATCTTCAATGCAAGTACAAATTCTAGTTTGTTTCTTCAAAACAAATGCTATCTAATTTTGCAGTGTCTATTCTCATGGTAGCTAAAAAACCTATTTTGACAAAAGATATTTTATACACTTCTTAGCTCTTTCATTTCATTGGTAATGAATAGGATATTTCAATATTTTTCTCTGGATACCATTTTTCACATTATTTCTTATAATAGTTCAAATAGAAAGCATAGAAGAAAATCATAATATGCAAGAACTAAATTTCATTGATATGGTTAAATCCCAAGTTTTGATGATTATGTTGCATTCTTATGCAACATAAATGGGTTAGCACCATTGGTTCTCAATTACACAAGTTGTGTGTAAGTCAAACACTAAAATGGGTTTTGATCTCAATATTTCTTCAATTACAATGGCTACTTTGATTAATTCTTGTACCATTCAAAGGATTTTTACCAATATTGCAGGTAGTGAAAGCTAAAAAGTTCTCTAGAGTGCACCATGGGGTATATTTATTTTTATTATGACATTGTCATTCAAAGATAAATAGGGGAAGACAGAGAAGCTTACAATAATTCTCAATGACAACACTAACAGTACTAACGCAAGCTTTGAAATAATTCTTTTAGTTGGGAATAATGGACACAATTTAGTAATTCATCTCTTAGTCATTACAAAGATTTTACAAAACACCTATAACTAATTGCATTTATGGGTTTGATTGATTTGTTCATTCTAATTTCTCAAGCCTTTTGTTATTTTCTCCTTTCCATGTTGAGGTTGTAGAGATCTATTTGTCTTCCATTTGTTCATATTCTTTTGAGTATAGAAACTTGTTGATATATAAACAACTTATATTGCAAAAGTATATATTTTTTAATGTACCAATAAAAAAAGTCAATACTACACCTATTTCACATCCAAATAGATACTGTAGTTGACTCACAAGATTCCAATATTGTAGGCTTTACATTATGAACTGCCAATATAGAAAATGACAGAAGAGATTTTTGTGAAAAGAGAACCACAGATAAAATTTAGTCTCCTCTTTTTTCCCTTCTTCTGCAATGGTGTTGAGAAACTACAATTAAATCCTACAAGCCTAAGTGCTCTCTCAAAATAGCTTCGGGGGCCAATGAAGAAAGTAGGTAAATGAAATTATTAATAATCGGTAAGACTCAAATATTTATGTTAGACCTATATAGGTAAATTTGTGTTGTATATTGTAGAACACATATTTTATATAATATTATTAAATAGTTTTTAAGCCAACTATCAGTGGATTTATCAAATATTTTTGTTTTTTTGGTGCACAACTTAATTTTTTAAAGAGAATCTTAAAACATTGGTTTCTTTATAGAGTTCTATGCATGAGATCCTAACTCTCATGTACACCAAACATAAATATGAGCTTCAATAGAATAGGTTTGTGAGATATCTTATTCTACTATAGTAGAAAACCATTCACATTCTTATTCATATTCCAATAACCTCCTAGATGTTTTGGCTATTAATGTGAGACCAAAAATTTCTTCATTATAGAGAGAACACAAAAGTGGAGTTTAGATGCTCTTACTATGAGATTAATGTATGTAAATGTCACATATTCTAAAATGCATATAAAAAAGACTTCTTACATTTAGCAAGAAAATAAAGCACGAATGATATAGTACACATCTAATACAAAAGATTATTGTCATTTCCATTTTCATACATTTATGTCTTCAAATTATGATAACAATATTCATGAGTTACGATAAGAATATAGGGCATTATAATAAAAGGTACATCTAATGATTCCAATGTATCCATACATACACCTACCAAGTGCTCCTACTAACACCATCCATGGTTTATGAATAACAAATCTTGATAGCTTCAATTGGGAAAAATAGAACTCCTGTTGCACCTCAAAACATTGATTTGCATGCTAGACAACTCAATTGCAATGCTAGGACTAGATACTTGTGCTTTGCTCCTAATAAGACTCTTGAATCAACACTTGCACCTTACTAGCTCACTTTCAACAAGCTCACCTTGGATTTAATTCTACCTGAAACCTTGTAGCGTGCTCCTTGAATTTTGGAAGCAACAATGTAACATAAATAAGAATATTGAAGAATTCAAATATGGTGTTCAATCATGATGTGTACACCAAATATCCTCAACACAGAGTCCACCTTATCAAGAACCAAGTATGTGGAGAAGGAAACTTAAACCCTTAAACTAGAGGGATCTTAATCCTCATCAACCATTAGAGTTCATGCCATGGTATGTTTTTTATTTGCTTATCTATCAGAAAATTATTAGTAAGTAGAATAAAGGACTAAGGACCTAGGTTTGGTTTTGGCAACATTAACTAGGGTGTAGGAAGTTACTGAATGGTCTTAGAATCAAGGCATTCCTTAGTATATAGCAATAAGTGACTTAGAACTTAAGGGTGTCCTTGTATTGAAGTCCTATCATAGGTCTCTAGCCTAGAGAAGGGTCTCTAGCATGGAAAAGCTAAGGGAAGCCCAAATTAGCAAGTAGGACATGTTAGAAATTGAAAACAAGAAAAATGCAAAAGTTGATATTTAAGAAATGTTGCAATTTTGCAAAAAAGTTGTTGATTACGATTTTAGACATGAAGGAGGCCAATGGAAGCCATAAATGGGAAGGAGAAAGACCTAAGAGGACCTATTTAACCTACTAAAACCCTAAAGTTACCAGTTGGTTGTGTCAGTGTATGGATTGTATACCAGAATGGTAGTTTTTGGACTATAAGAAGGAAAATTTGAGAGTAAAGGAAACTTTTGAGAGTTAGTTTGGTTGTTGTATCACTTAGTGTTGTATTTATACTAGTTTAAGACATTTTTGGTTCAGTAAATTAGGTCTATTTGTTTCATTTTTCATTATTTGTAAATCCTTTTCTTTATTGCTAGTTTGTTGTCTTGAATCAGGCAATTGGCATTAGAAATGGTGTAACTCACTATCCCACCATAGAAATAGTATGACCTCTTGGGGATAGTGAGTGTACTCTATATGTCTCCTCTTGGAAAAAGGGCCCTCAAAATCTTGGGAAGCAATTTTGAGCTCTTGCCCTAGGTGAGCTAAAGCATGCCCGGCTAGGAAAATTTCATATTGTAGAGCTCCAAGACAACAAGGTTGTGGAGATTTCCAGAAGAGTAGATATAAAGGTTGAAGGGGGGTAAGAGAAGGTATTTTGAAAAGAAGGATAGAGTTCCACCAATCCTTAAAAGTTCCATTTTTGGAAGCCAAGATCCAAAATTTTGGAATTGACTGATACAACATGTTTTAGAATTGTGATCTATCCATGTTAATCCATCTTATCTTAGCTTCCCTAAAATATCTTTATCATGTGCTTTTGCATTTGTGAGTGCTTCAATTATGTCATTCAATGTTTTCTTTTATAGTAGAAGTTAACAAGGGGGATGAAAAGTAGTCTATAAAGCCAAGCCAAACCAACAAGTCTTGTTAGGGGTGGGATGCATTATTAAAAAAATATTGTATTCTATGCTAAATGGAGCATTGATATCTATGATCATTTGATCTTTCCATTTCTTGAAAGAAAAGGGATAATGTTAGTCTCATCAAGGAGTAATTTTCTTAGAAAGAATGATGCTTTTATGTTAAACATAAAAAAGGAAAAATGGAAACTTAGTGTGATTTACATAAATTGCGTACATTAGTGAAGTTATAGTCACTAGAAAATTCAATGATTTTTTTTTAAATAATCAATAGCTATGGACTTTTTTCTAATCACATTTTCTTACAATTAACAAAAAGATAATTCTATTGGATGAACTACCAAACTTGTGAAAAAATCTCTAGGTGTGAGATCTATCTGCGGCAATGGTATCTTCTCAAAAATAAGATAGAAGACCAAAGTTGTTACAGAGTCAAATCAAGGACAAATTGTAAGAGATATTAAAAGGTTTTCTTCAAGATTAGTGCTTGTATATGAATAACAATATGTTGGGATAAAATATTTCACCATTATTGATTTTTATATGCATAATGCAATCATCTTTCATTTGAAAATGTGCCTGGCTATTCAACATTAATTTTTTTGCATCTTTGTTAGGTGCATGAAATAGTAGAGAATGAAGAGCCAATGTTGCTTCAAGATGCAACAAAGAAACATTGTGACTCAGAGTACTTAAACTCTCACTTGCTAGATGAAGAATGTGTTCCAAAAGTCCCAACAACAAAAGGTGGCATTCGAAGAAAACATCATACCCCTGGACACTACATGACGTGATGAAGCTAGAAGAGTATGTTTCCTGTTGTGGTGTTGGAAAGTGGCCAGATATTAAGAAAGTTGCATTCTCTTAATCTACATATCACACTTTTATTGATCTCAAGGTGGCTAATGATATTGTTTTAATGGTGGGGGATGTTCTAATAGTGTGGGATAGACCTTAGACACTATGAATGTCTCTCCTCAAGATGTAGACAATGTTTTTCCATTGGTCACCTAGCTTTAGGTTGTATAGGCTCTTGATGAAAGGATGTGGCATACTATTAGAGGAATGCTCACAATGATCACTTGATTGTTAATGCTTGATAGCTTGATTGTTAATGCTTTTGACAATCTTATTGATGGTTCCTCTCAATATAACAAATCTTTTTGAGATGTTAGATCTTCTCCTGTTGCTAAATCTATGGAAAGTATCACTCTTGAGGGGTTTCTCATATGGTTAGTGCAGCTCAAGAGACTCCTAAAACACCTATTGGCTAGTGCCACCTATCTCTTATTTTGATTGCTTAGCTTTCTGTTAGCATGTTGTTTCCCACATTCTTGTCCTACCCTTGGTTTTAATGTAGCACTCATTTGCTCTTGAGATGGTTGAATGTTAGTTGGAATGTCTAGATAAATGTTACTTTGTATAAAAGTACAAACATACATCATTATAAGGTTGTGCACAGTTCAACAACATATTGAGAAGGCAACCTACTTTATTTCATTGACAAGGGTGTACTTCAGTAGTTAGTGACTGAAAATGCTGAAGTTGGATGGAAGAAATAGTTGCACTAAGATATTTAATAGTGTCTTATTGTGCCTTATCACATAAATTCATCCAAAAAAAATTAGAACACTCTAGTTTGCATTTCCCATCTCTTTAGTTGTGGAAAATGCATCAATTGCGGCAAGCTCTGGCATGATTACTCCACTTGAAGGGTAGTTGATGCTATTGATTCCATGGTTAGAAGAAAAGCTTTGGTACACCACTAATGTGTCTCTAGCATTGTTTAGTTATATGTGTAACAATTAGTCAATTTTTTTTTACTTAATACCATTCAAAATAGTAATGACAGTTTTATTGCTTCCATATTCAAGTCTTTGTTGTCAAAATAAATAGAAAGTTCTATGCTTCATTAAATCTTCATCGAATTATTTTTGTAATGTTGAGTGTTCTAAGTACTTGAACAGAGATGTTTCTTTCTAAATATATTACCCTCACCAGTAATATCTTTATTATATTTTGATTCTCTTATTTTGTTTTGGAATGGGCATATCAACACTTCTTGTTTCCCCTAGCAATCCCAAGTATTTTAGGCTTCTCTACAAACATTACAGATTTCCATTTTCATCAAAGTTTTGCTTGATTGAAAGTTCAACATCTTGCAGATCAGTTAACTCCTCTTTTTGTGGTCACTACCAGATGTTTATATACAAATTATATCTCTTATTGAAATGTTATTGTTTATGCTATGACTGCATGAAATGGTTGAACTTATTTGGGTTTCTAGTTTTATATCATGATTACATTTTACATAATTCAATGCATTGAATGGTATGTTCATTAAGAGTTATTCTTCCAAAACATTTGTATCCATATGTTTACTATCCTTTTATGTTCTAGATCCTTGCAGACCCAGGGAATTGCACTCAAAATTGCAAAAACTTCATTATATTATAATGCAAAAGTGTTGTTGGATTCAATTTTCAATAAAAACCCATGTAATATTAGTGTGCTAAGTTTTGTTTTTCTATTATAGGTCATTGATTGTAATTTTGTTAGATTCCCTATTTCATAAAAACACGTGTAGTTTTAGTCTCATGAGTTTTGTTTTGTTGTTATTGGTCATTGAATTATACAAATTTATACTACATTCATTATAGATATTTTGCAGACCCTCTAATATGAATACACAAAGATTAGGCAATCAAAGATGTACATATGTTACACTATTTATCATGACTATTGGCCATATTCTGTTGTGCAAAGATTTGCTACAACATTAACAAAATGAAAGATTTCTAGTAGCATTAACAACACATAAGACACCATTGGACTAGAATCTGAGTTTTATTCACCAAAAGGTACACATGCTTTATATCTACTTGGAGTCTACGTAATAATTAGACTACAATTATCTCAAGGATTATATATACTTGTGGTGTGTAATAAGTAGACTACAATTATCTCTTGGTTTATAGTGAAGCTTAATTTGTTTTTCTAAAATCATTACTACTACATTTTTCTCATGGATTAATTAGACTACAATTATCTCTTGGTTTTAAGGCAAGATTACTTTGTTATTCTAAAATCACTAGTACATTCATTATCTTGGTTTATAAGAAAAATTAATTTTTATTTCTGAAATCATTCCCATGTTACTTACGAATGAATGTAGATTTTTCCCAATTAGCCCTTTAGTGTTGTCCTCTTGCAACATGGCATCCAATGCGTTTTCCATGTCATTATACTCTTGTTGATTCCTTGTGTATTCAAGTATTTATCAATCCATATATAGCATATTCTAAGTGCTTGTTTGAATCTATAAATTATTTTTCCTAACTTGTACACCTTACATTTTTTCATCCATCAATTTCATATCATAGAGGTAATTTCACATAAACCCCTTCTTCCAAAAATCTATTTGAAAGTGCAGAAATCACATCCATTTGACATATTTTCCATTTATTTTGTACTACAATAATGAACACAATCCTCACTATGTCAAGTCTAGCTATAGGTGCAAAAGTTCCATTATAATCAAATCCTCACTCTAGTAAGTATGGCTATAAATCATGCTTTGAACTTCTCAACTTTATCATAAACATTTCACTTTGTCCTATAAATCCATTTAACACCTATAATATTTTTATCTTCTGCTAAACTTACAAGATTATAAGTGTTATTTCTCTCTATGGCATCAATCTCTTCATCCATGGTTTTAAATCAAACCTCTTTTTTAATAGATTCTTTAAGGTTTACAAGATCATATGTAGTCAATGAAAAATTTGAAACTTTGTATATTTCTTCATTCTACTCATGTAATTCTCGTAAACTTCACTACTTAACTCTGATTTTATTGTTTGATGTCCTCCAAAACCTGATTGATCATCTTGCTCTTGAGTTTTGGGTAGTTGAATTCTGATGATCTAGGTCTAGAAGATTGTCTTTCAGGAGTATTTGATATAGGTGTATCTATCTGAGAAATCATTTGTCCATCCTATACAGCTATTTCATTTCCCATCATTAGCTCCATGAGATAATATTACTCCAAAACAAATTTATCTATGATTTCATCTCAATCCTCTTTCTCCATGAACTCAACATCTTTGTCAATAATAGACTTCTTGGTGATAGAATTAAATTGTTTATATTCCTTAGAATCCTTGAATCCAATAAGAATACACTTCTCACTTCAATCATACAACTATCTTCTCATGTCTTTAGGTACAAGTGCATAAGCCACACATCCTCAAATCCTCCCTCATATGATATAAACTACAACTTTTACCACTCCAAGACCATTGACAAACTTAGAGATTCACACTCTTAGTTGGAATTCTATTTAGAATATACATTAAAAAAATGACAGGTGTTCCCCAACACTTGATTGAAAGATGATTCTCCTTCAACATAGTTTGAGCCATGTTCATGATGGTGTAGTTCTTATTTTCTACAATAAAATGAAATCAATAGTCAATTGTCTATTTATTCAATCACACTAAAAAAAACTCAATAAAATCATTTAACATATAATCACCTCCTCTATCTGATCATAGAGATTTAATATATTTGCCAATCTCATTTTCAATCGATGCTTTAAACCTTTTGAATACACTAAAAGCTTCAAACTTCTGATGACAAACTGAAGTCTTCCAACCAAAATCATCAATAGAAGTTATAAAATAAACATTACTAGTTAATGATCAATCTACACAAATTTGTGTGTACAATTTCCAATACAGCTTTCATTGTATACAAATTTCTAGAACAAATTCTTCTTTGTAATGCATTGCTAGTATGCAATATTCACACAAGCTTTTTAGTTGCTAAACACTAGGAAACCCTTTCACCATATGCTTCTTCTACAATGAATTTGGTCCACCAAAATGTAAATCTCCATGTCATAAATGATATAGCCAAGACTCATCTAAAATGTTTCTTTGAGCTTCTTCTTGGATACTTATCAATGATTATAAATACCTTGTGTGAATAAACTAGGACTTTCATAGAAAAATTCAACTCTTGATGATACCAAATTTCTCTTTCAAAACCATATGTGTAGATATAAAAATTAAGTACACGTCCAATTTTTTTACAGATATACACATTAGTTACACAAAAAAAAAATTTCAAAACTATATGTGTAGATATAAACATTAAGTGCAACATGTCCAATTTTTTTGCAAATATACACATTAGTTACACAATTTTTTTCTTTCAAAACCATATGTGCAGATATAAACATTAAGTATAACATGTCCAATTTTTTGTAAATAATATATACATTAGTAGATCAAATTTTTCTTCCAAAACCATATGTGTAGATATAAACATCAAGTACAACATGTCCAATTTTTTGCAGAGATATTTTCCTATGAAGAAAGACCATGCCTAACAATATGAACCCAGAATAAAATAACAAGACAATGGCTACATTGTGATCTCAGTTTTGAAGAAAATTTGATAAATGTAATTGTCCTTGCAAAAAGTGTAAGGGCTTAAAGAATCAAAGAATTCTAATCAAAATAGCCCAGAGTCATTGTAGGAAACATGGTCATGTTGAATGGGGCCACAATTTTCATCCATTGTTGAATGTGGATTTCTTATTGGAGGAACATGGAGGTGTGAATATCCAAGTTGAGGATAACACTACCATAGAAGAAGATGATAATGTTCCAGAGGACATGATTGAAGAAGATGGTATTGGAACAGGTGATGAAGAGGCTCACAATGATGGTACTAGCACATCTAATAATGATGATGAAGATGATCTTGATATACCTTTACTTGAGAAGGCACACTAGCACCTATACCGAGGCTCCCAAACAAATCTTCTCTTTGCTATAGTTTTTTTGGCAAACTTGAAGGTTATGAATGGTTTATCCAATGTAGCAATGTCACGTATGCTAAGGTATGCCATTTTTTTCATCTTCAATATTAGCATACAATTACTATTCATTATATTAACAATGCATATTTGTTATTGTAGGTTGATAGGTGAGTTTTTGTTACCACCATTAAACATTCTACCTTGTTTTTACTAAGAATTATCTACCATTATGAATTAGATTGGAATGAAGTATTAGACAATACATGCATGTCCCAATGATCACATTCTATATCATAAACAACATGAATTTGCAACAGAATGCTTTGATTATCATATGAGTAGATATCAGTTAGATCAAATAACAAAAAAGGTGCCCCACAAGGTTCTTTAGTACATTCTCATTATTCCACATCTTGAACAATTATTTAGGTGCACTAGCTTGGCACAATTTATGGATTTCCATGCATGAAATAGAAGTCAAGATGACATTATGTGAATGCCTGCGGATGGTTCTACACTTAAAGAGATAGAAGAAACATGGTCACACTTTAAAGAAGAACCTCATAATTTGAAGCTTTCATTGATAGTGGATGATGTCAATCCATTTGGAGATAAGAGATCTATTTACTCAGTGTGGCCTATTTTTGTCATTAACAATAACATTCCTCCTTGGATGTCCATTAAGAGGGAGCACATATGTTGTCAATGATTTTGCAAGTATTTTTTCATTTAATAGTTATCTAAATTAATATATAAATAGTGCATGAAAATGGTATTAATAATTATGTAATGTTTATGTTCGTTTAATTACTAGGTGAGTACCAAGTTAAAGATATGAACATGTATATTGAGCCCCTAATTGATGATTTTTTGAAGTTACGGATTGGTGTCACTATGTATGACATCTCTAGACCAATAGGACATCGACAGTTTCAATTCTATGCAATGCTTGTATGGACTACATGATGCCCCTAGGCTAACTCATTTTTGTGGTATGGTATATTGTTAAGATCACATATTTTTGGTCTGTTGTAGTGCTTACACATTACTATTATATGCTTAAGTTGCGCATGATAATTTTACATGATCCAATTATACATGACCTTTTAGGTCTTTAAACAAAGGTAAAATTCACATGTTCAGTTTGTGGTCCAAAGATGAAATCTTGTCATTCAAAAAGTTTAGGAAAATAGGTGTTCGATGAGTCTAGACACTTTATCCACAATAATCATAAGTATCGAATTATCAAATAACATCCTTTTGATGGGAAAGAAGAGACATCATCAAGGCCATAAAGAATGACACCTCATCTATGAAAGTTGGAATATGATCGACTAAATCGTCGATGTAATGTCCAGTTTGTGGTCCAATGTTTGAAATTTATATTTTGATATTGTCTTATTTTTAGTAATGATGTAATTGATGCTCATGAAAGTTGTCAAGGCATCAATGACCAACTTCCTAGAGGAATGAAAAGTTATCCTACTTAATTTAGTAGGTTATTGTACTACAAGAATCTTCCAATCATGCATTTTTTTGATGCTATGCATATTAGAAATAATGTAATAGAGACACTATGAAAAATATTGGATGGAAGGCATGATAGAGAAAATATTGCTAAAATTTGTATTGACGTTCATGAATCCAATCATGCACTGAAAGATTTCATTGAAGCAAATAGCAATGGAGACCGCATAAATATGAGTGCCCTTCCTTGGTTATTAATGGAGCAATAAAGTGATGCATTAAAAGAAGTCATAAAAAAACAATTTTTTCCACAGGATTTGCTGCAAATATAAGCACTCTTGTATCAAAGAAAGGTGATTTTGGGCTAGGGTTGAAAACACGTGATTGACATACCTTCGTCAAGGTAATTCATGTTCTCTATTTACAATATATTTGTAAAATTTAATGTACTACCTATTTCATTATTCAATAATATATTAAAATCATTTTTTAATGATTGAAGTATGTCCTACCTCTATCTCTCCCACAATAGTTTGACAATAGTATTAAACAAGTTATATATGATCTTGGAAAATATACGAGGCTATAAGTGTTTTTTCTTTTATTTGTATAATTTTATCTGAAATCTATTGTATAATTTTATTTGAAATCTTGTTGATATGTTCTTGTGTGTTGAATCTCTTTTAGGTGGTTATCATCTAAAGAAATAGATATAAAAAGATATAAAATATTGGAAGAAAAAATTTCCACAGCTTATGTGTGAAATACAAAAGTGTCTATCTTCAACCTTTTTCAATGCTCAAGAACACTACCTCATACATCAAGTTGAGGAGATTGAATTGTTTGGAATTGTACAAAATAGGTCAATGTGGATGGTTGAGAGACACTTGAAATTTATGAAGAGATTGGTTCAACAAAGAGCATGTCCTAAGAGTTCTATGGTAGAGGGATATATGGTATACCAAACCATGGTGTACATTAGTGAATATCTTCTAAAGTTTGTAGCAAATATCCATGTAGATCGTATTTGGGATCCCAACTCTATTGACAAATTTGAAGGGGAGTACCTAATGGGGAAAGGTATATTGAGGAGAGTGAGAGGTAATTATAAGTTTTTTTTTGTAGTTAATTAATTCTTATACATCATCAATATAAGTTGTTTCTAACTAGTCTAATTATTTTCTTTATAGTTGGTCGTGAGTGGGATGCACTACATTTGTATATTGTAAACAATCTTTGATTGGATAATGGTATGAATTGAACAGTCTCAAGAAAATGGTCACTCATTAACATAGGATGGTGTTGCATCATTGGTTAAAGAAGCTCATTGTAATGGAGATCTCAATGTTACACCAATGGTACTTGATATAGTATATGGCTTAAGAGATACAAAGGTGCACAGAAGATTACTAATCATGAGCCATAAGTTTAATATCAACTCACAGACTTATGCAAATAATCTTGACATGTTTGAATAATTGCAGGTCAAAAATCATAAAGCTATGTACTACCATGGCCATAAATTTTTCATAAAAAATTCAAATGAAACAAAGGAAACATGTGATTCCAGGATAAGTGCAGTCTTCATAATCACTAATATTTCATTTAGAACTAACATACATCCTCAACAATTTGAAAATTGATGCTATGACATTTTGGATGATATATTTGAGTGCGACTTTAATTTATTCAAATTAGTTCTATTTTTCATCAAATGATATAGGTTATAGCTAAATCAAAATGATCTCGATAGGATTTTTATTGAATGTGAAAGTGGATTTACAATGATTAATATAAGGTCATTTTAGCCAATTAGAGATGAGCCCTATGTTCTTCCAAGCCAATGTGAGCAAGTGTTTTACTTTGGCGTTCCACACAAACTAGGTTGGTTATTTTTTGTTAGACATGATCCAAGAGGAAGGCTGGTAAAGTATAATGTGATAGAAGAAGAAGATATTGAAGAATCACAAGATGAAGTAAATGATGATCATGAATGACTATTACCCAATGATGATTCAGGTCATGTTGACGATAATGGTGATGATGATCATGATCATGATCATGTTGATGAAGACGATGATGATCATGGCGATGATGGTCATGATGATGATGGCCATGATAATGGTGATGAAGATGATGATGATGCTGATGAAAATGGTGGTGGTGATGATAATGATCAAAGTGACAAGTGCGATGATGGTGATGATGAAGACATGGATGAAGATGATGATCATTAACATGATCAATAAAATGTCTGTCAAGATATGATCAATGTCAAGTATGATGGGATCATGATTTTTATTCATAGAAATTTTCTTGATTTCGATGAATGCATCATGTAATTTTTGTCTTCTACATAATTTGTAGTTTATAGAGCATTTTAAGTGGACAACTTTTCATTCATAATAATATGGGTGAATTTGATAAGCTAGGTGACCAACTTTTTCTTTCAAAACCATATGTTCCAGATATAAACATTAAGTAGAACATGTCAAATATATTTTTAGATATACACATTAGTTACACCAAATTTTTGGCTAACTTAAGATAAATGATTTACATATGTAGGCTATTCAATGCCTTTGACTAGGATCTTGCATAGTCACATGGATCAATAGGTATATGTCAATAGACCCTATAGATACAATTTTTTATTTGCATATCTTCTCTGTACCATCAACATCAACTTTTGTCCTAGTGTGTCTCTCATTTTATGGTTGTAGGTATGACCAAATAGGTATTTGTCTGATCTGTCTTTCTTGAGTGAGAAAAATGTTGTAATAGAAGAAAAAAGTGAGACATCTAGTAGGTCTAAAATAGGGAGATCAACTAGAGGTCAAAATACTAGGAGAAAATTTAACAAACAAATGCAATTTTTTCTTGCTGAGAGGGGTCATGTTCTAATGATAATGAGAACAAAGGCAATAGGGACGTTCCCTTAGGGTACACACATCTTCAGAAAGAATGGGTACCTAAGGAACTACCTCTAGTTAACACTGATTTTTATGTTGATGAAAGGATATATTGCATAGCTCTAGCTTCATTACATGGTTTGGTCCTATTTTCCATGGATGGCATAAAGGTCTGTTACAATAAAGTTGTTGAATTGATTGAGTATGTAGGGCCTTGTTACAATTACAACAATTGGATGCGGATTGTGCAATAATAAAAAGTATGCGTAGGTATGCATTGTCACCAAATTATATACAATGCAAAGAAAATGATCAAAGTAAAATATTCACTATGTATATTGATGGAAGGCCAAAAGCATCAAGGAATATTGTAGGATTTATAAATAGCTCTTGACCTGTAGCAACTAATAAGTTCGCAAATTGTATATTTGAGGCATGAGAAATCATATTTTTGTATATGTCATAAAACTAATAAGTACAAGGGAAGAGCTTTTGATAGATTACAATTTGAATAATGTAGATACAAAAAAATTCTCTATCATGGGACTAGTAAGTACAACATTTAAACCAATTGCCTCCAATTAATATTGACTCCAATATACAATCTACTTTATTATTAATATTTTTATTTGGTAAGTCTATTACTCTCATTTTTCTACTGATTACTAAGAATTACTAATCTTTTTCATAGGGCAACATGGATAGACTAGCACGCATAGGTGGGGATGCACCATCTCACACACCTTCTTCAACAGAGGTAAACCTTAATTATTGTAATTGTTCAAATTATATATAAACAAATGTCATATTATTATGTTCTTTTCGTTATGGCTTTGGATTTATTTTGATGGAATTTTACTCATATTGAATTTTTTAGATATACACATTAGTTACACCAAATTTTCCTTTGAAAACAATATGTGCAAATATAAACATTAAGTACTGCAACATGTCAAATACTTTCATTTCATTGCAGATTGCTAAGAATTACTAATCTTTTTCATAGAGCGACATGGATAGACCACCACATCGCATAGGCGAGGATGCACCATCTCATGCACCTTTAGTAGAGGTAAACCTTAATTATTGTAATTGTTCAAATTATATATAAAAAAATGTCATATTATTATGTTCTTTTCATTATGGCTTTGGAGTTATTTTGATAGAATTTTACTAATATTAAATTTTGCAAATATACACATTAGTTACACCAATTTTTTCTCTGAAAACCATATGTGTAGATATAAACATTAAGTGCAACATGTCAAATACTTTCATTTCACTAATAATTTGTAAAAATTACTCATCTTTTTCACAAGGCGACATGGGTAGACCACCATGCATAGGTGGGGATGTACCATCTCACACGCCTTTAACAGAAGTAAACCTTAATTATTGTAATTCTTCAAATTATATAGAAACAAATGTCATATTATTATGTTCTTTTCTTTATGGCTTTGGAGTTATTTTGATGAAAATTTACTAATATTGATGTCACAAATGATAGGAAAAGGCTAGAATGACAGCAGATCAAATGTGATCTAAAATACGAGCGTCATTTCTACATGAAATTGCCCTTAGTGCTGACCCTATGTTCATGGACCAACAACTCAAACAAAGATACAATGATGAAATTTTTAACATTATCATTGACTATGACACAAGTGAGGAGAAAGAGGCATTGAGAAAAGAATTGGACCTTATAGTCGAGTCTTTGAAGATAAGCAGTAATTAAGCTAAAGCAATAATAGAAGTTCAATAGATGTTTATATTTTATAGTATCTTATGGATCATGATCTAAAATATTATGTGTTCTTCTATAGAAATATGTGATAGCTATGACACTGCATGATAAACATGGTGAGGATTGTAGTGCACAACCTCTATGTAAGGAACACTTTCTTTGTTTGTTTTCATCAACATTATAACACTTAACTTTTTTTTTTGGATGCATCTAGCTAGTATCCCATTTGATCTTTATCTATTGCAAATTTCTTTTTTAACAATATTTTATTCTTTAGTGCATGATGAAGTGTGGACACTTCCTTTAGTCGGCGGTCTGATATTGCCTTGTGCATTGTTGGCAATAAGGAGCATGCAAACATCCTTGGCTATGCCCACCTCAACTGGTAAAACTTTGTTTTTCTATATTTTATAATGTGCTAATCATGCATTATTTTTTTATTCGGTTGGTTTTGTACTCATCTACCTATTTTGTGCACTAATAGATAGACCTTTAGTTAATAGAGCAACAAAGACTAGTACTATTGAAGCTAATCCATTTCCTAGAGCAATCCGTGTGACTAGTACTAGTTCATTTGTAGGCACATTGTTGCTAAACAAGAAAACTATGTTTCTGTTAAAATAACGAAAGCTTCCAAGTGCTTTAAAATTATTATTATTTAAAATGTAATTTTAGTTAACTTATACATAACTCATTTTGGTCTTATAGTCCCTTTATGTTTTTGTAGGTAATAATGTTTGCTTTGATCATCTTTTTGATATGACATTGAGGCTATTTGGACCCACCATACGTAAAAGGTCCATAGTTTCATATCATTGCTACAAAAAAATTATTTTCTTCCATTTATTGTACTATATTAAAGTTATCAATTCAACAATTTAATTTTTTGAAAAAAGGTGGAATGAACAAGGTTCTAAATTAAAAAATCAGTTAATTACATTTTTTGGGGACCTATTTGGAAAAAATATTTTTGACACTACCCTACTTCTGAAAAGAGCATCAAGGCATATAGAGACTGTGAGGGATCAATATAGAAGGATTCTAAAGGAGAACCCAAAGTACGATCGCCCTCCTATGATTTCACTGATGGAATGGGATGAAATAATAGAAGATGCAAAGGAGAAAAGGCTACGTGAAAATAGAGGAAATGAACCAACACAGGGAAAAAGAAGGTATGTCATGATAGTATTAAGTAAAATGTAATCATGGACTATTTAGTGATCTTTGTAAATATGTAATCTAACATGTTTGAAACTATTCATAGATTGTAGGACACATCCATGGCTACAAAAGAGAGACTAGAAAAGGTTGGCCAACACAAACTTGGCTCTGTTGGCTATATGAATCTCCAATCTCGACTTGTAAGTAGCAGCAATCAAATTTCATATTTTTTTTTATATATAATGTTGCAAACAATTTTGTTTAATGAAACCACACATGCAAAACTAATGATATTAAGCAAAAAATATAGGGCACAAAATTCAATGTGGAGCTCACAAATGAAGATAAAAAAATTGCCTTGAAGGAAGGCTATAAAGTTATGGTTGCACGCCTATGCCAAGAATCTAGTGCACCAAATGAGATCTCATGGGTAAATTGCTCAGATGAAAAGTAAATCAAATTGAATAGTTGAGAAATTTCTTGTTTGGTGTTAGTTTTGAACATAAATTGACTACATAACAATGTGAATAACATTTCACTATAGCCTTCATATCTTATCATAGAACCTGCTCGTGATGAAGGCCATGATGTGCATTATAGTGGTGGAGGTATCAATTTTCTATTAGAAATTAATTATGCAATTATGAATACAATTTAACATCTTCAATTTCAATTTGATGTGTATCCTTTTTTTGAATATTTTAGAGCATGTTGAACATCATGGTGAAGGAGTGGAGCATGTTCCAACTGTTTAAAATGTTGATATGGCAGTGGATCAAAATGGTAATGTACATGATGTGGCATTGTTAGGTAATAAAAATGCATGTTATATTGTAATACTTAATTAAATACTTGTAACAGTTAAAGAAAGAAAAAGAGTGTGCCACTTAAACCCATTTACTTGTTCTTGCAACAAAGCCCCCTTTAGTGCAGCAGCTTCCCGCTCCTCCAAATAGGAGGAGGCATAATAATTTGACATTACATGTGCCACAAGAGGTTAACAATGAGGAAGATATTGATGCTCCTATCAACCTTTTTTTTAATAGAGCTAAGAAAAACAAAAAGAAGAAATTGTGTTTTAAAAATGCTCTTTGATGAACCTTGTTGGATAATGAAACAACTTTGTTTTAAATCATTTTTAATGAATGTTGCGTATTAATATTGATTTTTATTTCATGTTAATGAATATTGTTATGTTTTAATGAAGTCTTGATTAGTATTTTTTATTAATGAATTTTATATCATATTAATGAATGTTATGTGATTCTATTGATTGAATGTTATAGTTCATAAATGGATGAATGAATGAATGAAGTATGTAATTAGATGATAATGAGAAATTTAGATTGATGTTAGGGAGAAGGGGTGAGGCCAAATAAGCTTCCACCTTCACATGGTTGGCCTTGTTAAGTAGAGAATATTAAATTATTCTGGAAATGAAGTGAAGCTCAAACTAACAAACCAAGGAATCTTAAACCCAATCCATCCACCTCTCATCTTCTCATCCTAGTAAGTCATCTTTTCTACCACTTTTTGCATATTCAATATTCTATTATTCACAATCTTGATATGACAGCCTCCATCTTGTTAGTAAGTTGTTCCTATCCTATCCTTTAATTTTTTTAAAATGTGTCTATTTCTCTCCTACGAAAACTTCCATATGACAATAGATGGTGTTGTAGTCGACAAGCCACCATAAAAATAGTCCTTCTTTTGAATAGATGTTTATCTTTGGTCTTAGTTGTTTTCTAATTAGGTAATTATATCCCTCTTTAGTGTTATAGTTGTAGACACCTAAAAACCTTTAGAAAATTAAGTATTTTTATTTTCTGAAAAATTCCTAATGACATCATCATTAATTATTTATTTATTTATTTATTTTATTTATTTATTTTTATGCCATTAAATCCCTTTATCTTAATTAAAAATATTTAATTAAGGAATCCCTCCCAAAAATGTTTAAAACTTATTTAAACATTATTTCCTTATTTATTAATTATTTAATTAATAAATTGACCAAAAAACTCAAAATAAATAAAAAAATTATTTTTTGCCCAAAACTTGGCCAATTTCCTTAAGACCATTAACCTCTTCCAAAATCTTCTAATCCTTCTTTAATTTTGATTAAAGGCTAATCCCATCATTTCCTACCCCTAATCCCAACTCAAAATATTTAATTAAGATTAAATATTAATCCTATGTTTATTAAAAAAGTTTTAATAAATATCTCCTCAACCCAAACCCTTGAAATAAATAAAACTTTATTTATTTCCTAAAAATCTAATTTATCCTCATCCTAAGAAGTTCTAGACTCTTCTAGAAAGTCTTCATCCTCATCCTAGGAAGTTCTAGACTATTCTAGAAAGTCTTTATCATCATCCAAAGTCTAGACTCTTCTAGAAGATGTCTTCAAACCTAATCCTAATCCCCTCCTAACCTTGTCACATTCCCTAAAAATGGGTTAAGACTTACTAACCCAAGCCAAAGTTGACAAATATCTCCTCCTTCACCCACCCTCATTAAATGCCATCCACTTGCCTATCCCTAAGCTAATCCTAAACCATCCTCTAATCATTTGTACAATCCTAAGCAAGCTTAAAACCTTCCTAATCAAGCCCAAGTCAAAATTCCTCTCATCCCCTTCAAAATATCCCAACCATAAAACTTTATGAAGCCCACTAGGCCATAAATGACTCTTCCAAAGCCCTTTTATTGCTCTTACAAGCCATTATGAGGGTCTTTATGAAGATTTTATCCCTTGAGCCTTTGACTCATCCTTCCCCTTTCCTCCATCCTCTCACCATGTGACATGTGTCACTCCTTGATTGGCTGTAAGGAAGCACAATCCATGTGCTCCCCTCTCATGCAATCTGAGCCCTCCATAAGCTTTTTCTCATCCTTGCATCTTAGCCCTCCATCCCTCAAGCCTTTTGCCTATTTAAGGAATCCTCTCCCAAGCCATTTTAACACAATCCATGAAGTAAAGTCATAATGCCATTTTAAGAAGCCATTTTACATCAAAACCATACACTCACACCCAAATTCCAACTCCATTTGAAGCCATTTTTGAAGCATAAGCTTGAGCATACATCCTATCTATTTAGACAAAGCCACTCAACAAGAGAGCTTCTTATTGAGAGAGCCCATTAATGGCTCATATTCTCAATTGAGAGCTCATCTTAGTCTATCTTGAAGTTTATGAATTTTGTTTAGTTTGTAGAAGCTTTATTTAAATTTGGTTTCTATTACCATACTAACATTGCTCATATACACTAGTTTCCAGTAGCCATTTAATAGTTTCTTTGAACAACCTCGACTCCATAAGAAATCTGTAAACCATAGTCAATGAGGACTGCTGGAGCAACCTTCATTACTACATCCAAACCAAGGTAACCCATTTACTTTGTATTTGTATACCATTGAAAGACTTGTAAAATTATATCCATATTCCAATTTTATTAAACTAATTTCTCCTCTATCTCTTTTGGTGCTCAGAATTAGTATTGCTATTCAAAGATGGTAGCAGAGAAAGTAGCATGTGAGTATGCAATGTTTAAAGGTAGCCTTCATTTGATAACATTTTAAGTTGTTTAATTTGAACAATGAGCATATTAACCCATAATTGGGAGAAAAAATGTTTACTAATGTTCTTCACTACATTTTCCATTCAATGTGTTTGTAAAATGAATGAAAATGAAGATCACATTGCATTTCTAGGGTTTATTCACCTTTTACATGTTTGGAAGAGTAGAAAAAGGTCATAATATGTGTGGATGGTCTAAATTCAGATCCTTGTCAAACTTAAGATGAATCAATATGCATTCATGTTTCATTGTGTCTAATATGGAAATGAATTAGTGTAGTGAAAAAATATATTCTAATCCCAGAAGAAAGATCCAACATAGAAGCTCAATGAGTTTAATAGTATTTGGTAAAAATGTTCATATATTTCTATTCTCTACAAAATCCTCTATTCTCAAAAAACTGTACGAATTCATCATAACTTGCTATGATTTTACACCTTTTTCTTTTACAAAAATGGCATTTGACAGAAAATATGAATACTTATTTGTTGTACTCATTGGAATGACAATGGTCATGGTAGCTAGAACTAGCATTGCCATTGGTAGAGATCACACAAACAGTATGCATCCATCTTATTTTGGTTTTTACTTTGCTTATTATTATATTTCACATGTTACCAATACTTTACCTTTGAGCATAATTTCTACTAATTAATCTATTTGTATGTTGGATAATGTTGAGTTGCTTCTCACACAAAATTTATATTGCTCCCTATTTATTTCATGCTTCATTTAAATGCTGAAATCTATGAAGCTCTCAATATATTATGAAAAAATAGAGGTGTTTGGCATGTAGGTCTTTTCTATTCTCACTTTGCATGTGTAAAGTGAGGTAGCCTAGATGAATTACAAGTAGGTCATCGACAATTCAAATAATAACAATACAATTCATCCTCCTATTTCTTTTCGCACCATCCTCCACCAGTAAGCCAAATTTTATTTCAAATCAACCATTCAAAATTAAATACATAGTGGATGACTTTTTAATACCATGAAATAACAATATATTGCATGAAATATGAACTAGATCACTCATAGCGACTAGAAGATTGCATGAAATATGAAATAGGTCACTCATAACTACTCATGAGTTTAAGTTGAGGTTCCAAATTTGAGATAATTCTTATGCCTCCCCATAATTGAGTGAGATCAATCTAAAGTCACATTGAAGTGTTTTGGAGAATAAACAACATAACACAAATTAGAAACCATAGCATATAATAAAAATGAATTGAAGATAAATAAATGACCATTTGTATATGGCATCAAAAAAATTCTAGAACCATGTGTCATAGGACAATGCATTGCATCAATCTAACATGACCAACATATGATCATAACTAATGTTATATAATTCCATCTTCAAAGTTCAAAACATCCAAAATTTAGGATGTCGGAGTCAATCATTCCTTGAATTGTACACTTATCCAAAATTGAAATATGCTAGAGGATTTTGCAATTAAACTCAAACTCTAAAGCATTGCTTACAAATGGGATATGAAGAGAATTTCAACAACAGTTAAACATAACAACAGTCATTGCAAGATATGACTTACCCAATCTGTCAAAATCAGATTTTCTACATTACTCTTGCCCAATGGGATTTTCTACATTACATGAAATTAGAATCATCTATATTATGTATATCTAAATTTTCAATAACATATCTCTAAATAATATAATATATTCATTCATAATATATATAGTATATACTTATTAGTTTTTATAATCTCATATATATACATGTGTGTGTGTGTGTGTGTGTGTGTGTGTGCGTGTGTGTGTGTGTGTGTGTCCATGTCCAGATTTGATACCATTTAGGACCTAAAAAGGAAGGAACTGATGTGTTTCAAAAGAGATGCTTATCTAAATCCAGCCAATGGATTGATTCCCAAGAGAGGGTAGAGGTTAGCATCCCTTTAAAACCTTGAGGGCATAGTCCAAAGATAGGATAAGGGTATGGATCTCTAAACTTTAAGGGAACCTATTATGATTGATACCTAAGAAACTTGGTTACAGCCTAATCTTCTTCTTCTTGAACTGAAATAGTCTTAGAGGTAGTATTGACACTAAGGATCATAATTAGTAAGTTTTCTTAATATGGTTGATGATTGTATTGTTAGAGTAAATAATTAATTATTTATTATTTATTCTATTACTTAAGCTTACTTAGGTCATGCATTTATTTAATATTTAGTATTTAATGCATGTAGTGGTTAGTTGATGACAACACGGGAGTTTGTTCCCTTCTAGCATGTTCCACCTTTTTGTGGATATATGCTGAGTTGTCATCCTTATCTTCTACCACCTTCCAGCTTGTTCTACAAGCTTCCATGAGCTCTTTATAAGCGGGCTCCCTCATTGTATTTTCATATCTCATTTGTGCATATTGTAAATACATTTTCATTGTGTTTGCATAATTGTCTCTCATGTCTATTTAGGGTTTTTCCCTTACTCCATGCTCTTCCCTTTCTTGGTTTCTCTTTGACAAGTTCTCACATGCAGGTGATCTTGGGCGTCTTTGGAGTTGGCTTTCCTCAACTCCAACATGGTATCAGAGCCTTCCTATTGCTGCTTCGTTGAAGAATTTTGAAGCCGTGATTTGGAGTCACAAACCCTAGTTTGTTTGTGCAATTTTTCTTCAAATCGAGGGATCAGCATTTTTCAGAGCACTTTGGGCCCAAACAGACATCACCATTGGATTCGAAAGGCCATTTGCAGTCAAGATTCATATAAAACTTTTTGATTTTGGACACAGGGCAATTTTGGGGATTTTTTGAAGCCTCCAAGGTCTGCCATACGGATCGTACGGACGTAGGGTTGAAAAAAAAAAATTTAAAATTATAAATCGGCGCTCCACCGGGCGGCCACCGCCACGCCACCACCGCGCAACCTGCACACTTCTGCCGCAGCAACAGCTCCGCCTCCACTAGGTCTTTCGCCGCCCAACTGCAGACCTCTGCCGGCGCTGTTTTTTGCCTCGCTACCCCTGCGGCCACCTTCGCCGGCTCCTCCGCTCATGTCCCAGTCACCGGCACAGTCAGCACCCATGCCTCGTCAGCACTGTTTTGAGCGTGACACGTGGCAGGCGTGCCACATGGCACATTGCCACGTGGCCCCTACCACGTCATCATCTGTACTGCCATGTGGCTATGCCATGTGGCACCCTTTTTTGCGGCAACGGCCTCCAAGCCGTCAAATTTAATCACGGGTTTTGCTGACATCATCGTTGTGTCATCATCCTTGCTTGCACTCTCCTTCAAGTTCTCTTTTGGACCTACTTGTGGTTTTTTGGCGATAACTTTTGCATACGAAGGTATTTTTCTGATCCAAAAGAATCGTCGAAAAGCTGGTTCCGAGACAGAGACTTTGGTGTAGGTATTTTTTTGTTTTGATGCTTTTTTATTGCCTTTTTTTTCTGTTGAAGTTCGAAGTCCTTTTTTGACTCCGACATGCATATCTTTTGTGTCCCATGTCAGTTTTTTGAAAACTTTATATTTTTGGAAAGCTGGTTTTCTCACCTTTTCAGCAATTTTGTCCTTTTCCTTAGTTTTTGGCCTCTTCTCTTTCTATCATAGTTTTAGTGTTTTTGCTATATGGTGGATATTTTGAGTATTTTAGGCCCGAGGATCATTTTTCTAGCATGGTTTGCTTTGTTTTTTGTTGTACTTTCCTTTGTTGTAGCTCTTTTTCAGTTCTGATCATTGTAGCTATCATTTTGAAGCACTTTTTTGTTTCGCACTGAGATAAAGTGTCACTTTTACATTACGGGGATCATGAACATTGTTTTGAGTCAGTTGTACTTGCACTATTTTCATAAAGCACCATGCGGGGGATTATTGTTTGCTATTTTAGGCATTCTCCCTTTGTCAAGTGAGTGTCCCTTCCACAACATTAGCCCCATGTAGAGTCAGTTTGACCGTGTCTTTATCAGTGTCTATACCTCTTTTCCTCTCTCCTCGTTCTTGGTTCATTTGCAGAAAACTTTGGCCCACCTTCTCAGTTGCCTGTCATCACACCCCGTCTACATTAAGGGGGGGTTATGCTATTGTTCTAATGCATCCTTGGTTCGATGGTTTGATAGTGTGAACTATGTATTTAGTGGTTGATCCTATATACAAGGCGATTGCAGTGGCTGGCTACCTATGCATTTTGGTGAGATGGATCATCTACCATATAGACATGCTCGATTCGTGCCTTCTTCTTCCATGGAGGTTCTTTAGATCAACAATTTGGTAGATTTTGCGGCTTCTTCATGCTTCAGTGATGCTTCTTCATGATCACTTCTTGTTCCTGTTTTAGGGGACAATTTCCCTAGTTGGAGATTTCTTCAGTTCTTCACTAGGTTCTTACCTATTTTTGGGGGAGGGTTTTTCCCACGTGGTTTTCTCTCTTTCCCCACTTTCAAAGGTTGCATCTTCTTGCATTGTACTTGGGTACCTAAAATGGCCTCAATGCCAGGACCCATTATGCATTCATCTTAGTTTTGTGAGCTTAAGGCATTTCCCTAAGTTTCACTTAAGGGGGGGTGTTAGAGTAAATAATTAATTAATTATTATTTATTCTATTACTTAAGCTTACTTAGGTCATGCATTTATTTAATATTTAGTATTTAATGCATGTAGTGGTTAGTTGATGACAACACGGGAGTTTGTTCCCTTCTAGCATGTTCCACCTTTTTGTGGATATGTGTTGAGTTGTCATCCTTATCTTCTACCACCTAACAGCTTGTTCTACAAGCTTCCATGAGCTCTTTATAAGCGGGCTCCCTCATTGTATTTTCATATCTCATTTGTGCATATTGTAAATACATTTTCATTATGTTTGCATAATTGTCTCTCATGTCCGTTTAGGGTTTTGCCCTTACTCCATGCTCTTCCCCTTCTTGGCTTCTCTTTGATAGGTTCTTGCATGCAGGTGATCTTGGGCGTCTTCAGAGTTGGCTTTCCTCAACTCCAACATGTATAACTGTCCTTACTTTGAATAATCAAATAACATAGATTTGATTCAAGGGAACTTAGTCCATTCAGTTTAGGCCACAAGTATATTAGATAGGGCTTAATTCTAGTTATAACATGCCTAAACATAGAAGGGAACCTTACATGCTTGGACATACTACTGGGTAAAATGAGTATGTAGATTACAGGTGCATCAAACTAATGGTGAGGAGATAAGGAGATTCTCAATTTTCACTTGTGTTCTAAATCATTTCCATATTTATTGTTGAAAACCCTATCATTAACTAGTCAACTACATGTTTTGTGATTAGGAACATAGTTGTTCATTCAGATATAAAATTGTAACCCATGTCTTAGAGAAATACACGTATATAAAAGTGTAAAATGGGATCAACTTTATTTCCTTTTTGAGGTAGTATAAAGAGCATATCAGTGTTCCTAGTAAGGAAGATGAGTAAGGCTCAAGGCCTTATAACCATAGGTTAAGTTCCTTGGAGCCTAGTGAACCTAAAGTGATGAAAAAGCATCTAGGTACCCAAGCAATCTTGTATAGCCCAAAAACAGTGACCATTCAACTTTTCATGTTTTTACTCTAATTTAATATATGTTTTCAAGTTGTATTTTGTCCATTTCTAGTTTCTAACTTATTGGTTGTGATAGTTTCCTTGTTATGGATCACATGCTGACTTTACCATTAGAATTCATGTGGAAGTTCACTTTGGACAACAATTGGTGCTTCATGTGTTAGACTGGGGCCCTTGCCCTTCTCTAAAGTTGTCATTTTTTACTTTAAACAATGTTGACTTTTGTCATTTTTTAATTTGAGAATTGGTTGCAAAATGAAGATCCATTTCACTCATATTTTTTCTCTTGTTAGCCTCATCCTACTTATGTCTTGTGTCCTTCATTCCTTGTTCTTGTGTGATGCTCGTGAGCTTAAAGAAAAGGGTACTCCTCTTCACCCATTTTCTAGAATTAAAGTTGAAGTAAAATCTACAAAAATTGAAGAGAGTGTGAGTAGTATAAATCTAGATAGAATTTCATTCATGATTTATGTTGTGGAAAAAGATCATCATCTAGGAATTGGGCATGATAATCCTCCTACAACCCCTTAGTGCTCAATCTTATACTATTTTTCATATGTTTCTTCTCAATTACATTATAGTACTTTGTGTTCCTCCTAGTGTTTTTCCATGTATCCAACTAGTTTGTGGACATTGTGCATTTAATTTAGATATGTCATCTATTACATGCTGATCCAGCCCAAAATGTATCCTTCCACAACACCTTCCATTTGGTTGTTTTAGCCACAAAGGCTACATAAATAAATGTTTATTTTGTTTGTAGGGCTTCTTGATTAAATGTTATTCAAAATTCAATTTTTGGATAAATGGAAGGAATTTATGTTTGATATTTGACAAGCAATATAATTTAGAGTTTATTAGTTAGTTAGAACACTTAACAATGAACAACTTACATTTACTCTTTCAAATATGCCATGATTTTTTTTTAACCCAAAAAAATCTTATAATTTATATCTATCTATATAGATATAGAGAGACCATTAATCTTTTTCCAATAACTAACTCAATATGTAAAATGTTTTAATGTATACATTGATCCCAAGTGAAACATTTAATACTTTTTTACGTAAACAATGTTCTTCTATAGTTAATATTGTTGAAATCCTATGTACTTAATATGGGCAGCCATGAGAATGGTATTTTGTATGTGATTTTTTTCCATTATAATAGTAAATAAATTGATTGATTGGAATATCTTCTCTTCAAATACTGATTTGTTCCATTGTAATCATTTTCACATTTCTTTGAAGTCACAATTTCTGGACTTCATTGATTATAGTATCATAACTAGATTTGGTTTCTTCTTGGCTATCACCATTGTTTGAAATATCACCATGCCATCTAGAGTTTGCATACTCACACATATCCTTAGAGAGATGATTGGCTATGTACTTATAAGGAATTAATTTCTATAGAAGGCATCTTCATACAAAAGTTCAATGATTTGGTCTGGTGAGGATTAGGCAATACATCAATTATATTTGCATCTGAATACTTTGAACAGACCTAATGCTTATTAGATTTTAGTTGATATATTTTTGGAACTATATACATACTTCATCAAATTTATGCTCCATGAGACTAATCCTGACAGATACTTGCCAAAAAAACTATCACTATTGTTTAATTGTGTCTTTTGTTGCTAAAGGCTCTTCTTATATGGTAGAGTCTCTAAATACACTCATCTCTAAATTCATGCCTTCTTGAGACCATCATGTCTTTTATAATTGATATCAATCTTCAAGATATCCTTTGTGATAGATCAAACCTATTAGATTAAGAGGCACATAATATCTCATAAAGTCTGCCATGAGAATGCATACTCTCATCTCTATATGGTTTTTTATATCCTTTCAACATATTAATTCTTTGTATATGTCAATGTTGCATGAAAATTTCACTTCTACATAATGTTAAAATAGGAATCCATAAATAAGCTCTTGTTTGAGTAGTGATCTGAAGATGGGACATTGATCTCCAAGATGTCTTCACAAATGGGGACTCTAAATTTGATGAAAATTCAGACTCCATCATATGATAGGAATGGATGAGTGGCATCTCTTCATCACAACCTTAATGTGAAGCTCTTTACTGCACCTATTGATTGATTAAATAACTAATATGCTTTAGACTTAATTAATGAACTAACCATTCTTTACAAAGTATTTTTTGATTTGTTCTCTTGCTGATTGAAACCAAATAAACATTATTTTAAAAGCGATGATAATAAATGGATATTATAGTAATTATGATAATTGCTCTACCTTAATATATAGTCCACGAAGTATTCTCCTTGCTTAAAGTAATTATTAATAATATCTAATACTATTCAATATTATGTTTTTTGTTCATTGCTAAAATAATATTTTAAATCTGCATCATACTTCCTTTGATACCATATTTGTCTTTAGAATATTAATGAAAGGAACTTTATGATCAATATGTGGAATGCCATATAATGGACATGTCAGAACATGAAATCTTTGTTTATTATGTGAACCTTACTGGTTCGATTTAATCAAGGGAAATATCATGATCTTCATGTTGATGAGGTTGGCGACTAATAAGATCAATAAACCTAGATCATACTTTGGATAAGCTGAAGCATAGATTTTTTATTGGCACCACTTGGGGGCCACTTCTTGAGATTTAGGACCTAGTCATCTAAAATTTTAGTAATCACTTTGTTCATTCATTGGAATCATTTTAGATTTTATCTTTAAAATTTAAATGTGTTTTTATTCATATTAAGGAGATGATTGGAGAAGCAGTTTTGGAGGTGAAATATCCCCCCTAGTCTTGTAGTTTCTTCAAGAAGATGAAGTGTGGTCGTGTATTTTTGTTTTGACAAAGTATTTTCTCATTTTTTATTGTTACAAGATTAATCTAAGTTAATTTTATATGTATAAAGAGTGGGTAATTTTGAATAATGAATTTCTATGCCAATGATTTGTACCTTTCAATCTCTTAGACTTTTCCTTGTGCATTCCTACTAGATAGTCATTACATTTACTAGTCACTCTTACTGCTTAAACTTTACATTTACATAAATGAATAGTGGCGTGGTGGAATAGTGATCCCATTAAAGTTGAAGTTGAAGCAAATGAAACTAGAGGTACACCCAATATTTTAGATGCTTTCATTCAAATGGACAACTAGGAGACCTCTATTCATGCTCAACATCAGGTACCCATTTTTTTTGTTAGAAAAGGCTTTGGATTCAATTGGGTATAGCTCAATAGATCAAAAACAATTAATTCTAAACAATTTTTCCATTTCTAACTAAACAAAATCAACATAGTGAGAAATGAAATTTGATGTATGCAAGAATTACAAGGTTCACTATACAACAGGGAAAAGCATATCTTCTTCGTATTGTCAATGTTGCAATCAATAATCACCTCTTTTTCAAAGTTGCATCACACAATTTCACACTGGTATCGGTGGATGCCTCCTACACCAAGCCATACACAATAGGCACTCTCATGTTAACTTCTAGTCAGACTACAGATGTACTTCTCACAGCTAATCAAACCAAAGCCAAATACTACATGGCCACCAAATTATACACTACTCAATCTAAATCAAAGATTGACAATAACACAACAATTACCATTTTGAGCTACGTGGGTTCAAATGCATCTACCACTCCAATCTTTATAGACCTTCCAATTTACAATGAAACTACAACTGCAACCAACTTTACCAAATCCCCACAAAGCTTGGCTTCATAAGAGCATATGGTGGATGTTCCCCAAACTATAAGTGATAGTAGTATCATAATAGTAGGACAATAGTAGTAATTGATCTTCAATAGTGATATTGAAGGGTCTCAACATTACAAATCATTTTTAGAGAAACATACATTGCAAAAGTTGGAGTATTATGATGCAATTGTGCAAGGCATATGCCCAGCTCTACTATGAACAAGTCATGTATTGTTTAGAATTCAGAAAAACACTACTTTAACCCACAGTTGTTGGCTATTCATGGTCGAACATCAACTCTTGGAAATGTATTGGTAAGGTTGATCCTACTCAGAGTTGGCTATACCCAAGGAAAAGGCAGATACATATGTATATGTGTGCACAAGGTGTCTAACAATGATATCAAAGTATCTGATGATATAGAATCACAATAGCAATTTCCTTCCAGGCATGACTATGGGCCAAGTTCAGCATCAACCAAGCAATAATATCTATGATTTAGGGTGATCAATTAAACATCTACACACATCAATCACTATCCATAATGGGAGACATAAATTTAGGTCACTATTAAGCCAGGGATATAGTTGTACAACTACAAACCCACTTTCAACCACTTTGGCAATTGGAAGGCTTTTTTGATCTACATAATACATATGTTGGACTCAACACCATTATAGTAATTGCAAGCACAATCATATTTGGGTATGGAGATCTATTGGAAACTACTTAATATATACCTCATTATCATCATATTGAGGATCATCCTTGATCATTCTAATCTCATACAGAATACATTATCATATCGGGTATTTTCAACAACATACTGTAATAAATTATTGGGGTGATTGTGTATACTATCATATTAGTTCCAAAAAAAAAAATTTATATCTGCTTATTATTTTTCATCTGAGCTCATTTGAATATTGCTTGATATAGTTTTTTGCTCTCTATTCATAAGTCTGTTTACCATTGCAATTTTGTGTGATTTGATGTTTGGTATATTACATTTCATTATCAAAACATTGAAAGATGAGCAACACAATGCAAAACAACATCTTCAATATTAATAGGCTTCCTTATTGCCCCACATCAAAATATATTTATCAAATATTTGTTTTTCCATCATCACCTTGAAATTATCCTTCACGATATCAACATCAATAACCAAAGAATTATCCTTTGCTTGAACATTTGAACTAACTAACATGTTGTCATCTACATTTCAACCGTTGGCTAATTGTAGCCTTTCTAAAATTTAGTTTTCTCTAAAACATCCTATTTGAGTCCAAGCATCTTCCATACTATACTTATTTTACCACATGTGGCATATGTTCTCATTGGCATTCAAAAAAACCTTTTTAGCAAAATGTGTATCATTACTTGTTTCAGTCATTTCTTTGAGGTCTTAATGAACTTTAATTCATATAGACTCCTTTTAATTTGTTCTATCTTTTCTTTGACCTTCGTTCTCTTAATATCAATAATATCAATTTCAGTGTATATCTTTTTTCTTCCCCAATAAATTTAAGGCTATTTATTATTATTTCTTTGACCATTTTGCTACTTTGCCATAGGACTTTTATTTGTAGATCTTTCTAGTAATATCCTTATTTCTCTTTGAATTGAGGTCAAAAAAATTATCTACTATGTTCAATGGCTAAGTTGAATTGTTTATCATAGATTTGAGAGAAGAAATCAAGACTCTTACATGTTCTTTAAGTTGATCTTTAGTATGTTTATTTTTCTTAATTTGTACTACCAGTTTAATTGCTAAAACTTGGAAATTGTGAATATCCCCTTCATGTAAAGAAGGATTGAGATCAACTTTAGTGATGTTTGAAATGTCTAAGAAGCAATCCCTCCTGTTTTCTAAATGCACGAAAAATGAAGTTAAAGTCAACTCCAAAAAACTTTGGAAAATAGTCTATTTTATCTGGAAAAAAATTGTCATACCCTTCAATGAGCAGTTGGAATGAAGTTTCAGGCAATCAGCCTAGAAATTAAACCCCCTATTTTTTGGGCAAAAATTAGATAAAAAAATTACAGATGCTTCCATGAAAAAATTTGCCAAAACCATAGTTCCATAAACTTGGAAGATGGGGCGAGCTAGGGATGGGAGGGCCAAGGGCTTTAATTTGTTGATGGTGAGGGGATAGTGAGGGGATGGCATAGGAGAAATCATGGATGTGGTGGCACGATATACAAATTGAGGTGAACTGAAATTTTCAAGGCACAACCTACAATATGACATCTTTGCAATGCCCAATGAAAGACCAACTAATTTTCTAATGTTAAAGGTTGCCTTTAGTATGTAATTGTATGTGTCATATAGCAAACGACTTCAGGGGTGTCAGTGGAGGTGGCAGAGGTGGTGGTTTTGCACTTATCTATCAATCTAAAACAACCATCTTCACATTTTCATGAGTGTTGGAATGAGACTAGAGTATTAATATCTTTTTCCTTTAAAAAATATAGAAAAAAAGTAAAATATATAGATCTATTAACAAACCTAAAGGATGCCCAACACAAGTATGAATATTCCAAGTCCTCTATGTGCATGGACACTGCAATCCAATTTTTTGTACACTGCTACTCCAAGAACTACACCTGCCACCCCAAAGATGAACCCAAAGACATTAATACCAACATATAGATAGTACCAGGCTAGATCCCATTGTTGAAACTAGCATGCTATGATTGCACACAATAATGATTCCCTTTATGTTGAAACCTTGTTGTCATGGAAGATCTTCATGTGCATCCTTGTGGTGGTTGATTCTTTAAAGGGCATCCCTGAGAATATCAAACTTGACACCCTAATGGTTTGTGGATTTAGACTCTGCTCTTAATGATTCTTCTATGGTTGGTGATGGTGCCAATAGCTCTGCTCCATCTTACCAGGCTTACACAATAGAAGGTCCCCTACTCGCTTGCACAAACATCCCAAGTGCTAGATGCAAGCTCTACCCTTACCATTCCTTTCTAGATCATAGCAATGACACACTAGAATAACAACCACTGTCGAGCCACACTCCCAAATTTGTACCAATGGAGTGAGAAAGAAAAGCATTGTTAGGGAGTTGCACATAGGAAATGGGCTTTTGCTTCATTCCACTCTTATAGATCTTATGTCATTGAATTCATTTGGAATCCATTACTACATTCATCCTTTGCTTATTCTTGGAAATGGCTACTTCATCACTCATGATAAGCACCACAACTACTAGATGACGACTCACCCTTCAGATCACTTTCTAGGCAACCACTATTGAACCATTCCACAAATTGTGCTAATGAAGTTGCATAGAGATGACTTTGGGGAGCCCTTGCATAGCAATCAGGATGCTTCATGACCCTTTAATAGAAAGGATGCTAATGCCAGTATTCAAAATCCAGAAAATATGACTTTCTTGAACACCAACACTGGTTCTATTGGAGGGTCGCTAGGAGCTTTTGTTATCAAATCTTCCATTAGCCATGATAGGTTCATAAAAAATTTCTAGAGTGCCAAGTAGCCACCTAATGTTAGATGAGGGCTCACCATTAGATCAACTTCAAAATCATTGAAAAAATGCAGTATACAATGGCAACTGCTACAAAGCCTCTTTTGAAGTTGCACCGGTCCAAGAAGATGATCTAAGAGAGAGTCCACAACCAGGCATTCATTGGGGGATTCACCTACTCTATTTTTTTTAAACCTCATAGTTTGGTCGACATTTTGACCATCTCATCATGGTTTTCTACCATCAATTGATCAAAATTTTGACCAATCTTTTAGTCAAGACCATGGCATCATGGTCGTGGGCTAGGCTAGAATTGGTCAAAATTTTGACCAATTCCTTAAACTTTTCCACCAAGAATTGATCAAAATTTCTACCAACCCACTGGTCATGACCATGGCATCCTAGTCATGGGATGGGCCAGAATTGGTCAAAATTTTGACCAATTCTTGAAAGTTTTTGACCAAGATTTGGTAGAAATTTCAACCAAATCTTGAAATTTTTATATCAATATTTGGTCAAAATTTCCACCAATTCTTGAAAGCTTTTGGAAAAAAATTGGTAGAAATTTTGACCAATTCTTGAAATTTTTCTACCAATATTTGGCCAAAATTTCCACCAATTCTTGAAAGTTTTTGACCAAAAATTGGTGGAAATTTTGACTAATTCTTGAAATTTTTTTACCAAAATTTGGTTGAAATTTTGACCAAAAATGGCAAATCAAAGTAAGCAAAGACAAATACTTTTTGTTGAATGTACTCGTTGAAATTTTGACCAACCTACAAGTTGGTCAAAATTTTCACGAGAAAAATAGCAATGAACTGCTTGGTCAAAATTTCAACCAACCTGGGTCAAAATTTTGACCAAAATTAGTCAAAAATTGAGTCCAAATTTACTAGTGCAATGGTAAAAGAGGGGATATATTCTTGAGTCCTAATCCTAACCTTAAGACAATCATCCTAGAAAGTAGGACAAGTATCTAAGTTTTACCCTTTTGAATATGGCAAGTGACGTGATTTTGACCCTTGAGTTTGATCTCGTACTCTATTCTTTATAATGGGTTTTCTTATTTAGTTTTATGGGTTTGTTGTGATTTTCAGTGACAATTAAATCAAATTAAAAGAGTATTAAATGATTTAATATAATAAAAATTTGATAAAGAGAAATCAATATTTAATTATATTTAATTAATTGAGAAATTTAAAGATTTAATTAAAGTTCTAATTTTGGCATAATCATATTTATTTAATTTAATAATATATTTTTTAGGAGTTTTAGTTTTATAATAAACTCTAAATATTATTATTAGTTAAATTAATAAATATTCTATTAAAGAGGTCTTGTGATTTAATAAGAGAGAGAAGAAATTAATTTAATAAAGTTTATTTTAATATTTCAAAATATTTGGAAGAAAAAGTTATATTAAGAGAGATGATGACATTCACCATTAGTTAAATATTTCAGACTATTGGGAAGCAAATGTTATCTTAAGAGAGATGATGACATTGCTAAGTTTGATCCAAGAAGTGATGAATGTATGTTTCTTGGTTATTCATTGAAAAGCAAGGCATAAAAATATTTTAACTATAGAACTAAGACAATAATTGAATGCAAAAATGTAAGGATTGAAGAAAAGTTTGGAACTAAGAAAAAGATGGTAGATTATAATTCAGATGAAGAAGAAGATAATTCTAAAATTGTTAGACAAAATGCAAAAGTTTTCTTTGAAGCTAACAATGATTTACAGAATGATGTGTTAACTGTTAAGCAAAGAGGAGAGTAGAGATCTAAACTTAGAGATGACATAAGAGTTGAGATGTCAAATCCTACCCCTAATAGGAATTTGACAAAGAATCACCCTCCAGAGAAGACAATTGGAAACAAAGACAAAGGTGCGATGACAATAAACAAAGTCAATGAAGAGATATGTTTGATATAAATGCTAATGGTACTACTTTGGGGGAGTATCCTAAGCATTGGAGAGTATTGACATGTTAGATTCATGACTTTGTTTGTCATTGATGTCAACATAGTATGATTTCTAACAATTGGTAACAAAGCAATAGGTCCTTGAAGAGAAATCTTAATTTAGCTTTGGGAGATCAATGGCGAGTCACTTTGGAAAAGAAAGTCCTGAATCAGATGGAGGAAATTTTGACACCTAGAAAATGGAGCTTCTTGGTGAGATATAAAAAAATTTGTACAAAACTGAGCATTGATTTTCCTGATCCAGAATCCTTTTGTTGCATACAAAAGAATAGAGGCACAAGTTGTAGATGCTTAAAATCGTCCCAAACACTATATTAATTTATTTAATATTTCCCTTGAAATTATAATTAATTATTTATTAATTAATTATATTGTTCATATTCTTCTACTTATTTAATTAAATAAGTTCACTTTCCTAAGGTATTTAAATTTAATTTAAATACTTCCATACCTAATGTGTTAAATTTATTTAATACATGATCCTCCATAAATCCCCTTTTAAATAAATGTTATTTATTTAATTCCCTCTATCTCCATTAAATTCTCTAATCCTATTATTAAATTAAATCCTATTTAATTTAGTCTTAAACCTACCCTAAAACCTAGTCTACACCCATCACTCTCATCCTTCTAAGCCTACCCACTACTTAAACCCACTTATTTATCTTAAACACCTTGCTAAACACTTTTTAACTCCTAAGTGTTTGCTTACACATGTGAGAAACTCTTGATCCAATAAAGCTTGCATTTTATTACTTTATTCTTACACCTCTTACACCTCTTACATCTCTTACACATTTGTCCCCATTTCCTTTCTCCTAGCTTCCTTGAGCCATCACTTTCATCCAAAAGGTTCTTGTTGACCTTTGCATGGCTTGTCTCCTTAGCCCATGTGTCTCCCTTGTGGCACCCATGTGGATGCCACATGGATGCCACCTCCCCAAGGCCTCTTTCAAGCCTATAAATAGAGCCCTTGTCTCAAGCATTTTTCATCTCCCTCATATGCATTGTTATCATGCTAGTTTGTCATTTGAGCTTCTTAGTGATTTTCATGTTGCATACTAACCTTTTGTAGTTGATAGTTTTTATTTCATATTGCATTGTTAGATTAGTTTCTTTCTTGCACTTCCACCTCCATATCCTTGAATGCTCTCAAGCATGGCTACTTCCATAGTCATTGTTTGAGGTGTTCTTCATTCATTTAGTATAGTTTCATTATCACACTTGCATTTTCATATCAAGAGGTTCAATATAGTTTTATTTTGGGAGATCACATCAACATCCCTCCAATCTAAAACATACCAACAAGGCCTCTCATGGGTGCCTTTGTTGAGCTTTTGAGGTTGCTTGAGGACTTGGTCTTTTGGTTGCTTTGAATTGCAAAACTCAAGCAAGTGTTAGTTAGTCTTCGTTTTATTGTTGAACATTTGATATATGTATATCGGCTAATGTTTGCTTGTTTTCTCTTGCTCCCAACAGTTCTAGTTTTCTTGCATACACAAGTAAAGTCAAATCTAGATCCAAAGAAGACATGAAGATCAAAGGAGGTATTGATCTTCTTATCAAAATAGAGGTAGAAGGTATAGAAATTTTTGTTCATTGGACATGCAACTAGTTTGGTCATTTTTGGTCAAGATGTTCCAAGAGAGTAAGAAAATCTAGAAAGAGTTCACTTTCTGATGAAGATGAAGAATTTAAATTAAGTATGAAAATATTCTTGAATGATTGTGATGATAAAGTTAATGAGATTCAATTGGTTTAGAAATATGAAGTAATAGAAGATATAGCTTTGGTAACTATTTTTCATCCATAGGCTAACCATGAAAATGTGGAAGTTATCATTGAGACTAACAATGATCTACAAAATGATGTGTTAACTATTGAGCAAATAGGAGAATAAACATCTAAACCTAGAGATGAGTTAATATTTGAGATGTCAACTCCTATCTCTAATAGGAATCTAACAAAGAATCACACTCCAAAGTAGACAATTGGAAGCAAAGACAAAGGTGTGATGAAAAGAAATAAAGTTAATGAAAAGATATGTTTGACTTCTCAAGTTGAACCTAAGAGTGTAGATGAAGCATGTAAAGATGATCATTGGATTCAAGAAATAAACAAAGAATTATATTAGATTATGAAGAATGAAACATGGGAGTTAGTTCCTGGACCTAAAGATAAGAATGTGATAGGAACCAAATGGATATTCATAAGCAAGATGAATGAGCAAGGAAAATTTGTGAGGAACAAGGTTAGACTTATATGTAAGGGATATTCACAACAAGAAGGCATAGAATATGAGGTGACATATGCACCTGTAAGAAGAATGTAAGCAGTGAGGATGTTCTTGGCTTATGCAGCAAATAAGAAGTTCAAGGTTTATCAGATGGATGTTAAATTAGCCTTCCTAAATAGAGAAGTTGAAGAAGAGGTATATATTGAATAGCTTGAAGGTTTTTCTCTATTAGAAGACAAAGACATGGTATGTAGACTAAAGAAAGCTCTATATGGTCTGAAGCAAGCACCTAGAACCTAGTATACAAGGTTGGACAATTATTTGGCAAAGTTTGTATTTTCTAAAGCTACAACATATAGTAACTTGTATTTGAAATAAATTGAGAATGGCTTGCTAATAATAGTAATATTTGTTGATGACATCATATTTGGAGGTAATGATGAAGCAAGTGATAAGTTTGCTGAAGAAATGAAGAATGAATTTGAAATGAGCATGACAGGAGAAATGAAGTTTTCCCTAGGATTGCCAATTGTGCAGAATAGTGATGAAATTTTCATTTCACAAGCTAAGTACTTGAAGGATTTGTTGAAGAGATTTGGATTGGAAAGTTGTAAGCCTATTGGTACACCTATGATAACTAGTCACAAGTTACCTAGCAAAGATGAGACACCTACAATTGAGCAAAAGAAGTACAAATCCATGATTTGAGGTTTATAATATTTGACTCACACTAGACCAAATATAAAAAATGTAGTTGGGATTGTAGCTAGATTTCAAGCTAATACTTAGGAGTACCATTTTGCAACAGTAAATAGAATATTTAGATATTTTAATGGTACATTTGACTATGGAATTTGGTATGATAGGTCAAGTGATTTCACTCTATGTGCATATACAGATGTAGATTGGGCAGGAGGTATGGATGATAGAAAGAGAATCAGTGGTGGGGCATTCTTTCTTAGAGGTAGATTGGTTTCTTTTCTAAGAAAGAAGTGAGATTGTATTTCACAGAGTATAACTAAGGTAGAGTATGTTGCAGCAATAAATGACTATAATCAAGTTATGTGGATGAAGAAAATGTTGAAGGATATCAGAATTGAGTTTGAAGGACCTGTTATCATTTACTATGATAACAAAAGTATAGTAAGTATGTCTAAGAATCATGTATTGCATTCTAAGACTAAGCATATATTTATTATATATCATGTGCTAAGAGAGAAAGCAATAGAAAAGGAGATCAAATTGGAGTATATAAGTACTGAATATCAAATTGTAGATATGTTTATGAAGCCTTTGCCTAAAGATACATTTGAGTACTTGAGAGGTATGCTTTGGGTTATGCCCATGCACACTTCTAATTAGATGATGCATTAAGTGCATTAGTCCAATGGTATAGAGCATTATTGTTAGACTGGACTGAATACTGATGGTTCCCCTATGGGGCAATATCTGTGATAAGCTAAGTTATTGAGAACTCTTGGTATTTGAATCTAAACAATGTCTTTGGACATTCAAGTTGGTTGAAGACTTGGATTGGTATCTTAGCAATTGGTATTTTTTAATATTGAGGCCTTTGACATTGATGTCAATGGGGGAGAGATTATGCATGAAAAATATCTCCTAAGAAATGGGGGAGAAGAACTCCTAAGTATGAATGGAGGAGAGATGTCTCTTTAGGGATATTTAGAAAGATTCATGTAAGGAAGTAGGATTATGCACCTAATGTGTTCAAAAATGTTTAACATGCGAACAATTGATACTGGTTAGCAACAACAACATAGTACTATTTTGGTATTCTTGGAACTTAGATGGTTTTTCATCTATGTTTCCATCAATGCCAAAGGGGGAGATTATTAGTATGAATTTTGATGATACAACTTTGGGGGAGTATCCTAAGCATTGGAGAGTATTGACATGTTGCATTCAAGACTATGTTTGTTGTTGATGTTAACACAGTATGTCTTTTGTAAAGAATGGCTAAATGGCAGACAAAGATCTTAGTCATATAGGAAATAGTTTGATTGTATGTCGATGTGTGGTTATGGACATGTTCAGTACAATTTTTTGATGATGTATTACAATGTGTAGATTCTAAGTTGAAGACATACAGAAGTTGTAAATGATTTACAAAGAGAAGTTTAGAGACAAAGTATTGGAAAAGTAGTTGCTAATGTTTGTTCTCTATCTTACATCTAAGATATAATGAGAAGATGCACAATCAAGCAATGATAGAGGGCAGTTAATTGGTGATGTTAGCAAGTGCACAAGCCCTAGTATTGCACATGTGAAGTTTTGTATAGACTATGAGCTGATAGTGCTATTTTAATTGTATTTAATTAATTATATTATTATAATTAATTGGGAAAGCCACAAGGCTAACTCAAAGAATTATTTTGAAGATATGGTATAAAGGAAAGATGTTTTCCTTGTTTGTAGAGTATCCATTGAAGTGCGAAGCATGAAAAGGAGCATAGTGTTTGGTAAATGCATGTAAGCAATCCAAGGGATTATTGGATGTGAGTTTTGTGATCTGGTTACAAGATTAGGAGTAGAGGTCCAATTGACATGAGAGAAGAAGACAAAGGAAGTACATTTCATTTCTATTATTCTGTAGGGAATAATACAAAGATCAATTGGATAGTGGGTTCATTGGTCTTGCCCTTGAAGTTGTTTGGGCAGTGGGTCCAATTGTCTTCCATAACTCCTAATAGGGTTGGAATCTCCTAATAGGGATTTAAAGTCTGTAATAGGGACTAATATGTATTGAATGTTGTTATAGATTCCTAACAGGGTCCATCCTCTAACAAGGAATATTTTAATTCGTACATCATCTTGTGGGTACCATCCCCACCATGGTTTTCCCATTGGTCAAGGGTTTCCCTAGTTAACATATCTAGTGTTATTGTGTATGAGTATCTTGTTGTGGTTTCTAATTATATTGCTCATATAGTTAAAGTTTAATAAGGTTGATATTTGTGATATTAGTTAGATAACTGATTATATTTGTGCACTATATATTCTAACAATGGGTATTAGAGCTTGATGTCCTTAAAGGATAAGTTTAACAACTTTGGGAGATCGATGGAGAATCTTTTCATAAAGGATCAAGCTAGATTTGATGGGGCTAACTATGATAGTTGCAAGGGGAAGATGAAAACTCATATGTTGTGCATGGGTTTGGGTTATTGGATATTGACAAAGAATGAGAAGATGATTGTGGAAGAAGAAGAACTTGAACAATGCATTGAATTAGAGAGAGATTTGTTAATGTGTAACATGAGAACTAGAGAAGCTCTACTATTAGCTCTTCTAGAGAATGAATACAGTCAAGTAAAGTCACTTCAAACATCTCATGAAATTTGGAAAGCATTAGAATCTACTTTTGAAGTGATACACATGCAAAAAGAATGAGGTTGTAGAATTGGATATGTGCATTTCAAGATGCTAAGATTATGGAAGATGAATTTTTAAGAAGCTATATTGGTAGAATATTAGAAATTATTGTAGGAATTTGATCTCTTGGTGGAAGCAAGGAAGAAGATGAAGTAGTATGGAAGATCTTGAAAATTTTGGTGCCACCATTCAAGCAAGTAGCTTAGATGATTTGCACTAAGGATTTTACCAAGGAAATGATGCTTGGAAGATTAAAATCCACAGAATTAGATCTGAGATAGTTTAGAGATCTAGCTAGAGTAAAAACATCCTTCAGTGCCCTAAACATTTGACCTATTTTGACAAGGAGTGCAAGCACATGTGAAGATTTTGTTGGTAGCAAAAGATTTGATGAAGACAAGAAGATTAAGGAAGGTACATAGCCCTTCTTATGAGAATATAAAAAGATGGTAAGAAAATCTTCAAATGTTGGACTTGTGATAAATTCAGTCATTATGCATCTAAATGTCCTAAAAGATAGAAAAAGTATAAGGGATAGTTTAAGCCTAGAAGAGATAGAAATTGTTTTAATGCAAATGAAGATGAAAAATTATATGAGAAGGTGAAAGTGAAAGTGATGATGAACTGGTATTTGTGGCTATTAAGGAAGATGATCTTGATAGAGAAATTAGAGAAGAAAGAGCTCTAGTTTCCCAAGTGGAAAGGAAATTTGATTGGATAATTGATAGTGGTTGTTCACATCACATGACTGGTGATATGAACAATTTTTTTAGGTTCATGAATCATGATGGAGGTATTGTTAGAGTTGGTAACAATGCAACCTATCATATAATAGGAATTGGATCCATTATTCTTGATGGTAAAACTAACACTGACAATGTTTATTTTGTTGATGGATTGAAGCATAATTTTTTGAGTGTTGGATAGTTGGTGGACAAGGGTTATCTGTTGTGATTCACTAAGAAGACCTACATTATCAAAGGCAGAGATGGTAAGATGATTGGAATAGGCACAAGATCTGATAGAGGAGAAGAATTCACCTCTAAAGAGTATAACATATTTTGTGATGAGAATGGAATCAAAAGATAACTATCCTCACTGAGAACACCTTAGTAGAATGGGATTGCTGAAAGAAGAAATAAATTAGTAGCAAAGGTAGAAAGAGAGATGTTGTTTGAGAATGATGTTTCTAAGATATTTTGGAGAGACATAATCAACACAATAGTATATACTCTTAACAGAGTACAGATTAGGAAAGGTATGAGAAAAAAACACCTTGTGAGCTATGGTTTGGTTAGTCACCATCAGTTAAATATTTTAGAATACTTGGAGACAAATGTTATATTAAGAGAGATGATGATATTGGTAAATTTGATCCAAGAAGTGATGAAGGTATGTTTCTTGGTTATTCACTGAAAAGCAAGGCATACATATATTTTAACTATGGAACTAAGACAATAGTTGAATGCACAAATGTAAGGATTTATGAAAAGTTTGGAACTAAGGGAAAGATGGTAGATTATAATTTAGATGAAGAAGAAGATAATTATGGAATTATTATACAAACTGCAAAAGTTTTCTTTGAAGCTAACAATGATTTGTAGAATGATATGTTAACTATTGAGAAAAGAGCAGAGTAGAGATTTGAACTTAGAGATGAGATAAGAGTTAAGATGTCAACTCCTACCCCTAATAGGAATCTGATAAAGAATCACCCTTCAGAGCAGATAATTGAAAGCAAAGGCAAAGGTGTGATGACAAGAAACATAATTAATGAAGAGATATGTTTGATATGAATATTGATGATACTACCTTGGGAGAGTATCCTAAGCATTGGAGACTATTGACATGTTGCATTCATGACTATGTTTTTTATTGATATCAACATAGTATGGTTTCTAACAATTGGTATTAGAGAATTAGGTCCTTGAAGAGAAAGCTTAAAAGATTTGGGAGATCAATGGCAAGTCACTTTGGAAAAGAAAGTCTTGAACTAGATGGAGGAAATTTTGACACCTAGAACATGGAGCTTTTTGGTGAGATATCAAAATTTTGTATACAAATAAGCATGGAGTTTCCTAATCAAGAATCCTTTTGTTGCATACAAAAGAATAGAGGTACAAGTAAAGTCACATCTAGATCTGAAGAAGATATGAAGATCAAAGAAGGTATTGATCTACTTATGAAGAGAGAGGTAGAAGGTATGGGAATTTTTGTTTGTTGGACATGCAATGAGTTTAGTCATTTTTCATCAAGATTTCCTAAGAGAGTAAGAAAATCTAGAAAGAGTTCACTTTCTGATGAAGATGAATAATTTAAATTAAGTATGGAAATATTCTTGAATGATTGTGATGATAAAGTTAATGAGCTCAATTTGGTTAAGAAATATGAAGTAATAGAAGAGATAGCTTTGGTAACTATTGTTCATCCAAAGGCTAACCATGAAAATGTGGAAGTTATCATTGAGACTAAAAATGATCTGTAGAATGATGTGTTAACTGTTGAGCAAAGAGGTGAGAAAAGGTCAAATCCTACTCCTAATAGGAATCTAACAAAGAATCACCCTCCAGAGAAGGTAATTGGAAGCAAAGATAAAGGTGTGATGACAAGAAATAGAGTTAATGAAGAGATATGTTTGATTTCTCAAGTTGAACCTAAGAGTGTAGATGAAGCATATAAAGATGATCATTCGATTCAAGAAATGAAGGAAGAATTATATCAAATTGTGAAGAATGAAACATGGAAGTTAGTTCCTAGACCTAAATATAAGAATGTGATAGGAACCAAATAGGTATTCAGAAACAAGATGAATGAGCAAGGCAAAGTTGTGAGGAATAAGGCTAGACTTTTATGCAAGGTATATTCACAGCAAGAAAGCATAGACTATGAGGAGACATATGCACCTATAGCTAGAATGGATGCAGTAAGGATGTTTTTGGCATATGCAGCAAATAAGAAGTTCAGAATTTATCAGATGGAGTTAAATCAGCCTTCTTGAATGAAGAACTTGAAGAGGAGGTATATATTGAGTAGCCTAAAGGTTTTCCTTTATTAGAAGACAAAGGCATGGTATGCAGGCTAAAGAAAGCTCTACATGGTCTAAAGCAAGTACATAGAACCTAGTATGCAAGGTTGGACAATGATTTGGCAAGGCTTAGAATTGCTAAAGGTATGAGAGATAGTAACTTGTATTTGAAAGAAATTGAGAATGGCTTGCTGATAATAGTAATATTTGTTGATGACATCATATTTGTATTAGAAATTCTTTTAGAATAACTAAGAGGGTGGGGAATCAGTTATTCAAGGTCCAACATGTCCAATTCAAACTTAAATTCATCAAGTAAAGTGTGCCCATTTAACTATTTGTTCATTCAAGCTTAAACCTTCCTATTCAACAAGTTATTGTAAATCAACATGCAATCATAACACATGGAAAGATCAACACATAACATAGTGATTTATGTGGAAACTCAATTTGGGAAAAACCACCAGTAACATGCTACTCAATTCTCACTCTTCTGAAGTGATGCCCTATGAAAGGCCTACCCTGTTAAAGGCTGCAACACATTATTTTTTATTAGATAAATAGGTTATATAGGGAACCTGAAACCCAATAGTTAAAACATAAAAGGCTAATAATAAGCATGAAAGCCTAGCCAAAAAGGTATAAGTTCAAAGGCTAATAATAAGCATAAAGCCCAACCAAAAAGTAGAGTTCTGAGAAAAGACCAAGAAAAAAGGCAGGCAAATCCATGGCCTAAAGCCAGAACAAAAGGCCAAAAGACAACAAGAAACAAAAGAACAGGTGATAGTTATTCCTTGTTCTTTCACTCCAGCTCTTGCATAACCTAAGCAGCCTCAAAGGCCAATTGATTCTCCTCCGCTTCTAGCTGTTGCACCCTTTGGTTCCCCTAGTCCTGATCAAGAATGGAGTTTTCCTTTACAGAGTCATCCTCTGTTCTAGCTTCAACCCTATCTTTTCCTTCCTCATCTTCTTGCATTTCTCTATCTTTGATCCAACCCATAAGAGAGTCTATTTTGTTGTTAATGGAGCTTAACAAAGAGAACATCTAATTTAGAAGGTTGTGGTTGTAGTTCTCTAGGTTATGTATCTTTTTTTCTGCTAGACTGAGCCTGTAAGTCGAATCCATCCTCCTGTTAGTATCCATCCCTTTTCTTGTTGCCTCAATATGTTTGACCTGATCTTTGACCTCCTCCAGCTCATGGAAAAGCTATTTGATAGATCTAAAATTGTCAATCATACTATTACGATCATTATTCAAGAGGTTCATCCCTATCTCCTTGGCTCTGTCTGAAATAGCCACAATCGTTGGGTCAATGAGTTCTTTCAGCCACTATTCTTCTTGATTTTCCATGAGGATTTGGGGATTCATGGCCTCCCTAAAGATGCCCATATTCGAAGTCTTGACATTGAATTTTATCCACACTTTCCTACTATCATTGGTCTACACTTCCCCTTCCACATACCCAGCTTTCTCCTTTTTCTACTCCTCAAGATGGAGATGGATACGAGAAAGGGGTAGCACAGACGCCTCCTCAAATTGAGAGCGCACTTCCTCCAAACTCTCCCTCCTATGTTTCTTCCTTCCACTTTCCTCCTTAATTTTCTCCTACGTCTCCTTAACCACCTCCTCAAACTTTGGCTCCTCCTCATCATCGATGTCTCCCTCCTTAGCCTTCTCTAGAGGCTTCTGCTCGAGATCCCTAGGGCTTTTTCTGCTAGGGGTAATGGGGGAGGGCAATTTTTTAGCTTGGTAAGTCATAGCTTTCCCCAATGAAGAGATCCCTCCTTTCTCAAAGCTGAGACTCTGTATTTCATCTGAGTCAAAAGAGTAACTAGAACTACTAGACTCCACATTCTCTACTTGAGGGGGGGTGATGGTTATAGTTTGAGCCTTGAAGTGCTCATGGGTAAGCAATAATAGCCCCTCGTGCAGAGCTAGGTTAGCAATGGGCTTCTTTTTGAAGCTGTCCATCACCTTGCTCATTGATGTTAATAGATAATATGGAAAGGAAATTTTGGCATTATGTTGAAAATGATTCAAAATAACAAAGTGGTGGGTACGAGCTCTATCAAACCTAGGGTCCAAAGTTATGTACTCGATAACAGCTTTCAGAACATACCTCCACAGCTTCTTCATGGAGTCGGGGACATAGTAGGTGTCAATCTTTTTCAGTGCCTTCAATTCCTTCTCACTCTCCACAAAGTCCCTAACCACATTAGTCGAGAGCTTCTTATCCCTGAAGAATTTAAAACCCTTGATAGGGATTTCAATGACAGTCACAATCACCTCCTTTGTTATCTGGAAGTAGATATCATTCACCTTCACCCTACCATCCTTCCAAGACCCCACCATACTTTTGGTCACCTCTTCATCAAATCCATCCAGCTTCATGATATAATTGGTAACTCCACCCTCTTCAAGATTTTCCCACACTTTCGGCCTACTTATCCATTTCTCAAAATCTCCCACCGGCTCCTTTCTACAACTCTCACCTACCATTTCCGCACACTGCACACCCACTTTACTCATGTGCTCTTCACTCTATGACTAAAATGGACCTCCGAGAGTTAGCAAAGAACAAAGAAAAATAGCCCTGTTGTTGCTCTAGAAGTGATTGCGAAAAACAACCCACAAAGCATGTCGATTAATCAATACTGAATTACTGCATTTACGATTTCCCATGCTTCTATTATGAAAAGTACCCTTATTTCTTAACACCTTCATATTCATAATTAAAGCTTGATTTCCTTCGTACTTCCTTTTATTTTATCCAAGTCGATTAGACTTTTAACGTCTGTCAGCAAACAAGTTTCAGGAAGCCAAGTCATTTTTCAATCTGTGTTGACCCCTATATTCGCAAACCTGTCAGCAACCAAGTTTGCTTCCCAAAAAAATATGAGTGACGTGGATTCTATTAAATTTGGCAAGGGTGACTCGAGTCTCATCAATAAGATTTGCAATCATCCATGATTGATGTGAGTTTCCATTGATGCACTTTATAATGTTATTCGAGTCCCCTTCGAGCAATAAATTGGTAACCCCAATTTCAAAAGCCAATTTAACTACATTACACGCGGCGTTGGCTTCTGCAAAATGATTTGTTTGGAATCCCGATGGGAGAGAAAAAGCCACAATACTATCTCCATTTTCATTCCTTATCACACCTCCACTACCCGAGGATCCAAGGTTGCCCTTGGAGGCTCCGTCGAAATTGGCTTTGTGCCAGCCTTCAGGGGGGAGGAGCCACTTGGCTTCCTGTCTTTTCCTTACTCTATCTTTTTCCTTCTCCTTTTTCCTACCTCCTATCTCAAAATCTCCCCCCTTCCTCATAGAAAATTTTTCCTTTATGTTACTGAAAATCTTCCTCCCAACAACTAAAGTCAGCTCCTCCCTATCTCTGAAAATTTGATTGTTTCTCTCCTACCATATGCTCCAAAAAAATGGGGCAGGATCCAGGAGCTAATTTCCTGCAAGGCAGACCCATTGAACATGCCATGCCATTGACAAAAGAAGTCCAAAAGGTTAGAAGGAGAGCACTAGTTGTGGCCTAAGTCCTGGGTGAGGAAGCCCCAAACTGTCCTGGAGTAAGAACAGTGAACAAACATATGGTTACCTATCTTTGACTCTTCTTTACACAAAACACATCTTCTGGGCATGATGTGACCTCTTTTGATGAGATTTTCCTAGGTGAGAGTTTTGTCCTGAAGAGCCAACCAAAAAAACATGTTGAGTTTTGGCATGAGGCCAAGGAACCAAGCCCTCGATCAAGGGGGAGACTCTTTTAAACTCCATAAAGTAGAGTACCCAGAGGCAACCGAATAGAGCCCATTAGCATTATCCCTCCAAACTAGTTCATCCTTATTATTGCTAAGGTATAAGGAATAAAGCATGATCATGATTGGTTTGAGGTCCTCTGAGATAATGGAAAGGTCCTTCCACCCCTGTTCAGTCCTATAATTGTTGACTTTGTGACCATAAAGGTTGATGCAATCATTAGCCCATAATCCAAAGCTGGGGTTGTTAATAAGGGGACCCTGAGAAAGTCAACAGTCAGACTAGAACAGAATGTTCTCCCCATTACCCAGCTTCTAGGAGACTTTAGAGTTAACCAAGTCCCTAGCTTTTAAGAAACCATTCCAAACAACAGAGCCTCTTGGGATATCCTCACTAAAAAGGGTGAACTGAATAGAGGGCCTTTTTATATACGTATTTACCATAGTGTCTCTTCATTCCCCCGTGCTACTAAAGATGAGCCAGATTTTCTTTTCCAGGAGGTCCTTATTGAGATGAGTGGGCTTCTTGATTCCCAGACCTCCTTTCTTCTTAGGGAGGAAAAATTTGTCCCATGCAACAAGGGGGTATCTTTTATTCCTTTCAGTTCCCATCCATAAAAAATCCCTTTGGATTTTCTCCATCCTCTCAGCATACTTCACCGGTATGGTGAAAAGGCTCAGAGCATATATCAACAAGTTTTGGAGGATGGATTTAACTAGTTAACATTTTCCAGCTTGGCTAAGAATGGCTCCTTTCTAGCCAGCTAGCTTCTTACTAAACCTTTCCATGATGCCATTCCAGAAGGAGTCAGATGGGGTCGTTCCCAAGGGGAGACCAAGGTAGGTAGAAGGAAGCTTCCCCACCTGACACCCTACGATTCTAGAGATTCTCTTATGTCTTTCCTCCAGAGTATTGATAAAGAAAATAGATCTTTTGTCCCAATTGATGAGTTGCCCCAACCCTCTAGAATAGGTGTCCAAAGTGTCTTTCATAGCCTTTGCCTCCTAGATCGAGGCCTCTCCACCCATAATAGTGTCATCAAAAAATTGGTGATGCGTAAAGGGGGTGCATTTGGAAGAAGGTTTAAAACCTTTGATCCTCCCTTCTTTCTTTTTCTTCTCCATGAGTCTGCCAATGCATTCTATCGGGATAATAAAGAGTATAGGTGATAGAGGATCCCCTTGCCGTAGGCCTCTAGTAGGTTTGAAGAAATTAGAGGTTGATCCATTCACTAAAACAACTAGAGAGGGGGTGGTGACCAGCTGGGAGATTAGCTTACACAATTTAACATCAAAGCCAAAAGCCTTCAACACCAATTCCAAAAAAGATCAATCTACCCGATCGTAAGCTTTGGACATGACTAGTTTGAGTAACATCCCTTCTCTCTTTCCAGCTTCCATAGAGTGAATCACTTCATGCACCATAATAATCAAATCTAAAATCTATCTTCTTGGGACAAAAACATATTGTTGCTGAGAAATGATCAGGGGGAGAAGCTTAAGCAACCTCAAAGTGAGCACCTTCGAGATGATCTTATAAAATGAGTTGCATAAACTGATGGGTCTAAACTTATCTAGCATGTCAGCTCCTAGAACTTTGGGAATAAGAACTAAGAATGTAGAGTTAATTTCCTTTAGAACAATTCTAGCTCCAAAGAATTCCTTAACCACCTTTACAACATCCTTCATAATGATGGGCCAGTACATTCGGAAAAAGAAGGTGGGAAAACCATCAAGTCCAGGCAATTTATCCGTCGGAAGAGAAAAAAGAGCTTCTCTAACTTCAAAAATAGAAGGAATGACTCAGAGTAGATTATTATGGTGCAGTTCGAGGATTTGAGGGATACAAGAAACAATGTCATCCTGGTCCACTTTAGAGAGCAAAGGATCCCAAGACAGCATGGAGGAGAAAAAAGAAACAACTTCATTTGATATATCTTCTTCCTTAGTTAGCACACCCTGGTCTTTCTTCAAGCCAGAAATCTTGTTATTTGCTCTATGCTTAAGAGTGGATAAATGGAAGAACTTTGTGTTCTAGTCTCCTTCCTTGAGCCAGCTCATTTTAGATCTTTGCCTCTAGAAATTTTCCTCTTTGCTAATGATGTCATGTAAATTAGACAGGATGGACAACTCTTCTTCCCTATTTGACGCATCATAGCCATTTTTCCGAATGGAGGCTTGGATAGAAGAGAGATTTGCAGAGAGATCCTCTTTAAGAGAGAATAAATGACCAAAATCTGACTTATTCCAAGCTTTTACCATCCTTTTTACATTGCTGAGTTTTCTAGCCACCCTAAACATTGTAGTGGCTTCCACATCTATGCTCCACCAGACCTTAATTCTTTCTAAAAGGTCAAGGTGGGAAGTCCACATTTTCTCAAAATAGAAGGGAGGAGGTCTGAAGGGATCAAAAGGAACAATCGAGAGGGAGATGGGGGAGTGATCAGACACAACTCTAGGAAAAAGAGCTAATGTGCAAGGGGAAGACTATAGCCAATCAGGAGAAATGAGAGCTCTATCTAGTCTAACCTGAATACAATCCTTGCCTAAGCGTTTATTAGACCAAGTGAAGTCACCTCCCATTAGGTCGAGATCCAGAAAAGCCAATCCATTGATGAAGTTAAAAAGGTCATGCTTGCTATCCCAGTCTTGAGGCAGACCACCCTTCTTCTCCTTGTCCAGAAGAGTGGTATTAAAGTCTCCCATAATGATTCATTTCTTCATGTTATTATTCTATATGAACCCTTTTGCTCTAGACCAGTAGGACTTTCTATCTCTCTTGTTATTGGGAGCATAAATATTGAGCAAAAACCAAAATTCATTGGAATGGATATGGAATACTTTACAAAAAAGAAAGTTACCTTCATTGAAGACAAATTCCACCCGGAAAAGTTTTATCTTGAATAATGTCAGTAGACCCCTAGAGGCTCCTTCAGAGTTTGAAGCCTCCCCGCTCATCAGGTTACTAAACTTGATATTTCTCAAAGAATCCTTTTTCATTTTGGTTTCTTGGATCATCAAAATGTCAAGTCTCTGGTCTCTAATCAAATTCCTTATAATTTCCTATTTATGGGCACCATTTAGGCCCCTAATATTCCATGAGATGATCTTCATTTTTTATTCTTAGAAAAATCCTTCCAAGTGCTCTGGCGCCCATTCACCAAGCATCTTCTGGTCTCCTCCTCTTTGGACTCCCTCTCTGATTTTCTACCAGCTTTGGTAGTAGAGCCCACATCTGGTTTGTAGCTGCTCCTGGTCGCCACAGGAGAAGCCTTAGATAGATCTCTAGTTTGGTTCTTCTTGGGTGTCTCTCCCTTCTTTTCAAACTTCAAGGATCTAGAAGCCTTGTTACCATTCTTTGGGGTGCTGAGAAGATCAACCCTTTGGTCTAAATCTTTCAACAAGTCCTCCTTTTTTCCTATTCTAGTCACTACTTCTCTAGTGGAAACCAAATTTTCCTCTGGGTCCTAAAAGACGATAATTTTCGTATTTTCTCTTTCCTTTACCTCCTTTGTTGAGCCCAGTTTCAACTCTTCCTCACAGGGGAAATTGTCCATTCCAGACTCCTAAAAACCTTTCTGCAAGGCAACCTTACCCTCCTCTTCTCCAGGCATGAGGGTCCTTTCCTTGACCTGGGCATCCTCAATCTATTGGGAGGCGTTTAAAGGTAAAGAGGAATTCAGTCCTAACTTGATTGACTCCCCTTCTTTTCTTGTCTTTCCCTGAGGCTCTTGGTTAGTCATCTTACGAGCATCTGCTGCTTTCTGGGACTGTGGAGAAAGGCCCTTCTAGCCTTGTTCAGTGGTCTTCTTTTTCCAAACTTTCTTCACCCTCATTTGAGAAGAAGGAGGAGGATTCTTCTTCTTACTAGTCTTAGCTTTTGGGCACTAAAAAGCCTTGTAACCTATTTTTAGATTGTGAAAACACCCAAAAGGGACACTCTCATAGTCCAGTTGCTGGATATGAGTGCCAAGTTTGGACTGAAAACATACCACTTCAGGCATATCATCCCCTTCCCTTACACCTACGTATATCCTCACATAAGTTAGCCTACTCTTAGAAGCTATAATAGGGTCGATGGAGAGAAGTTCTCTGAAAGAGCTAGCCGCACCTTTAAAGATATCCTCATTCTAGAACTCCAATGGTAGCTCAGGAAGTCTGACCCATACTAGAGCTTGCTAAAGGAATGATTCGTTTAAGTCCAGTTTGGACGACCATTTTTGAAGCACCAGGGTGGCCCTCCCAAAGTTGCAAGGGCTTTCACACAGAATGTCATCCATGTCCTCTTAATAGGTGAACTCAAAAGAGAGAAAACCCTTAGCCATTGCAGTGACACTGACCTGACCTTTCAAGCTCCATTTTTCAAAGTGTAGGCCTAAACCACCTTAATATTTGGTTTCGAGCCAATAAACTTCCCAATGAGCATTGAGGCCATAGAGGCAATGCTATGGTCAACAATCTCGTCTGGAATAGCAATCGTGCAAGAACCCTTTTCTAGACCTGACACAACCTTAACCATAGGAAAAGAGGACTTACCAGATGGCTTGACACCAAAGAGTGAGGCCCATTTCTTTGGGAGATTCCCTAGTATGTCCTCACGTGGGTCCCCATCTCCTGACTCCTCTCTGTTGCCTACTTGGATCCCCTCTTGCGTGCCTGGTGAACGAGACCCACCTCCCTATGACTTCCCACCCATCTCTAGATTTGAAATTTAAACATGCGCTCCCATTCTTGTAATAGATTTAGTTCATCATCCTAGCAGGGAGGTGTTTGAACTCTTTGACAGCCTCTACTTGGCTGCAACACATTGTTGAATGTGACCTGCTTAAAGGATTTAGCTACCCTATTAGAAGTGGGCCCGGTTAGAGGACTTTAGAACATTCACTTGGAATGTCACCCTGTTAAAGGATTTACAAATGGCTATTAAACCAACCTAAGTCCATAGGATTTTCTTCTACCCTAACTGATACAATTTCTAGAGAGTAACAATCAAGCATTTTGACCTAATTACAACATACAACTCAACTTGCAAATTTCAAATCACTATTCAGCTCATAACATTGTCTAGCTTTCAGTCTCTACAACTCTTGACAACTTTCCCTCCTTTCAAGCTTAGTCTCCTTGACTCTCCATGCTCAATGTATTAGTGTAATCATCTCTTTCTAACCAAATATCAAAGCAGAGTCTCTGTACTCTTGTTTTCCTTCTTCTCCTTGACACCCTTCAACCACTTCATAATTTGGCACTCCATCAGCTCTTGCTTCTTAGTCTATGACTCCTTAAATAGAAATTTGGAGCTTCCTTTTCCTGCTCCATTCTTCCCTCTTTTAATTTCAATTTGTATGGATTAGGTAGGATTCATTGAATCTAACCCATATTTTGTTTCTTCTAGAAACATCATGAAGAATCCTCTTAAAGTCACTCAAAAATGGTTTACATAAAATTCTATGCCACCATCTCATCATCCTTATCTTCCAATTGGTTCCAAAAATTTAAGGTAACAACTTTGTCAGCTCAGATTCAACAAATCTTTATCATTTCCAATAATGCAGTAGCTTAGCACTATTGAAATTCTGGTGCTCAACACATACTGTGTTACTTGGAATCAACTATGTTTTACTAATGCTCGACACCTACTGTGAATTCACTCAGCATCTACTAAGATTTTTTAATGCTTAACATTTGTTAATTTTCTTGGCATTTGAACTTCACTCGACACTTGAAGTTCACTTGGTGCACACTAGATTTTAAATTTTCTCAGTTCCAATTAAGAATTTGCTCATCTTGAACTAGCTTGCTTGGCACCCATTGATGAACTTAGTTTAAGCTCTGTAGTCAACCTTGTTCCAACTTATGCTTCTAGTGTTTCTTAGTTTGGCCAACCTCTGTATCTTTAAGTATGTTATTAATACATCATTTAACCATTTTCTTAGCCGATCCTTGCTCTTCATTTCAAAACTATAGCTCAACCTTTCCCTTAGGTGCTCTTTGTAGTGCCTGCCCCTAGTTTACATTTTCGAGCTACATTTATGATATGATTGCCAAACTCTTTTAGGCCAATTTATGTTTGATGATTAGTATTATTATTTTAGATATTATCAGATGATGTTTACACTCAGTTTATTAAATGATGAGATTACTTGGTACTCTATATTTCATGCATGTATGATGATTATTCAATGGTTTCAATTATCGATGATGATTAGTTAGATGGTTTATTATTCCATGTGCTTCTTATGGATACTTACCCCATACTGCATGTGTATGGTGTGCGTGCTGTTTTATTTATGTATGGTATTTCTGATATGGTTAAGGAAGGGAGTCGTAGTCACCTGCTAGTCGGGATCTACACGATGCACCACTTCCTGCCATTGTCTGTTTAGCTTAGAATATTGTGTTTGTACATGCGTGGATTTTATGCAGGTTGCAGGTACTGGGTATCGACTTTCCTGAATTGTCAGGATGACCGTACCCTATCACACTGTCTCAATGGTAAGAGAGGGGAGATAAACTCTTAAGTCCAAATCCTAAACCCTTTAGCCAATCGTCCTAATTGATAATTAGGACAAGTATCTGAGTTAAGTACCCTCCGAATGCATCAAATGATGTAATTTCGTGATTATAACCCTTTTTGTTGTTTTGGTATGTATTTCTCTATGATGGGTTTTCGTATGTTGCTTTATGAGTCCTTGGTGTATTTTCTATTAATTAAGTCTAATTTTTAAAAAAAAAGATTAATTAATGATTTAATTAAATAGAGAATTATTATGATGTCTTTATATTTAATTAATTAATTAATTAATTAAAAGAATTAAAGTTGGAGATTAAAGTTCAAAGATATATTTAGAACAGGATAATATTTATTTAATTTAATAATAATATATTTGGAGTTCATTTTTAAATAAATGCTAAATATTATTTAAATTAATTAAATATGTTATCAATTAAGTTCTAAAATAAATTAAAAGTTGAAAGATATTAATTTATTAAGAATTCTAGATCGCATGATCTAAACATGAGTTAAATATAAGAATTAAATTAAAAGATTAAATTATAAAAATTAATAATGTTATTTTAATTTCTTAAAAGTGCACATAAGATTTAAAGTAATAAATTAATTAAGAATTGAAGTCAAGTGAAATTTTAAATAAAGTTATTTAATAATTCAACTTAATGTGCATGAAAGTTGAATGCAAAAGAATAAGAAAAATAATAAAAGTTAAATTGGAGTTAACTGAGTTGTGCAAAGAGTCTTCTCGGGTAAACGCACAATTAGTGCCCCGAATTGAGGAGAAATTTCTTATCACAACTTTGGGGGTTCATTTTTTTGAGAGAGAGAGGAATCTGGACGGGAATTTTTGGGAGACAATTTTTGGAAGCGAATTTCAGAAAGCTGATACCAAGAAAGTGTTCCAGAGGAAGGTGATTGAGAGGAGCGAATTCTTATACAGTTCCTGGAGATTGTATATTAGCATCAGGATCAGGTAGGGTCTTGTGTGTTGATCGTTGATTATTTACGCAATCTCTCTATTCCTTGTCTTCCTCATGCCTGTGGATTGTATATCTAAATTCTCTGTGATGAATGTTAAAACATTACGATAGTGGAATTTATCAGATGCTTGCCAATAAACTTCTGTATACATAAGATTTAAATGGGAAGGGTTGAATCTAATACCGAAATTCTAAATTAGTAGATCGATTGGTTGACTATATATTTTCTATATCAATTTAAAAAGGAGACCAATTTTTCAATGCTTATATATATATATATATATATATATATATATATATATATATATATATATATATATATATATATATATATATATATATATATATATATATTCTTAATTAATTTGTTTATTAATAAGAGTCTTATTAATAACGAAATGGTATTCTTTTGTTTTAAAACAAAAAAAAAAAATCAGATATTATATATATAAAATTAAAAAAAAGAAAAAAAAAATTATATAAAAAATATATATATATATATTTATAGTGGGGGGGGAGGGAATCACCCCGTACCCGCCCCCCACTATCGCAGGCCGACAGTACCTGCATCGCAGGTACTGCGACGGCAGGTACAAAGTACCTGCCGCCGCAGGCCCTGCGACCGCAGGCCTGCGGCCAAGCCGACGGGCTATAAACGTTATTTTGAATATAAAAAAATATGAAACTTTGATTTCGCTTTTGTTTTTTTTTTATTTATATAATTTTTAATTTATTAAAACAAATTTTATTTATTTAAAATTTTTAAATAATAAAATTATAATATATTTAATTTTATAATAGTTTAAACTTTATTAATATTTAATAAATAAATATTAAATGCATAGACATAGTTTTTAAATTTTAATTTATTAATAATTTTGCTTAAATATTAATAAATTAACAATTAATGGTTAGATTAAAATAAGTAATTAGATCAAATGATTATTGATTAATTTAATTAAAATTAGTTTAATTAAGTTAATTAATAATGAATTTTATTTGACAAAATTATAAATTTGGATATTGATTTAATGAAAGTTATTATAGAAAAGGGATAATCGTAAAGGGTAGTTGAGAAAACCTAGTTACTTGAATTTGACATTAAACTGAAACATAAACCTTACCTTAACTCAAACAATATACTTTCAGATCCAATCTCTGAGACTTTGATGTTGTCTTTGTACTTTGAATGTTTTGGGGTTGGTTTAGCGTTGACCAGTTCAGGTTGTTACCAGAGGCTCAGGGTTGTAAATGTGATGTCATGATGATTTGGTCTCGATCTTTCTTAACCTGACCATGGTAATGTGATGAAGTGCTCTATGACATGATTGTGTTTACTGTTTGTTATTGCTTTCTAGTTTCCTTGTGTGAAGTTGAGGTGTATGTATTTGAGAATACCTAACTTAACCATTTTTGAGTCTCGATCAGTTATATTTGATAACCATTTCTGAGTCTCGATCAGTTATACTTGTATTACTTTCTGGTTGCTCCTTGGAGAACCATTGGATTTTGTGACTTATCATTGATGCCTTCAGTTGCTGATAGAGAACTGTCATGATTACATGATTACTATTTGATGTTATCTATTGCTCATGAAGAACTGATGTAATTTTGTGGATTATCTGTTTATGATGTTTTTCAGTTGCTCGTATAGGACTGAGGTGGTTTTATTATGATTCTTTGATTTACGAGTTCATGAGCTAGGGTAGGTTATCTATGTGTGGAGTCGGGAAGTGGCTTGCAATGGGGGTCGGAGCCCTAAGAGGCTGCCTTGAGAAACCCATTGTAAGTCATTTTTAATAAGTGAAAACATTTACACTAAATGAGAGAAAATGAACCTAACAAGATAATTGTATGTTCTCTCCCATGCCATGAGTGCTAGTACAGACTAGGATGGGGTAGAGAGGATGCTTGGTTACGACCTTGCATTCCATAGTATGCCTCGTCAGTACGAGAGGATACTAGTGGCCGCAGGATCAGTAGGGACCCGGGATTCCTAAGGGATTGCTCGGGTAACTTCTACGTGACTTTTGCGATGACACTTTCCCGCTTGCATATTAGGTTTCCTATGTGTCTTGTGGTACCTCTGAGATTTAGATGTCGATCTTTTTAGGAACCCTTGAGTTAGCATACTTATAGGATTTCCTGGACTTAGAGAGTAATTTTGATTATAGCTTTTGTTATCCTATTTGGGACTTGAGACTATCTCCTCAGCGCGGTGGGAGTGGACCATTTAGGTTCCACGCGGTTGGGTGGTAGTGCTTTTACTCTTACCATTGAGATCCGTTCCGTGGTCACCGTGGCTGGAGTTTTCGTGATTGGCATTTACCTTCACTATGTTCTTGGATTATTATGATGGATGGTTAGATTTTATGATAGATGTTTTATCATTATGGATGTATGGATGTATCATGTATGGTGAATAGTTTCATATATTTTTACTGTACTTTGTATCATGGATTTAAGGATGTTGTATCTTGATCTTTACATATGTATATTCTTTTAAGCCTTTCATACCCTGTGACTTGTATAGTGGATGATTGAGCATTCCGAATTAATTTTCCGAGAGGCATTCGGAACAAATGTATATTATGGACATGGGGCTTTTTTATTATTCTTTCATATGTATGTGATAGTTGTTAGACTTAGATTTAATTAAATTTAAACGTGACTCAATGTCTTGGGATCTTTAAGAAAAGTAACTTGCAATGTATGTTTGTCGATGATTACATGTTATTGCTTCCGCTACTATGTGTTTGATGTGTATGTCATACTTTCTTACTTTTTAAAAAAAAATGTTTAGCAAACTTAGAGAAACTTTAGGTTAATTCTTTTGGATCCCTTGGCAGGGCGTTACACTCTTGTTACATCTTGTTTATTAAATCCTCTTCATTAATCAACTAAGTGATAGTACTTGGATCTTATAAGTAATTTTCATTCCTACAAATAGCAGGTTTGACATCAATGACAAAACAATGATTGAAAACATTCTTTTAACAACAATCTCCCTCTTTCAATCAATCTTCTTTCCACAATGGTCTTTTCAATCAGACTCCCAACAATTTGGAGGTAATGATGAAGCAAGTGATAAGTGTGCTAAAGAAATGAAGAATGAGTTTGAAATGAGCATGATAGAAGAAATTAAGTTTTTTCTAGGATTGTAGATTGTGCAGAATAGTGATAGAATTTTCATTTCACAAGCTAAGTACTTGAAGGATTTGATGAAGAGATTTAGATTGAAAATTTGTAAGCCTCTTGGTACACCTATGATAACTAGTTACAACTTATCTAGCAAAGATGAGACACCTACAATTGAGTAGAAGAAGTACAGATCCATGATTGGAGGTTTGCAATATTTGACTCACACTAGACTAGATATAGCAAATTCAGTTGGGATTGTACCTAGATTTCAAGTTGATCCTAATGAGTATCATTTTGCAGTGGAAAAGAGAATATTCAAATATTTGAAAGGAACATCTAACTATGGAATTTGGTATGATAGGTCAAGTGATTTCACTCTATGTGCATATACTAATGTAGATTGGGTAGGTAGTATGGATGATAGAAAGAGCACCAGTGGTGGAGCATTCTTTCTTGGAGGTGGAATGGTTTCTTGGCTAAGCAAGAAGAAATATTATATTTCACAAAGTACAGCTAAGGCAAAGTATGTTATAGTAGCAAATAAATATAATCAAGTTATGTGGATGAAGCAAATGTTGAAGGATATCAAAATTGAGTTTGAAGAACTGGTTATCATTTAGTGTGATAACCCAAGTATAATAAGTATGTCTAAGAATCTTGTATTGCATTCTAAGATCATATTAGAGTATGTGAGTACTAAATATTAGCTTGCAAATATATTTATAAAGCCTTTTCCTAAATATGCATTTGAGTACTTGAGAGGTATGCTTTGGGTTATGCCCCTACCTACTTCTGAGTAGATGATACAGTAAGTGCATCAGTCCAATGGTATAAAACACTATTGTTAGACTAGACTAAATGTCGATGCTTCCCATATGGGGGATTATCTATGATGAGCTAAGTTATTTAGGACTCTTGGTATTTGGTCTTGAACAATGTCTTTGGAAATTCTAGCTGGTTGACGACTTGGAGAAGTATCTTAGGAATTGGTATTCAACGAATGATATTTTGTAATATTGAGGCCTTTGACATTGATGTCAATGGGGGTGAGAATATGCATGAAAACCATCTCCTAAACAATGGGGGAGAAAAACTCCTAAGTATGAATGTGGGAGAGATATCTCTTTAGGGAGATTTAAAAAGATTCATGTAAGGAAGCAGGAATATGCACCTAATGTGTTGAGAAGTGTTTAGCGTGTGAACAACTGATGCTGGTCAGCAACAAAAATAGAAAATTGTTTTGGTATTCTTAGAACTTAGATAGTTTTTCATCTATGTTTCCATCAATTCTAAAGGAGGATATTGTTAGCATGAAGGCCAATGATACTACTTTGGGGGAGTATCCTAAGCATTGGAGAGTATTGACATGTTGCATTCATGACTATGTTTGCCATTGATATCAACATAGTATGGTTTTTGTAAAGATTGGTTGAGTGGCAGTTATAGATCTTAGTCATCTGGAAAATGGTTCAATTATTTGGTGATGTGCCATAATGAACAGGTTCAGTATAGTGTCTTGATGATGTGGTTTAGTGCACAAAGTCTAAGTCAAACATGTATGAAAGTTGTACATGATTTACAGAGAGCAATTTAGAGACAGATTAATTGGAAAGTAGTTCCTAATGTTTGTTCAACATCTTACATCTGAGATGTAGTGAGAAGATGAGCAATTAGGCATTAAGAGAGGATAGTCCATTAGTGATGTCAGCAAATGTGCAAGCCCTAGTATCACACATGTGAAGTTTTCTATAGACCATTATCCATTGAAGTGTGAAGTGCAAAAAGAAGCAAAGTGTTTGGTAAATGCGTGTACATGATCCAAGGGATTATTGGATACGAGTTTTGTGATTTGGTTACAAGATTAGGAACAGAGCTCTAGTTGATAGGAGAGAAGAAGAGAGAGGAAGTATATTTCATTTCTATTATTTTGCAAGGAATAATATAGAGATCATTTGGATAGTAGGTTCATTGGTCTTGCTCTTGAAGTTGTTTGGGCAATGGGTCCAGCTATCTTTCACAACTTCTAACAGGGTTGGAATCTCTTAACAAGGATTCAAAGTCTCCTAAAAGGGCTTCATATGTACTAAATGTATTCATAGACTTCTAACAGGGTCCATTTCTAATAAGGAATATTTATATTAGTAAATCATCTTGTGAGTACCATCCCCTCTAGATTTTTCCCTCTAATAAAGGGTTTCCCTAGTTAACATATCTAGTCTTATTGTGTGTGAATATCTTGTTGTGGTTTTGTTAACCAAAAATGCCTTCCTGCCAAAAAATTGAATCCAAAGACCTAAGCATACCTTAACATGCATATATTTGAAAGTTCAAATAGTATAGCACACAAGAATACTTTTGTTATATGAGTTATATCTTAAGTCCCAAGCTTAAGTTCATATTTTAATATCCCCACGAGCTCGCATTTTTCTCTACTATCAGATTTCCCAGATTGATGAGTGTTGCTTTCTTGCTTTGTAGAAAAACATGGACTTTATTCCATGTGACAATGTGATAGAATGACACATGTCTAGGTGAGGCCTTTTTGGTTCTTTGGTCAACACAAATCACCATCAAGTTTTTATCCACTGTCAAATCTTTTTAGATCTACAACCGTTTCCTTCTCACCTTAGGATGTTACAAGGGTTTTATGGAAGGTGGAAAAGTGACATTGTGATACATGGACCATGATGACATTCCTTTGGTAGGCTAAAAGAGTAAACACTTGTTAGGTGAGGTGGATCAATGTCAGACGAGTTCTAATTGCTTTGGATTCTGGAATGGCCAGTAAATTGGTTGCATGTTTTTGGCTTGTAAGATAGAAGAAGATCAATGACTCTCATTATGTCACTATGAGAAAATGGTCAATATTTAGTTATAGCAACATGGTGAGGTCCTGACACATGTCCCTGGTGGGCCCAATTTCTTCAGTTCCTATTGCAAGGGTAAAAAGTTAGAGCTATGATGATACGACCATTTTTTTGTGCTATGATCTTACAATCTAGTGTAAGATCATGAAGTTAATTCTCAGAGCCATCAATGTTATAATATTCAACTACCATAGCATTGTAGAAGCATGTGGTTATGAAAGATGATAAGGAGGGTTGTGATCTTATGATATGTGGTTGTTGTAAGATCATAAGTGCGGCTGAAGAAGTCTTCTAAAGACATGAAGATAAAGGGGTTTTTCGTAGCATCATGGTGATTGTAAGATCATGAAGAGACTTCAAGGGAGGCTCAATGTTAAGATGAGTTGATGATTGTAAGATCATAGGAAGGATGAAAGATGCCCTTGACCAAAAGATATACTATGTTGTAAGATCATAAGGGTCAACTTCTAGGCTAGAGATGATACGAAGGTTGTGACTTTATTGATGATCGTAAGATCGTAGGCCCCTAGGTTAACCATGATAAGGGTGTTCAACCAATAGAATTGCAAGAAAGGTACATGATGAACATTGAATATTATTGACTTGCTAATACATTTAAATTGGTGTGTTGATAGTGAAGAAGAAACAACTCTTTAATGGTGGATCAGATTTTTGATCCTCTACAGTTTGCTTTCAGCATTCCCCATGCCTAGTAAATGCAAAAAGAACATGCACCCATCATCTAATTATCCATCTACCCAGATGTGCATTAATGACTGTCATTTCTTTCTTCTCAAGGTTGTTCTTTTGGAAAAATATTAGATTTTCTTGCATCTGGGCTTATTCCAGGATTAGGTTTTCTCTATCCTTATGATTGATCTCTGCAATCTTGATGGTGGTGTTAGGATAAACCATGGATAGAAATAAAAAACTACATGCAAATATAACCAATAACAGAAAATAATAGATCACACAAAAATGAACACAAGGCACCAAGATTTAACGTGGTTCACCCAATCCCTGGGCTACGTCCAGCAAACAGCAAGTTCGATCTTATTACAATCCCGTGATTACAACCTGATTACAATTCGTAATCCCTTTGAGCTCAATACCGCTGCAAGAACCAATTTTGCATCACAACATAATGAAAAAATACCCAACCCTAAACCCTTTTATACAAGTATTAAACCGCTTTAGGGTTATAACATGGTGGCCATAATTAGCCATAACTTTAGTGGCGAATCTACGAATGGCGAATAGTACTAAAAAAATTTCTACGAATGGCAAATAGTACCAAAAAAAAAAAATTAATTATGAAGTATGTACACTACTTCCCTGATCAATCACCACAATCTAACAATCTCCCACTTGGGGACTGATCAAGCTCCACACTAAACAACAATCTCCCACTTGGAAACTGATCCTATAGCAATAATACTACCACATGGGGCTCCCACTAAATCAAACCAACCTGGACTCTGTTGTTCTTTTATTCATGTTCAGTCTAAAAGACCAACTGAAGCTAAAGAGGAGTTCAACTTCTCCCTTGTTACAACCTTTTTCAACATATCTGTTGGATTATCATTTGTATGTATCTTCTCCAGCTTTAACTGTCCATCCTCCAAAACTGACCGAATGAAATGGTACCGCAACTGTATGTGTTTGGTCTTAGAATGTAGAGCTAAATTCTTTGCAAGATGAATGGCACTCTGACTATCTGTGAACAAATAATTATCCTTTTGAGGATGTCCCAATTCTTCCAAGAAGAACTGAAGCCATATCATCTCCTTGGCTACCTCTGTAGCAGCAACATACTCTGCCTCTATAGTGGATAGAGCATTAATCTTCTATAACCTAGAAACCCAGCTCACGGCTGCCCCACCAATAGTAAAGACATAACCTGTAGTACACCACCTGGTATCAATATCCCCTGCCAAATTTGAGTCAACATAGCCCTGTAAATCAGTAGTAGAGCCCCCAAAGTGTAAACACTTATTGGATGTTCCTCTCAAATATCTGAGAATCCACTTGACAACATTCCAATGCTCAAATCCTGGATGACTCATATACCTACTAATGACTCCCACTACATGGGCAATATCTGGCCTAGTGCATACCATAGCATACATCAAGCTTCCTACAGCTAAAGGATAGGGTACCTTGGACATCTTATCCTCCTCTTCATGTGTCTTAGGACACATCTCCTTAGTCAATTTCAAATGAATAGGTGAAGGTGTGCTGACAGCTTTAGCATTCTCCATAGAGAAACATTGCAACACCTTCTCAACATAATCAGCCTGAGATAGTGTCAATGTTTTATTCTTCCTATCTCTGCAAATCTTCATACCAAGGATTTTTTTTGTTGCCCCTAAATCCTTCATAGCAAATGCATATGCTAACTGGCGTTTCAGCCCCTTAATATGATCCATGTTAAACCTAACTACAAGCATATCATCAACATATGAACATAAAATAATGTAGCTATCATCATCCAACCTCTTAAAATAAACACAATAATCTGAATGACACCTGTTATAGCCATGCTCATGCATAAACCTGTCAAATTTCAGATACCATTGCCGAGGTGCTTGCTTCAAGCCATATAAACTTTTCTTCAATTTGCACACTAAGTTCTCCTTACCTTTGACCTCAAATCCTTGTGGCTGAGCCATATAGATTTCTTCATCCAAATCACCATGAAGTAAGGCTATTTTAACATCCAACTGCTCTAAATGCAAATCTTCAGTAGCCACAAGACTTAAAATAGTACGGATGGAAGTCATTTTAACAACAAGAGAAAATATCTCATCAAAGTCAATTCCCTTTTTCTATACAAATCCTTTTACAACTAACCTGGCCTTAAATCTTTTCTTACCTCCTTCCTCTTCTTTCAACTTGTAAACCCACTTATTCTGTAAAGCCTTTTTATCTACAGGCAACTTGCACAAATCCCATGTCTTATTCTTTAGCAAAGAGTCCATTTCATCTTTCATTGTAGACTCCCACTGAATCTTAGTATCCACCTACATAGCTTCATCATAACTTTCAGGTTCACCAGCATCAATAAGTAAAATAGAATACAAAGAGAGAGAAAATCTTTGTGGAGGTCTAATTTTCCTTGTTGACCATCTAACATTCACTGGTGTGTGTGGTATTTGTTTTTGCAGTTGCTGCACATCATGAGGAATGGCTAGAACATTAGCTTTTGGAGTATCATCCAGCACTACATAATCATCTTCTTTCTTCTCATGTTGCTGCAATAGATCTTTGTACAACACTTTCTCATTGAATATGACATCTCGACTTCTAAAAAATTTATGATTTTCAAAATCCCAAAGCCTATAACCAAATTCATTAATGCCATATCCAAAAAAGACACATTTCTTTGATTTTTCTTCTAGCTTGGTTCTATTTTCAGATTTTATATGAGCAAAAGCTTCACAACCAAAGGTCTTGAGAAAAGAATAACTCACCTTCTTACTAGTCCATACCTCCTCTGGAATACCATAGCCCAAAGGAGTAGAGGGACCTCTATTAATCAAATATACTATAGTATTGATAGCCTCCACCGACATGTGTAAGGGCAACCTAGCATGCAACCTCATGCTCCTTGCGCACTCCATTATAGTCCTGTTCATGCGTTCAACCACTCCATTTTCCTGCGGAGTCCTTGGAATAGTTTTTTGTCTACGAATACCATTAGTAGAGCAATATTCTTCAAATTCATGACTACAATACTCACCACCATTATCAGATCTGAGACATTTTAATTTCTTACCAGTCTCAATTTCAACCAAGCATTTCCATTTCTTAAAAGTTTGAAATACATCAAATTTCTATCTAAGGAAATAAACCCATACTCTTCTAGTTGCATCATCAATAAATGTAACATAATAATGAGAGCCACCAAGGGAAGATACCTAAGCTGGTCCCCATACATCTGTATGCACAAGCTCTAATTTCTCCTTTTTGTTTTCCATCCCAATCTTTACAAGACTCACTCTCTTTTGTTTTCCATACACACAACTTTCACAAAAATCCATATTAACACATTTTAGATCTGGTAAAACTTTCTTTAAATGAAGTACTTTCATAGCTTTCTCACTCATGTGTCCAAGTTTGTTGTGCCACAATGTTGTATCAGAATCTACAATAGCTATTTGTTCTCCCTGCTCAACTATAGCAATTGTTCCTGAACATTCATTTTTCTCTGAAACAATCAAAGTAGAATGAACAATATGACTTGTACAAAGATATAAGGTGCCTACTTTCACACCTTTTGCTACTACAAGGGAGCCTTTTGAAACCTTCTAATTTTTATCATTAAAAATAACTACACAACCCTCATCACCGAGTTGCCCTGCTAAAATTAAATTCCTACTCAGCCTTGGAACATGTCTTACCTCATGTAGTAGCCAATGATTCCCATTCTACAACTTAATCTTAATTTTTCCCTTTCCAACAATTTGACACGGTTTATTATCCCCCAAATAAACAAGCCCAAAATCCCCTTGGACATAATCAATGAAATAACCTCTATGAGGTGTAGCATGAAATGAAGCACTAGAATCTAAAACCCATGAATCGTCTACACTTTCTAAAGACAGAAGCAAAGCATCCTCTTTAGATTTGTTATTTACCACATTTGCCTCCTTGTCCCCATTTAATTTATCTCCTTCATTTTTCTTTTGATTCTAGCAATCTTTCTTTTTGTGCCCTGGTTTTCCACAGTACTAGCAATCATTTGGTCCTCTCGATTGAGACCTCTTCCCCTTTGACTTTCCTCTTGATTTCCCACGATTTCCAGAGTTACTTTTTCTCTAAGTCATTCTACCCCTACTTTATGCATTTAAAGAACTTCCTGATGTAGATCCACCTGAGGATTTCCTAGGAGTTTCCTCACTCAAAACAACACCGATCACATCATCATATTTTAGGGTACTAGATCCAAGAACAGAATTTCTCACCGCCATTACCAAGCCATTCCAACTTTCAGGCAAAGAACACAAAATCAAGAGAGCCCTAATTTCTTCATCAAAATTGATACCCACAGAAGATAACTGACTAGTAATAGTATTAAACTCATTTAAGTGATCTGCAACAGATCCACCTTCTACCATTTTCATATTAAATAAATGCTTCATGAGAAATACCTTGTTTGAAGCGGAGGGCTTTTCATATAGTGTCCCTAGGGTTTTCATCAAATCTTCTATCATCTTTTCTTTTGTAATATTAAATGCCACCAATGGTGCCAAACATAACCGAATGCTTTTGAGTGCCTTTCTATCCAAAATATCCCATTCAGCCTCTGACATAGTTCCCTGATTCTTGGCTTTGCCTTCCAACGGCTTCCATAAATCTAATTGATATAGATAGTCTTCCATTTGCATCTTCCATAACTGGAAGTTTTGCCCATTAAACCTATCAACCCTCAGCTTACCCTCATCTGCCATCGCTCCCACTCAATCGTGAGACTCCCACTTGACTATGAAACTTTCCTACAGAGAATAACTGAAAGACAGCCTCACTTTGATACCACTTGTTAAGATAAACCACGAATAGAAATAAAAACTACATGCAAATATAACCAATAACAAAAAATAATAGATCACACAAAAATGAACACAAGGCACCAAGATTTAATATGGTTCACCCAATCCCTGGGCTACGTCCACCAAAATGAAAATTCAATCTTATTAAAATCCAGTGATTACAACCTAATTACAATCCGTAATCCTTACAGCTCAATACCACCGCAAGAACCAATTTTGCATCACAACATAATGAAAAAATGCCCAACCTTCAACCTTTTTATACAAGTATTAAACCACTTTAGGGTTATAACATGTCAGCCATAATTAGCCACAACTTTAGTGGTGAATCTACGAATGGTGAATAGTACCAAAAAAAAAAATTTATGTACAGTACTTTCCTGATCAATCACCACAATCTAACAGGTGGTAGTTTTTCTTTGCCTTGGAGTGGAAGCTTTATCAATTATGCTTGAACCATAAAAGAAATTTTTGTTCTTTTTCAAAAGGTTGATCTTTCTCTAATTCTCTAGTATTGCTTTCTATACATACTACAATAATTTATTGTGACTCTGAGCCATTGTAACTCTTTGTTGTATCTCTTTCATCCATTAACACACTATGCAAGACTCCTTTGCCTCTAGTTGATGTTCTTATCTATATTCTGCAATTTGCATGAATGTATCCATTTTTGGCATTTGAATGATATTAAGTGAAGTTGCTTCCTATAGAATTCTTTTGTTATTTGATCTACATGTGATTGTTGGATTAAGCAAAGTTTGAACCTGTATTCTTTGAGGTTATAACTGGTTAACTGTGCATTTATGGGAAGAGATAAGATCAAACACTCTATTTTGGTGCATTGCCTCTGTAGAATAGATTAGGTAGTTTTATTCTATGCATTCCTTCTCCCTTTTCCTCTCCAAGAGTAGTTAGGTGCATCTAGATAGTAAAGAAAGTCAATCTTCTCTAGAGACTCAACTTCACAGTTCAAGTCCCACAACTTGGAGGTTGTTTCCATGTTTCACAAGGTTTTCCTTAGGTAAAACCTTTGGACAAGGGTGCAAACTTTTGTGATAATAGGTTTTTGATTATAATTATCATATCATTAAAGTTTAATATGGTTGATATTTATGATATTGGTTCAATAACTGATTCACCCCCCCCCCCCATATATTCTAACACTTGAAAGGTCCAAAATCACACTCCTGACTTGGCTAGAGTCACTACATGCCAGAATAAAAAATAGAAATCAAAACAAGGAGCTTTGACTAGGAGCTCCTGCACTAGTAGGCTGGTCTGGGAGTAAAAGAAATTAATTAAAAACCCTAAGCCACCTTGGACTTGAGAATATAACTCCATGGGGAAAAGGTCAACTTGGTCAACTTCTTCCTACGTCAACCTATTTTGAAGGAAGGGCCTGTAAATATGTTCCAATGGTCTCTTAGTGAGTGTAGATAGAATCGAGAAAAATGATAAGAAGTATGAGAAAGATCACACTGAACACATGTCCATCCATGGTTCATAAGTTGCTATAGGAAAAGTGATAAAAGGTCTTAAATGATGGGTGATTCCATTTAAAGATGGTAAAGTGACTCAAAGTTTACCCTTCATGTATGATAACAACACTTAACTCATATTGTAGCTCTTCTTTTACTCAATCTTTATTTTGGTAATATGTTAAAAACACTTAGTCAAATATTTTACATCAATGAGAATCAATAACTAATTCACCTATCATCAAATATGTACCAATCCATCATCAACTCATCATGTAACATGTCTACAACAATATCTTCAAATTGTAACAATAAATTGAGTATTTGCTCATTATTTATGCCAATAGATGCTAGTAAGAAGCACTCATCTACTGTATTTGGAGGCTCATATCAATCTCATCTTGAATGGAAAATTGTATCCCATTCAAATACCAAGCCACTTCTCCTTTCTCCTCCTCTTTGTATCTGGCCCTTATACTTAACTTGTGGAATTATTTAGTTTAAGTAGCCACATCCTAGTCCTTTTTTCTCAAATTATGCAAATTCTTGATGATTTGGATCTCATATTTTGTAGGCATAAACTTCCCCTTGAGTAGACTTACCATTCTGCCTTGATTTGGTGATAACATTCTTTCCTTGAATCTCCCTTTCATTTTGGATACAATTCTACCATCACAAGGTAGAACCTTTCAACCTTATATTTTCAAATATAAACTTGTAGTTATCTACTACCTCCTTATACTCAAAATAATTCTAAAGATCATCTATCCATCTTACCAACTCATCTCCATCCAAATTTTCATGGAACATAGGAAACTCCATCTTTATAGCGTCACCTTCTTTATGAACTTCCTTAATAGAATTTGCAAATGCTTTGTGTTATGGAGGTAATTGTGCACCTGAGGGTCTATTATCATCTTCTTCTTTTGCATCACTCTTTGATACTTCTTCATCACTACTCATCTACCCTTCTTTAAGATTCATCTTCCTCATTAAATTCTTAAACTTGGCTTCCCACTTCTCCTCTATTCCTTGTTCCATCTCCTCCAGATATTAAGTTTTTACCCTATTAAGAGGTATTATATAATCTTGTACTTCTATCTCATCATTTTTTATACACTATAGACAACAACCAACAATTGTCTCTAGCACCAACTTCATACAAAGGGGTCAAAAAACTTAACCAAACACCCTTCTATAACCTAGAATTTGTTCCCTTTTAGGAACCCTCAACTAAATCATATTAATTAATCCTTAACAAAAAGAATATAAGTAGAGTTAACTTGTAATTTTCCACCTCCTTGTGGTCCTCCAATCAAAAAATTCAACTCTATAATTAAGTCTCGCTACTGACCTCCAAATTCCTTAACAAGACTAGGTTCATCTAAGTATTCTACCCTTGCATTTTAAGATCTACACTCTCCAACAAATTTCAATTTATCAAACCATGTTCTAAACTCTTTTCAGACACCAACTTGACCATCTAGACCCTTTATATTTAAGTCCAAAACCTAAACACTCACCTTGCTCTAGTTGGCCTAGTTGAAGAACTACAAGGAATTAGACCTCCAAATCAAGTATTTTGCAACTTTATCCAAATCCACCTATACAATCTCCCAAAAAAATGGAACTTTTAGACATCATTGGGTGTTCTAAATCCTTTATAATTTTTGGATTTGGGTTTGTGCTTCTAACCCTTGAATCCTAAACCATAATTAAATAAGCCCTAAAACACCTAATGTGCACTTTTACAAAGAAACAAATACTTACTCAATGTTCCTAAGAAAAACTACAATTTAGGAAGTTCTATATAGTTAATTGAACATAAAATAAACTATTTCCATACTACTATGCACTCACTTGTTTACAATTACCAAGGCTAGTCACATAAGGGATGTATAGCCTTCAATTACTTTATTCCTCACAATGATACAATGTGATAAGTCTTAAACCTTTTGCAAACATTTTGGTGCATGGTGACCCTTCATCACATTGAGAATAAGAAATTTCCAATTGTATAATGAAGAGTTACAGTGCATTCTTCCTCAAAACCCTAGTTGATTAATGTTTCAAAAGGGTCAACACAAATTGGATGTAATCTCCCTCCTATGTATACCAAATAAAAAATGCTAGGCCCAAAAGAAAGGTAATTCAATGTATTTGTATATGTGAAAAACCTACCTATTGGGAGAATGAGTAAACAAGGAAAACATTAGTTGTACACATTCATATATTAAGATTCAAACAATGAAAACAACTAGAACTACTTGCATTTTATTAAGCTAATCAACCAATAGATATGACCTTGGAGTAGCTCAAAAAGGGAACCTATGTGAACCTTTTTGGTGTGCTCTAGTTGGAGGGATGTGGATGTGCTCTCCCAAACACAACAGTTGAATCCCAAGATGATTGAAATGAAGTACAAGATGCATGAAGCTAACTAGATGTGAGGAGAATGCTTCAAAAAATGGTTATGAATGCAACCATGCTCAAAGCATTCAAGGATGGTGAAGATGGATGCAAGAAAATAAAATAAGTTAACCATGCAAATAAAATGAAGATAGAAACTACCAAAGGTTAGTGAAATGCATAAACTACTAAGAAATCTAGAATTATACTAGCATGATAACAATGTAAATGAGGGAGATGAAAAATGCTTGAGACAAGGGCTCTATTTATAGGCTTGAGGGAGGCCTTGAGGAGGTAGTATACGTATGGCATCCACATAGGTGCCACAAGGGATACTTGTTAGGATTAACCACAGATAAAAATAATAATTACATGGAAATATAAATAATATTAGAAAATAATAGATTGCACAAAAGAGAATACAAGACATCAAGATTTAAGGTGGTTCACCCAATCCCTGGGCTATGTCCACCAAATAATAATTTTTGCATCACACCTTATGGAAAAATCCCTAAGCCTAAGCCCTTTTATACAAGTATTTTTGCCACTTTAGGGTTATAGTTAATTACAATATGTCACCATGAACTAACAATCTCTCACTTGGGGACTGAATAGGTTCTACACTAGACATCAATCTCCCACTTGGAGACTGATCATGTAGCAATACCACTACCACATGGGGCTCCCACTAGATCAAACCATGCTGGAGTTAGTTATTCTTTTATTCTATTCAATCTAGAAGACCAACCCAAGCTGAAGAGGAGTTCAACTTCTCCCTTGTCACTACCATGGTAAACATATATGTTGGATTTTCATTTGTATGTATCTTGTCTAGCTTTAACTATCCATCATCCAAAACTGACCAAATGAAATGGTACTGCAACTGTATGTGTTTGGTTTTTGAATGCACAACTAAATTCTTTGCAAGATTAATAGCACTCTAACTATCTGTAAACAAATAATTATCCTTCTGAGGGTGTCCCAATTCCTCCAAGAAGAACTGAAGCCATATCATCTCCTTGGCTACCTCTGTAGCAACAACATACTCTACCTTTGTAGTGGATAAAGCGTTCACCTTCTGTAAGCTAGAAACCTAGCTCACTGTTGGCCCACCAACAATAAATATGCAACCTATACTACTCTTCTTGGTATCAATATCCCTTGCCAAATATGAGTCAAGATATCCCTATAAATCATTAGTAGAGTCCCCAAAATGTATACATTTACTAGATGTTCCTCTCAATTATCTAAGAATCCATTTAACTACATTCCAATGCTCAAGCCTTGGATGACTCATATACTTGCTAATGACTCCCACTGCATGTGAAATATCTAGCCTTGTACATACCATAGCATACATCAAGCTTCCTATAGCTGAATCATAAGGTACCTTAGACATCTTATCCTCCTCTTCTTGTGTCTTGGGACATATCTCTTTAGTAAACTTCAAATGACCAAGTAAAGGTGTGTTGACAAATTTAGCATTCTCAATAGAGAAACATGCAACACCTTCGCAATATAAGCAGCTTGAGATAATGTCAATTTCTTGTTCTTCCCATCTCTACAAATCTTCATACCAAGGATTTTTTTTGCTACCCCCAAATCCTTCGTAGTAAATGAACGTGCTAACTGTTCTTTTAACCCCTTAATGTGATCCATGTTAGACCCAGCTACAAGCATATTATCAACATAAAAACATAAAATAATGTAGCTATCATCATCCAACCTCTTAAAGTAAGCACAATGATCTAAATAACACATACTATATCCATGCTCGTGCATAAAACTATAAAATTTTAGATACCATTGCTGAGGTGCTTGCTTCAAGCCATATAAAATTTTCTTCAATCTGCACACTAAGTTCCCTTTACCTTTGACCTAAAATCCCTATGGCTAGGCCATATGTATCTCTTCATCCAAATCACCATGAAGAAAGGTTGTTTTGACATCAAGCTGCTCCAAATGAAAATCTTCAATAGCCACAATACTTAAAACAGTACATGGATAGAAGTCATTTTAACAAGAGAGAATTCATCAAAATCAATGCCCTTTTTCTATGCAAATCGTTTTACAACTAACTTGGCTTTAAATATTTTCTAACCTCCATCCTCGTCTTTCAACTTGTAAACTTACTTATTCTATAAAGCCCTTTTACCTGCAAGCAAATTACATTGATCCCAAGTCTTATTTTCCAACAAAGAGTCCATTTCTTCTTTCATTGCCTCATCTTTCAACCTGTAAACCTATTTATTTTGTAAAGCCCTTTTACCTACAAGAAACTGACATTAATCTCAAGTTTTATTTTCCAACAAAGTGTCCATTTCTTCTTTCATTGCAGACTCCCACTGAATCATAGTATCTACCTGCACAACTTCATCATAACATTTAGGTTCACTAGCATCTGTTAGTAAAATAGAATACAAAGAGGTAGAAAATCTTTCTGGAGATCTACTTAGCCTTGTTGATCATCTAACATTCACTAGTGTGTATGGTATTTGTTGTTGTGGTTGTTGCACATCATGAGGAATTTCTGGAACATCATCTTTTGGAGTATCATCTAACACTACATAATCAGCTTTGTTCTTCTCATGTTGCTACACCAGATCTTTGTACAACACTTTCTCATTGAATATGAAATCCTTGCTTCTTACAATTTTATGATTTTCAAAATCTCAAAGCCTATAACCAAATTCATAAATGCCATATCTAAAAAATATACATTCCTTTGACTTAGCTTCCAACATGGTTCTATTTTCAGAATCAACATGTGAAAATGATTCACAATTGAAGGTTATGAGAAAAGAATAACTCACCTTCTTATTAGTCCATGTTTCCTATATAATACCACAACCCAATGGAGTAGAGGGACCTCTATTAATCAAATATATAGTAGTATTGACAGCATCTACCCACATGTTTAAGGGCAACCCAACATGTAACCTCATGCTCCTGCTTGCACACTCCATTATTGTCATGTTTATGCGTTCAACCATTCTATTTTAGTCCTTGGAATAATTTTCTATTTACAAATACCATTAGTTGAGCAATAATCTTCAAATTCATGACTGTAATACTCACCACCATTATCAAATTTGAGGCATTTTAATTTTTTACCAGTCTCATTTTCAACCAAGCATTTCCATTTCTTAAAAGTTTGAAATACATCAAAATTATGTCTAAGGAAATAAACCCATAATTTTATGGTTGCATCATCAATAAATGTAACATAATAATGAGATCCACCAAGGAAAGATACCTAATTTGGTCCCCATACATCTATATACACAAGCTCTAATCTCTCACTTTTATTTTCCTTCCCAGTCTACACAAAACTCACTCTCTTTTGTTTTCCATATACAAAACTTTGATAGAAGTCCATATTAACACATTTCAAACTTGGTAAAATTATATTTGAATGAAGTAATTTCATACCTTTCTCACTCATGTGCCCAGGTCTGTTGTGCCACAACGCTACATTAGAATCTATAAAAGATATTTGTTCTCCCTGCTCAACTGCAGCAATTTTTCCTTAACATAAATTTTTTTCTAAAACAATCGAAGTAGAAGGAAAAATATGACCTGTACAAATATGTAAGGTGCCTACTTTCACACCTTTTTCTATTATAAGGGAACCTTTTGAAACCTTCCAATTTTTATCATTAAAATTAACTACACAACCCTCATCACTGATTTTTTCTGTTGAAACTAAATTCCTACTCAGTCTTGGAACATGTCTTACCTCATATAGCCAATAATTCCCATTCTACAACTTAATCTTAACTTTTCCCTTTCCAACAATCTAAAAAGATTCATTATCCCCCAAATAACAAGCCCAAAATCCCCTTGGACATAATCAATGAAATAGCTTCTATGAGGTGTAGCATGAAATAAAGCACTAGAATCTAAAACACAAGAATTATGGAGAATGTAGAGTAGTTCCCCAATCAATCAGAACAAACTAACAAGACACCTGGACCAAGGGGACAAGCCTTGCAAAAGGTCAACATAAGTCTTTTTGTGATTAAGATGGCTCAAGGTGTGGTCACACATGTGTGAGAAACCTTGGAGAAAGGAAATGGGGACAAAGGTGTAAGAGGAATTTGGAGGAATTAATGAAAGGGGGGATTTCTTGGGCTTTGAGTTGCTCACAAAGGTATGAGCAACCACTTAGGGGCTAAAAGTTGTTTAAGATAATAAAGTAGGATTAACTAGTGGGTAGCCTTAGAAAGATGAGATGATGGGTGGCCTAGACTAGGTTTTAAGTGGGATTAGGATTAAATTGAAGACAAATTTAATCATAGAATTATAGAATTTAATAAAGTGGAGGAAAATTAAATAAATTGGAATTAATTTAAAAGGGGATTTATGGAGCACGATGTATTAAATTAATTTAACATATTAGGGGGAAGTATTCAAATTAAATTTAAATACATTAGGGAGATGAACCTATTTAATTAAATAAGTAGAAGAATATGAAAAATATAATTAATTAATAAATAATCAATTATAATGTCAACAAAAATATTAAATAAATTAATATAGTGTTTGGGACAATTTTAAGTGTCTACATTTTGCCCCTCTTTGATGTGATGTCGGGACAACATTATATCAAAGAAAAGAAAATATAGGTTGCCCCAGAGAGGAGAGAAGTCTTAAGAGTTGTGTCATAATGATGATAGGGGAGGAGGGTGCCCCCTCACGAAAATAGAGCAAAAAATAAAATTTGTGCAATTTTCATGAAAAAGACCCAAGAAGAAAAGAAAGGTAAGGGAAAACACAGATGAATATTTTGCATGACTTGGGGAGAAACCAAATACAAGGCCAAGGAATGGGCATGGGCTCAAAAAAGGACCTTAGAGGACCTATATAAGCCTCCAAGGGGCTATTGGAAGAGTCATTTGCACACCTAGAGAGTAGAGAGCTAGAGCGAAGGGTGGATCCGATCGAGAGATTACATCTTCAAGAGCGTGTTCAGGTGCATCAAAGATTGGCCAACATGGGACCACCAGTAAGTTGACTATCCCAACTTGTCAAATTTTTGATTTCACATTTAAATTACACATTTTTAGGGTGGGAAACTAGGAAAAAATAGGGTTGGGGTGGAGACGATAGTTTCTCACTTCGTCATCTTCGAAGATGACAGACTAGGGAAACTATCACTACGAAGACAACAAGATACATGTTGTCATCTTCGAAGATGACATGGTACATCCTATTGTCTATGTAGATGAAAGAAAAGGGTGGGGTTTAGGTCAAAGATGATGATTTTTTTTTGTTATCACTGCATACGACAAAACTACAATCACCAACAAGGAAGTCGTTGGAGGTGCCTAAATGACATCTCCATGTTTTGGCATCTCCACTAATCCATATCTACATGGATTAGTGTCTTTGCTGATATGGATGTATCAACAAACTTAGTTAGCAAGGATGGTCGGGGGGTTGACACAGCAAGATGCCCCATGCTTAGATAAAGGACATGAGGATTGAAACATATGGGAGACTAACTATTGTATGTTTGTGTTATAGGAGCCAACAGTGATATTCTAGTCATGGGAGCACTATCCAACAAATATGGTCCTAACGAATAGACTAACAAAGGAAGAGTGGGGACACATGAAGCTTTATGGACTTGAGCATGTCCATGAGTGGCTAGACCTGAGGGTGCACATAGTGTAGCTATCAACATTAGTGGAGTGGTGGCATACACTGACTTTGAGCTTCTATTTACCTATAGGTGATGTGACAGTGACTCTATTGGACATGTAGTAGATACTATGAGTTCTGATCTATGAGAGATATCTAGAGTATGTGCTAGAGGGTGTTGATCCATATCTTTGGGAGTGCTTTGGACAACAAAGATAGCAACTACCAATTCAACGGTCATGGTTGACATGGAGAGAGGCATTAGATGAGGGACTGCAATAACTAGCCCTCTACTTGGCCTCACTAATATGGAGGATGGTACCAAACCATGTTGGGCATGGATTTCTAATTGGATGGGTGCAAGTGCTTAGCACTCTACTGCAAGATGATGGAGCAGTTTTCTGTTGGGACCATACCATCTTAGCTCACCTATACTACAACTTACACATGTGCACCTATAGGACACAGAGGACCATAGGCCCAAGATTGACTCTACTCATAATATGGTCATGGGATCACATAGGTGCAACACAACCTATTACTTGATGGGAGACATGACCACCCAGGGAACCATACGCATGTCGATACAAGTCACCCATCTAGTATGCATCTACCAAGTCAATAGGATTCTGGTGACAATGTCTGGATGAGATTATCATGTTTGACTAGACACCATACACAAGATGCAAGAATTGGGGAGCTATATTGCCTATAGGTGGAGAGAATTATTTAGAAGATCAACTCTACTTGCAGTATACACAATTAGACTATTGGTTGATCAGTTAGATGGTGCTCATTATGGTGCATTATATTTCTTCTAGGGTGTAGAGACAATTCAGATGGGTGTAGGATGTTGTGGAAAATAGGTTCCTATATCCAAGTGGTGTCCCTAGAGTATGGTAGACTATGGGGATTTAGGACCACAATCAGATTGGCTAGGGCTTCATCATGTGGTATGCAACCAGTTCCATGTGTTCATGGGTAGGATCAGGAAGATGTTAAGATGACACTAGCATACACACAATGGTGGGTAGTACATCAGCCACTGAGACTAATAGTACTAGGGGTGCCTCCACCAACAAAGAAGGCATAAGGTAGGGAAGACGAGGTTCGAGAGGAAGAGGAGGGATAGGCACCCCAATTATCAAGGCCAATATGACAATGAGTTCATCAATGAGGAGGGTAGGTACCAGTAATGCCACCATAAGTATAGGGACCGCAACAGGGTCCACATGTATAGGAGCCACAAAGAATGCCCGTACAGGTACCACAAGGGCCACTGCTAGCACAACAGGATGAGGGAGATATAGTCAGGATAGAGCAAGATAACCTCTAAACAAAGGTTGTTTGACTATATGAGGAGGTACAGGCAGAGCAAGCTAGGGTAGACAGTGTGTAGGAGACCTTGGTAGCATTGTAGGCAAGGATAGAGGTTGGTGAGTTCAACAATCTTATGGTACACACAGGTGCAGATGAGTTGGTAGAGCTAGACACTCTATGATAGGATGCGGCCTCCCTTCAAACAGACAAAGAGACCTTGTAGCATTGGATAGATGAGTATCATGGTTAGTTTGACATCATGATGAAGATGACTTAGGATAGGGGGATGGTCACTATGATGTAGGAAATGATGACTACATGCTAGCATGAGGCACAAGCTCTTCAAGAGGTAGGCTACTACCGGACCTTGTATCATGATACTGTTCCATTGGAGCAATAATAGCCAAAGTTCCAAGAGGCATCTAGCTCATGGGCCATAGGTGGCCATCACAGATCAGAGCTATCAATTAGGAGGGGAGACCTCCACAAGGAGGGGGTATAGGAGGGGAAGGACCCTCACAGCCAGGCATATGATCCCTAAAGCGATTAGTTTTGACATAGTGATGTATATGCAAATGCAATGAGTTTTTGATGATGTATCGTGCATGATGTACTACATGATTTTTATGTTTATTTTGTTATATGGACTATACATAGACACTTATATATATATATATATATATATATATGATGACATGATTTGATGATCATAAATGTGTATGTATGATGGTGCTTTATGCATATGATGTTTATGTTTATGAGGTTTTATGAGTACTACATGTGATGCATGATGTTATGATACTGGTACTGACATTGTGATGCAAGATGTGTGTGATGTGATGTAGTATTTTCTATGATGCATATATGATGGTTGATGTGTGGATAATGCAGGTCCTATATGATGGTGATGTATGAGATATATGAATTTTGTTATTTTATATGTATGGACTCACTATATGATTTGTGTTAATGAAATAGATGTATCATGATGTGTATGCAATTAAATGTAATGATTGTGATGATAATACCTAATGGATTAATGTAATGAATAAATAATGTAGCCTAATGATAAATAAAAAATGAGATGCATAATGTAGGTGTAATTAATGTAATATATGATAATTAAATGTATCCTAAATGAAAACTTTAGTAGGATAATAAGTCGCACTAATTGTGAATGAGATTTTTAAAATTGAAAAATGAAATGATGCAAACACAATGTGTAAATGTGAAATATGAAAACACAATATGAATGAGACCTAATGGACAGACTTGTGTTAGACTGTAGCTCGTAGGAATCAAGTAGCCTAGCATAGAAGGGGGGATGGGATAAATAGAACCCTCATCTCAAGTAAAGCGTAATGAAATCCTATACTACATGAAACCTAACTACATGATATCGAGGGACTATATTGTGTTTATATGGGAGAGCACACCCTAGTTTGATTTTGCAAAAGGATTTATGCACCAAATGCTTTAGAAGCATAGATGACAAAATTCCTTTGCGTGGACTAAACTCTCAACAAAATAGAGACTTTAGGACAATAGATTTATTTTTCATAGTCATTATGGAACAAATGACATATACACACTCGAGAAGTCTAGGCACACCCAGATTCTTTTGAGGGATCTTGGTGGAAAGTGTGCTAACCCGATGCCCCTGGTGAGTACTGCATAGTCATAAATTAGAAACTAACATAGATGTACTAAAGCATCAAAAAATAGATCATATTGCAAACGACACATGTAGTCAGTTGGAACCATTTAGGTCATACCAAGATATGGAAGATTGAGGCACACCATAAAAGGCTACTACTAACACACAAAGATAAAATCATCCAAAAGAGACCGCATGACCAAGTAGTCATTAAATCCATAGCTTCTACCAGAAATGTTAGTCTGAGAGTGAAGGTTGTGGTGCCATGTGTAGGAAAAAGTCATCCTATGAAATTTTATCTATCTAAGTTGTTGTCATGAGTGTTCAATGGCAATAGCTATGAAAAGAATAAGTTTCTTGAATCGTTAAGCCTCAATGGTGATTTTGGTTAGGTTTTGTTGTAGTCACTATTGTGGAGAAAATCTCAGGATAATGGGAGTAGGGTGAACATTCAAAGGGAAAGTGCCTCATGGACTAGAGTTCTTTTGAAAAAAATTAAGATGGATGGAGGCCTCATAGACAAGAGGTCTTTTATTGGATGCATGAAGAGTGCAAGCTAGATATGATTTTTGCACAAAGATGGGATGAAATGGGGCAAACATGGTGAAGTGAGATGAGTCTTATAGATAATGGAACTTATTGACTTTACACAAAAAAAAATTTCAAGAACTTTTTTTCTATTTTAGTCTTTTCTTTAGGAACATTTTGCAATTTTTTTTGCAACTTTTTTTATTTTTATTTTTTTTGGATTTTTACAGAACTTTAACAAGATTGTATAGGAACTTTGGAACTCAAGCATAGAACCACTTAAGGTGCTACATATTTATAGGCTCAGGGAGAAGATCTGCCTCTAAAGTAGCAATCTGATATGCCCCATAACCATACTTGGTTGTAATGATAACCGAGCCAAGCCAATTAGCTTCAAACTTTCCTATCTTTTCTCAGTTCTAGAGATTCCTCATGTTATGCTGCAACACTAGGTCACCCACCTCAAATTCCTAAGGTCTGACCTTTTTGTGAAACTAGAGTTGAGAGAAAATTTGAGACACACGAAGGTGGTTTAGGGTAGTGAGGCCTCTCTCATCTAGGAGTTTCAACTCTTGCAAGCAAGCAACTTAGTATTCTTCTTTGGACATCTGATTCTTGAGAGAGATTGTGAGGGAAGGGATCTCAATTTCAATGGGTAATACAACTTCAAAGCCATAAACAAGGGAAAATGGAGTGGCTCCTATGAAGGTTAGATGGAGGTGTGATAGGCCTAAAGGGTGGGAGAAATTTTGAGGTGCCAATCACGACTAGCTGCATCAATTGTTTTCTTTAGGATTTTCAAAATGGTTTTATTAGTAGCTTTAGCTTGGCCATAGCCTCACAAGAAGTATTTTGTGGAGAAATGTTGGGTGATTCTAAATTTCCTACACAATGTGGTGACCTCCTAATTTTTTTAAAGGAGTCCCATTATCAGCCATGATGTCTTAGGGGATACCAAAATGATAGATGATGTAGTTCAAGATGAAATTTGAAACAGTAATCGGTGGCAGCAATAAAATACTTGTGGCTATTTGTAGAATTTGGATATGTTTGACCAACAATATTGAAACCCCAATAGGAAAAGGGACATGGTGTAATGGTAGGTTGAAGGTCTTGGGGGAAAATGTGTATCAAATCTCCATGTTGCTGACAAGGAACACATCATTTCACAAAATGATAGGCATCAACTTCCATAGTAGGCCAATAATAACCCATTCTAAGGAGTTTTTTTGCTAATGTAAGTCTACTAGAATGGGCACCAAAAATTCCTTGGTGAACCTCTTCTAACTTCATTTTGGCTTCATCTAAATTGAGACATCAGAGGAGGGTTCCATCGAAGTGTTTTCAGAAAAATGTGTCACCTAGGATAGTGTAATGGGCAATGCGACAAATGAATGTTTTACTTTGGTTCCTAGAAAGGGCTAAGGGGATTTTTTTATGATGAAGGTAGGTGAAAATTTTAGAGTACCATGGAGACTTAGGACTGACAATCTGACACACTAGCTCTGATGTAGGTTTCTCATAAGCAGGAAGAAAAGTATTCTCAACAAGAAATTCACACTTAGGACTATATTTAGGCATGGTGGTCATGGAGGCCATAGCATCTACTATTTTTTTATTTTTCCATGGTATCTATTGAAAGATTATCTCAGTGAAATGTTGTTTAAGATCTTCTACTATCTAGTGATATGGCAACAAATTTTCATCCTTTGTTTGATATTCATCTATAACTTATTTAATGACCAATTATGAGTCTCCAAAGACAAGTAAGCTCTTAATATTCCTTCAAATAGTTTAACGTAGCCCTGTTACTAGTCCTTTATAATTAGCTATGTTGTTTGTGCAAGGGAATGAAATTTTGTAAGACTTATGGATAAGGTCTCCTTGTAGTGTAACAAACAAAATACTTGCCCTGATCCTTTATGTGTGAAAGAACCATCGAAATACAGTTTCCATTATGTACTAGGGGTAATAGTCATAATTGTATCTTTTGGAAAATATGCTATGATAGGATGGTATCCTTAAAGAGGAGCTTTTGTAAGTTGGTCAGCAATGACTTGTCCCTTAATGGCCTTGTGGTCTTTGTAGATAATGTTGAATTAACTTAAAATAAAGACCCATTTTGCAGCATGAATAGTGACGGAAGATTTTGATGGGAAAATACTTGAGGGCATCTATCTTAGAAATGAGGTGTGTAGTATGATTAAGCATGTAATGGCATAGTTCCTATGTGCAAAATCTTATAGCCAAACAAGCTTGCTCAGTAATAGTGTAGTTCAAGCCATAGCCAACTAATGTTTTTCTAAGATAGTAGATAGCTTTCTCATTACCATTGTCATCTAGTTGTGCTAAAAGAGCACATAGGGCAACTGAATTGGTGGAAATGTAGAGAATCAATGGTCAACCTGTGATTGGAGAGACTAGTACTAGTGGATTAGCCAGGTATACCTCAACTTGCTCAAATGTTTTTTGGCATAGGCAATCCCATTGAAACTTGGTGCCTTTTTGAAGGAAGTTTTGGAGTGGATGAACTTTATCTGCTAATTGGGACCCAAACTGTCTAATGGACTGTAACTGCCCTTGAAAGTTGTGCATATATTTCAATGTAGTAGGTGGAGGCATTTCCATGATGGCTTTTACTTTTGAAAAATCTACCTCAAAGCCTCTTCTTGACACTATGTAACCTAACAAATTTCCTAATTGGACCTCAAAAAATAGTTCTTTGGATTAAGGTGAACTTTTTATTTCTCCAATATTTCAAATATGGTGGTAAGAACAACAATGTGGGAATCATGTGCCTTAGATTTTCCTAGGATTTCATCAACATAATCTTCCATTATTACATGTAGAAGATGATGGAAGATTGTGGTCATTGTGCGTTGATAGGTGGCATTGACATTCTTTAAGCCAAAAGGCATGACTTGATAATAGAAAGTTCTCCATGGGGTAGTAAATGTCATTTTGTGTTGTTCTTCTTCTACAATTTTGATTTGATTGTAATCAGAGAAAGCATCCATTAGAGATAACATTTCATGTGTGGCATTCAAATCCACTATAATGTCTAAGTTAGGTAGTGGAAAATCATCCTTAGGACATGCGAGATTCAAGTCTCAAAAATTTGAACATATGTGGATGCCCCCAGAGGCTTTTCCTATAGGAACAATGTTGGAAGCCTACTCATAATAATCAATAGGTCAGTTGAACTTTGCTTCTAACATTTTTTTCAATTCTTCTTTTATCAAGAGTGCTACCTTAGGATGCATCTTGCATAGCTTTTGCTTGATAGGTTTAATCTTGGGATCCACTGCTAGGTGATGCACAACCAAGTCTATGTCTAAGCCATGCATGTCTTTGTATGTCCATGCAAAATTGATTTTTCCTTTTTGTAGGAACTGAGTCATCACTTCTTGTTCTTCTCAACTTAAGGTAGCAACAATGTAGGTGATTTGTACATTATTGATTGTACCCAAGTTAACTAGAATTGTGTCTTCATTCAATATAGATGATTTTTCTAGTGGTAGAGTTTTGAATGGTAAATCAATCTCTCCCTCTTCTGGTGCCTCTAGGAGGTTTTCATTAGAAGATGCATCCTTTATTTTACCTTTTTCTTCATCCAAGAGTGCTCTAAAATAGTTTTACTAGAGTATTTTTCTTCTATTTTTTTTGTTTTCTTTTTCACTTTTGTGACTAAGAGAGTTGACTTGGCTACCAAAGTAGGATTCCTCATTGTATTGGATCTCATGCTCGCAATCTTGGAGATTCTTGAGGCCAAAAAGATCCATCACTACTTCATCAGGGTTATAGATATCGAGAGATGGTGGTGTGTCTTGAAGGTCCCAGTTTATCATGTTAGGGTTGGTGAGGGTTATGTTGGTGGAGGAGAGGTCGGCTATAGTGATAGCGTGGACATAGTTATTGTTGAAAATTGGCTAATGAGGATATGCAATTATTTTCATTTATGGCAACACATGACACATGCTTACAGGAAACCTCAAAAATAAAGATACTTAGCTTTTGGTAATCAAAAAATTGTCTAAGTATGAATTTGGTATATAGTAGTATATTGTTTTGTTTGTAACTTGTTGCTAATGTCATATTATGACTAGAAAAGTTAGATGGAGATAGTATAGATGTTGATGATGATGTGTATAAACTCAAAAGTTAGTACAAACTATATGGAAAAGAGATATTTGTGTTTTAATGAAATAGGACATCGAAATTAAAGAAAAGGATTATTTTGTTTACAAAATAATTACTTATCCAATTAGGGCTGACATCTTAGATGTTTACTATAAGTTGGAAAAGTGTATTATAGCCATAGCTGACCTAGCAAAAAATTGTGTAAAGGCATGGTATTTATGCAAAGGAAATCTTGCGATGAGAAGTGGAATTGTAATTGTGCTATCTTGAAGTTATTATGTTGAGTAATTATATGTGAACTTTTGTGAAAGTGATATATGTAAAGTTTGTAAAGTTATTTCCAGATCTGAGATTGAACTAAGAAAGAATCTATATTCTAGAAGTTTGATCACTTGTTTGGGCAGTGAGCTCTTCTTGTAATTGGGAATGCATGTTTGAGCAGTGGGCTCATCTTGTATCTATTATACTACAACTCCTAACAGGGTTGGAATCTTCTAACAGGGATTCAAAGTCTCCTAACAGGGACTCCTTATACTAAATTTTCTCAGAATCCTAACAGGTTCCATCCTCTAACAAGGAACTTATATATTAGTATATTATCTAGTGGGTATCATCCCCACTGGGGTTTCCTTTGGTCGAGGTTTCCCTAGTTAACAAAATATGGCATTATGAGTTATCTTTGTGCATGGTTACTATTACTATTTAGCATTACTTTATTACTTTGTTATGTATGGTTTAAAGTAAGTAATAATATCTAGTTGTTGATTAAAGTTTGTAGATTACTAATTAACCCCCCCTCTTAGTAATCCCTATTTCTAACAATTGGTATCAGAGCACAATCGCTCAAAAGAGGCTTAACAACTTGAGTAAGATCCCTATGGATATGGAACAGTTGATGAAGAACCTTGAAGAGGCACTTGAAAAAATTGATCTCCTTATTCAAGAAAGAGATAAGATGAAGGACATATATGAAGACTCCAAAGTATACATTGGACAGTTGAAAGATAAGTTTGAACATCTCAAATCCAAGCCTGAATCTATTGAATTTGAAACTAGTGATGATGATTATTCAAAAGTAAAGATAGAGTATAAGATCTTGAAGCATGAATTGAAGATCATGAATTTGAAGTTGACTTTGAGGAGTGATCCTAGCAAAGTTGAAACTAATTTGAAAATTGAGAATGTAGATCTTAGAGCAAGTTTGGCAAAGAACGCATCTGAGTTTGAAACATTGAAAGAAGATCATAAAGAACTCCATAAGTACAATACTATTTTGAAAGGTGAATTAACTTAAGTGCAAACAGTAACTTGAGAAGCTTTATTCTAGCAAAGAAAAGCTTGATGATTCAATATCAATATAGAGACCTAGTTATGATAAGACTAGTCTTGGTTATCTATTTAACATGTCTATGAAGAAATTTGAGATTAGATTAGATGTGAAAGAAAAAGATAAATTTGATGATACGATTGAATCAAGTTAATCTTCTAAAAAACCTAAAGAAGTTGGACAAGACAAGGAAGTTGAAATTTTGGATGAACCAAAGCAAGTGGAATCTATTAAGGAAACCAGGTATGATTTTAGGGGTAATTATTTTTCATATAACGAAATAGGTCATATGAAAAGAGATTGTACAAATAAGTCATTTAATCATGTTAAGGATTTTTATTGTCATAATTGTCATGGTATGGGTCATAAAGCATTTGATTGTAGGAAACCTAAGTATGATAATGATAGAAGGAACAATAGAATGTCTAAAAATACTAACCCTATATATAGAAGAAGATCTAATGAAAGGACATCAAGAGAAGGAAAACCTTATGAAGATAGAAGACATATCATGTATTATAAGTGTAACAACTTTGGACACACTACCTGGAATTGTCATGCACCTGATGATCAACAGAATCCTAGAAGCAGAGCACCAGAATGTTAGTTATACAACAACTTTAGACATACAACAAAGTATTGTTGAATGGACAGAAACTTTGGAGATAGAAGGAACAATGGAAGAAACTTTGGAAATAGAAGGAATGATTGAAGAAACATCAGAAATGATAGAAGGAACCATAAGAGGAACTCTAGAACTAAGAAAGACAATGAGGAACAAGGAAATGTAGTCAGTGAACTTCAAGAAGAAGTCAATGAGGCATTTGTAAAAGGATTAGATATCTCAAAAGAAAATCTAGAAGATGATGAGAGGCAAGATTGAAGTCAGTTATCGAGTTTGATTCAACTAAGTTAAATTAAGCTTGTTCGTAGCACCAAAATTTGTAACTTCACTTAGAGATCAAAGTATGGGTAGCAAAGTTGGGAAAATGTGTATTGAGGTAAGTTTAGATGGTATCTAAACTAGTTATGAATGAATTAAGAGTTACTATTATTACAAAGAAAGTCAAATTTGTAGCCAAAGATATAAAACTATGTTTCTACAAAGAATTTTGTGGAGCAAAGTTTTATTGAGATTTTTCATGATGAAAGGAGGCTATGGCAAACCTAAGGTAGCATCTGAAGATCAGATAGAAGATCTTGAGTAGTTATTTGATTACAGAATGTAATTGACAGCTTTTTCATGTTTGTAAAGTAGGCAATTAATGCAAGTCTGAGTTGATGGAATATAATGGAGTATAGACTTAATTACTAGTTCATTGTGATCACATCTAAAGTAGAAAGCACTCAGAAGTGACTTGTTAAGGAAATTTTGAAGAAAACCCTATTTTTGGAAAAGGTATTTTATCATTTATCTACATAATTTATTCCATAAAAGTTCATATTTTTTAGAAGCATGGATATGTTTGTAGTTCATAATGTTGAGAATGAGGACAGACCTAAGTTGAAGGTTGTTCCCGTAAAACCTGTAGAACGAAACCCTAGTTCAACATTCTATGTTACATCGAACAATGTAGTATATTTGGAAGATATAGGAAGCTATCTTAATAGCAAGTTTGAATCTATTCGAAGTGAGTATATGAACAAGGATATGGAATTAGTCTTTAACCATGATATGACTATGAATCCTAGATTTGAACACTTAAAGGAACTAGACCTATTCAAATATCATTTCTATCATGAATTGGATACAGAAGAATGGACACAAATCATATTAAGTAGGATCCATTATGGGAAACTATGGATGGAAGATAGTGTATTTGACATCAGCCAACCTTATTCATGAGGTAATTGGTCTTAGTAAACAAGGCAATGTACCCTTAGGCAAGAAATTGGTTAAGAAGAAAGTTGAGAGTTATACCAAGGTGATATATAATGGAAAGGCTATAGTGATCAACACCAATTAGCAAGATGATGTAAGATTCCTGAGTAGAATAATTTCCTAGCATCCTTGTTTCCAATGATTTGATCAGTAGGATGATGTCTTTTGACATATTTAGGCAATCTTGGCTTAGCTCTTGTTTCTACATTTTGTCTTTCAACTTCAAAGTCACTATGTGCATCTCTGTTAGGTATCTTACCATCTCTTTCATATATACTAATCTCAAAATTAGAATGTGGATTTCTTCATTCTGCAACTTGGCATCTAAATGTTTCTTAGTTCCTAAATGCAACTCAGCAATTACTGAGACTTGTTGTTGGTTTGTAACTTGATTTGTAGCATCTTCTTTAGTAGGCATTCCTTTATAAAAGTATACAAATGATTTGTATTCTTCTTGTTCTTTCATAGGTTCAACCTCATGTACTTCTATAAATTCATCAAAATTCACATTTGCAGTTTCCACACTTTGTTAGTGTTAGTATTTGAACACTTATAGGCCTTGCTTCTTGTGTTTTGAACCATAGTTCAAAAGGTGTTGAATGAGTACCTTTTTTTAACTTGCACATGGTTCAAGGTATATACAACAGTACTTAAAGCTTCTCTTTAGTATTTTAGAGCAACTTTCTTCTCCATCATAAGTGATCTGGCACAATCCATTATAAACCTATTTCTTCTTTCAGCAATTCCATTTTGTGGAGGGGTCCTAGGTGCAGATGTTTTCCTTTTGATTCCTTTGTCATTACAGAACATCTCAAACTCATTTGAAGTGAATTCTCCTCCTCTGTTTGATCTCAAGCATTTCAGACTCTTACCTATTTCTTTTTCAACTCTTTCCAACTACCTCTTTGTAAGAATTTTCCTAAGGGAAAAATTCACCTAGGAACTAAGAACTCAAACACAAGCACAATTGTAGACCAAAAAGAGAGAGTATGATCAGAATGATGATATATTCATTCAATATCCAATATTGAGTGTACACTAGGAGTGTTTGTACATAAAAGCCTTTGAGATGCATGTAGAATGCCTCAGAATCAGCTACATGATAAGTCATACAACCAGACACATGTCCACCAAATATGGGTTATCCTCCATTAAGCACGGAAGTAAGTGTGATGATGAGAGGATAAGCCTACAAGGGTGTGAGACACAAATTAGTGGTGTAGACAACATGTGCAAAAAGGGAGTGTGAATAATTGTGTTGTCTACATGACAACTCAGTGAATGATGCAAACTCTAGTGTTGTAGACACCATGTGCTGAAATAGATTTGCATACTTCTATGTTGTCAACATGACAACTCAAATAGGTGCACAAACTCCTAAGTGTCTCACAAAATAAAATAATGCATTAACTTAAGTAAACTTAAGTAAATGTAAATAGTAAATACATATTTACACCAACTCCCCCCCTTAAGTGCAACTTAGGGGAATGCCCTTAAGCTTATGAAAAACTAGGATGAAGATGCATGATGGGTCCCAACTACTAGGCCATGTTAGGTACCCATGTACATAATGAAATGAAATCTCTCATAAAGTGGAGAAAGAGGGAAAACTTCATGGGAAAAACCCTCCCCCAAAAAGAGAGATGAAAGGGATGCATGGATGGATAGAGTAATCAAGAACCCCCCATTACGACATACATCTAGTATATACAATAGTGAAGAGGGAGAAGAACAAGAACCTCAAAAGAGGAAAAATTCTCCTCCATAAGAAAGAAGAGGAAGAGAGACAAGGTAGTCCCCCCCGCGCCCCGCCCCCCCCTTGGAAGAAACGAAGGCAAAGGTACAATACTGAAGATGTATGGTGGTCCTAAAACCTACTCAAGTATCCTTGTGCTGATGTTGATGGTTGCCCCTTCCAACTATGTTGAAAAGAATGAATGTAGATCTGGCAAAGATTTCTATTGAACCTGTCCCAATGAACAATCTATCTCCTCAACTGACAAAGAGACCTCCTCTAATTGTTGTACATAAGTATCCACAATCACACCAACCTGTAAGGATTGATCATGTAGAGAATGGACATGAGGGTTAGAGTGAGCCCTTGCAACAATTGTAGAAGGATCACCTTCATCAAAGAGAAGATGCAAATCATCAAGGCTCTCTCCCAAGTCTATGGTATGTGACTCCACAAACAAACTTGCAATGTTTGCCATGTAGTCATCAATTGAAGCTGGAGCTGGAAGACAAGATGTACCATGCTTTGTTGGACCTTTCACTATAGAAATATAAGCATGTGGACTAGACTAATGTCGTGACCTCTCACTACAACTATTGATAGAACCCCACATGTCTAGATCTATTGAAGCACTATCGCTGGTGTCACTATCAGTTTCCATTGTGTATGAAGTGTGGAGAGGATTAGAGGATAAGTTGAGTGAACTTTCCTCAAAGTGAACATCCTTCTCCAAAAAAATATCATGAGTCTCTGGATCCATAAGTCTGTATGCCTTAACATTGTCTTCATATTCGATGAAAGTACAAGGCCTAGGTGTTGGTTCCTTGAATCCCTTGGAAGATAGGTTAGCCCATGCTAGACAACTGAAGACTCTGAAATGACTCACAACTAGTTTTTTTCCACACCATGCCTCAAAAGGAGTCTTCCCATCTAAAGCATTATGAGGAGACCTATTAAGTATGTGAGTAGCACTGCTAATGGCTTCAACTTCAAGTGTAGGATCGAGAGACTCAACTTTTATCATGCAACTTGCCATGGATTTGAGAGTGCTAATCCTTAGTGCTACAAAATTTGTCTTATGCGAACTGAATGCTGGTGGATTTTGAAGATCAATTCTCTCAAGTTTGCAAAATTCTCTAATTCTTTGGTCCACATATATGTTCTCATTGTCCACCTGTAGAACCTTGATGGCTTTCCTAGATTTGCATTCAACATGACTCTTAAAGGCTTGAAGCTTATCAACCACTTCATTCTTGTGATAAAGGAAGTACACCCACATGAATTGTGAAAATTCATCAACAAAAGTAAGGATATAGCGGCCTTGGCTAATTGAAGTCACTGCAAAAGGTTCTGCTAAAACCATGTGAACCAACTGGAGAACAACTGGTGCTTTAGAAGACTTGCCTTTATCATACTTCTCCTTGAGATGCATATCCACTAAACATGATGAACACTCACCCTTACAAAAGTTGATGTTAGGTAGACCTTTGACCATGTGTTTTGAGCAAAGTTGCCAAAGATGGTGGAAGGCAAGATGACCAAACTGCTCATGCCATAAGTTTGTTTCTAAAGTAGAGTGAGTCAACAAGGCTTGATAAGGAGACTTAGGCACAAAGTGGGAGAAGGAATAAAGCCTCTTGTCATGATTGACTTTCCCCACTACAACCAATGAATCATCTCTGAGATTGTGCACCATCACTAAATCTGGAAGGAACTCAACTTTGTGACCATCTCAAAGGTGAGTGATTTGGTAAATTGATAGGAGATTGGAGCTAAGGTTTGGAATGTAGAGAACATCTTTGAATTCCCCATTTTCCATTTCAACATGTCCTTTCCCTAAAACTTCCATTTTAGTATCATCTCCCACAAAGATGTGTGGTACCTTTGATTGCTTCAATAAAGAAAAATCTTCCTTTAAAGAACCCATATGATAGGAGGCACCTGAGTCAAGTATCTACTCCAAAGAAGAACTTGTGTTTGCCATAAGTGCTTGCCCTTTTCCCTTTTAAGAGGTTGGAGTTGAATCCTTGGAAGTACTTGGCACTTGAATCTTGTTCTTCCTGAGTAATTTTTCCAACTCATCAATTCTTTTAGTCTTGCAATGATGCTCATCATGATTTGGCTTTTTGTAGTATGCACAAAAAAGTTTTCCCTTCTTTTTGGAAGAAGAATTGCCTTGTTGTGAGGAGGACTGTTGTGTCTTAGATTGTGATTGCTGCTTCCACTACTTCTTTTTGTTGCTAGAACTTTTCCCTCCTTGACTTGATTGGTGCTCATCACTAGCCATCAAGGCTTTGGTCTTTGATGTCGTGAGAAGTCATAAATCCATCAAGTGAGATTGTTCAACAATTAACATCTTTGCAAATGCATCAAATGTAGGCTTCTAGTAAGTAGTTCCCATGGTCAACCTGTGAGTAATTAAACTTGAAACAAATGAAGCATACTTTGAATGTAGCCTCTTAAGGATGTGATGACTCAACTTGTCATCCTTCATGGGATTTCCACAATCTTTAAGCAGTGCACTATACTCATTGGCTTTGTTGATGTAATCTTAAATTGTGTCAAAGTTCTTTGGATCCCAAAGAAGTAGATCATTCTCAATCTGAAATCCCTTTTCTTCATCCACCTTACCATACAATCATTCAAGTTTATCCCAAGCTGGTTTGGATTCTGTAAAACTGGCAATGTGAAAGAAGAGATCTCTATGTACACAACTCTTGATAATTCCTAAAGCCTATTGGTCTTATTTTTTTCCATTCAATGAGTTCTTTAGCATCAGTAGGTTTGGTAATTTTACCATTACATAAAGACTATAACCTTTTTCCATTAATCTACTCCATGCAATATCTTTCCATGTAGAATAGTTGCATAAAGTTAGAGGTGGACATTTAAATGAACCCATCATGTAGAAAATATAAAGAGCATAAAAGAGAGACACAAAAACATAGTACACACACCCCCTATTCACTCAATCAAAAGACCCCCCCCCAAAAAAATATGCTTTTGGCACTTTATAAGTAGTGCGTGTACAATGGGCCATTTGTCAAAATAAACAAAGTGGAATTTCTAATTTTTCTTTTATAACTACTTTTTGAGGCCCAAATCTATCACTAAGCATTGTAGATCAGATGTCTAACAATTTTGAAATGTAATCAAAGCTTTACAATATAGAAAAAGCCCTAGTTCTAAAAGTGAGAATTTGGTCCACACAACCCTAAAATTTGACTATAGATCTGGAAATAGACAAAAAAATAACACACTTTCAAAAAAATGGAACCTGAAAAAGTGACCAAATGTACTTGTACAAAGCATTTGAAATTGAAAAATGCAGGATTAAGTAGGTACAGTCACCAAAAAACACAATTTCTAAAAAATCCTTGAACTAAAACAAGAAAAGAACACCACCACTAGAAATTTTAGGAAATTCTATCCAATTTCAAAAAAATTACGCCTAAATCAAAGTTTGAATGACCAAGTTATGGGCTTGCAAAGTCAAGCTACCAAAATAAAAAGCAATCTAGAGAGGGGTCTGGCAAGAAAACTGTGTGTTTAAATTTGACAGTCAAATGACCATCACAGTAGTTATAAATGGCCTAGTTTTGATGGTCAGATAGCCGTCAAATTTAACATAGTGATTTGTTGACATTTATGTGTTGTTGTACAAATAGACACATGGCACCATACGGTGGGTGACATGGCAATCCTAATCGAATCTTATGTGGTAGGTGACATGTCAAAATCCACCTAAATGTCACTGGTGGTTAATGTGGAACTTGCCGCATGGAGGTTGTATATAGACTGTAGAGCTTCTCATGTGTTGTGTTGTTGGTGCACCATATGGCGAAAAAACCTGTTACAGGCAGGTCTGATAGAGGGTGCCATGTGGTAGTGTCCCTATATGCCACATGGAAAAAATTCAGTGGATCGTGGGTGAAAATAGTGATTGCCAGACAATGTTAATCGTGGGCCGCTAAATCCAATGCGCAAGGTTAGAGAACTTGTGTAGGCGATCGAAAAGACATCAAAATTTTTGAAATAGCGTAGGATTTACCAAAAATATGGCCAGAGTTGTGGGAAATATCCCACATGGGATGTGTGGGGTTTTAAACCCCAATTTAAAATAAGAAATCTGTAGCACTTAAACAAAGACAGGCCATGGATTGTAAAGCGATCGCCGATGGAATATTTCACCGAATGTGTGGTTGACTGGAAATATAGGTTGGTCGTCAGTGATGTTTACAAGTTGCCAGATATTTGTAGTGTGATGCCGACCGAAAATAGAAGGTGCCCGCGAGGGTAAAAATTGGAATATTCTCCATTGCTAGGGAATTTTCTCTGCGTAAGGTCGGGATCTGACAGCCCAATTCTGCAAGAATATTTTCTCTATTGGCTGCTTGAAGGGGGAAAAAAAATTCAAAATACCCAAATCGAAAAAATAATGCAGAGATTTCAAAATGCATATCTAAATAAATTAATTGTAGATCAAATAAAGAACATACTCATACTACAAATTGGGGCCTACGGGTGCTAATTTGCAAAAAAAAATTGCCTCACGATTGACTTTGGCCTAAGTTAGCCGAGTTTATAGTCAATCTTCACTAATCATCTTTTTGGACACAATGGCAAGGTCAGATCTAGCTCTAGACACTCCCAATTTCTGTAGTATTTCAAATTTTAGCTAAGGTGATGAAGCAACAATGGTCTTGAATGGCTATGTGATAAGAAAATCTCTAAGCTTTGATACCATGTAAAAATTTTCCTAAGGGAAAAATTCACCCAGGAACTAAGAACTCAAGCATAAGCACAACTATAGACTAGAAAGAGAGAGTATGATCAGAATGACGATATATTCATTCAATATCCATTATTGAGAGTACACTAGGAGTGCCTATATATAAAGGTCTCTAAGATGCATCTAGAATGCCTCAGAATCAGCTACATGATAAGTCATACAACCAGGCACATGTCCATCAGATATGGGTTATCCTCCATTAAGCACGAAAGTAAGTGCGATGATAAGAGGATAAGCCTACAAGGGTGTAACACACAAATTAGTGTTGTGGACAACATGTACAAAAAGGGAGTGCAAATAACTATGTTTTCTACATGAAAACTCAGTGAATGATGCAAACTCCAGTGTTGTAGACACCATGTTCTGAAATAGAGTTGCATATTTCTATGTTGTCAACATGACAACTCAAATAGGTGCACAAACTCCTAAGTGTCTCACAAAATAAAATAATGAAAAATAATAAAATAATGCATTAACTTAAGTAAAGTAAGTGTAAATATTAAATACATATTCACACCAACACACTTAAACATTTGAAAAGCATCATATTTCTATTTTAGAAACATGACTATCGTCATCCTATAGTAATCGTCAACAATTATCATTATGTACTTATCTCCTCTGTAGCTTTGCACTTCAATAGGTCCACACAAGTTAGTATGAACAATCTCTAGTATTTCCTTAGAGGTGTAAGCTTTACTCTTAAAGCTTGAATTTTACATTTTGCCTAGCTGACATTGTTTGCATACTATATTATCGAGTTTCTTCAACTTAGGTAAACCTATAACTCTTTTCATGTTACTGATACTAACCAAATTATCAAAATTAACATGACATAATCTCTTGTACCAAATCCATACATCATCAAGTTTTGCAATAAGACAAGTAGCATCCTCTATATCCAGATAGAACAAATTACTTCTAGTTTGATCACCTTTTCCAATTAGCTTCCCATTTGTGTCATATATCTTGGTAGGTTTGTTTTCAAATTCAACCTTGCATCCTAGATTATTCACTTGTGACACACTTACCAAGTTATAATTTAATCCTTCAACATAGTAAGAATTTTCACATGAAATCTTATATGTGAGTTTGATAGACCCTTTTCCTTTTATCAAACATGGTGCATCATTACCAAATCTTACACTATTTCCATCATAACAAGTTAAGGTAATGAACTTACTTTTGTCTCCAATCATGTGATGTGAGCATCCACTATCAATAATCCATCTATCATTCTTGTTCACACAAGTCACAAGTGTAGTTGCCTCATCTTCATCAGATTCATCCTTCATTGCAACATATACCACTTCACCATCATGTTCATCAAATTCATGTTCATCAACAATGTAGCATCACTTCTTGCCTTTTTCTTTGCAATCTTTGTTGTCATCTTTGCTTCTATTTTTGTACTTGTTTCCTTCTTTGTAGTTCCTCTTCTATGTACATCTTGCAGCAATATGACCAACTTCATTGCAATTGAAACAAATGATGGGTAACTTACCTTTGAACTTGCCTTTACCTCTGTGAAATTTCCTTGCCAATAGTGCTTCCAATTGTTCAATGTCATCCTCATCTGTATCACTATCACTGGATGCATATTTTATCTTTCTTTTCTTCTTCTTCTACTTTACCACCTCTAAATCCTTCAATAACAACTGCATATTCAAGACTCTCTGGCTTGTAATTGTCAAAGTTAGATAGCTCAAAAGCAGTGAGTCTACCTACCAGACCTTCAAGGGTTAGATCATTTCCTAGAATACATCTCAACTCTTGGATTGCAAAAGCTCTAATAATGTAGGCAGGTAGTAATGTTCTCAAGACTTTTCTTAACACAGTATCATCACCTATATGACTAGTAGCTCATTTTATTGCACTAACAACTTCCTTTATCCTAGCAACATGTTGAGTAATATTCTCACCTTCTTCCATTCTCATATCATCAAACTTAGCTCTGAGGCTTTCAGACTTGCCTCTTTGAACATTTTTGTCTCCTCCATATATGGTGCTAAGCGCATCCCACATCTTCTTTGCAGTGTTGTAGCCTTTAATATCATCAAATTCAACATAGGTTAGAGTGGAGGCAATCTCCAATATCGCCTAACTATGTTCCTTTTTCTTCTTTATATCTTTAGTAGTTAGGGCTCCTGTTGGATCAACATGTTCCACTATAATGGTAGATCATGCATGAACTCCAAGTCCTCTAAAGTGTAGCTTCATCAAACTTTTCCATGAAAGAAAGTTATCTCTATTGAGTTTGGTTACTTCTCTAATAGACATCCTTATCTTTGTGCTTCTAGTACCTTAAAACTAGTCCTCTTAAGCAGATGGCTCTGATACCAATTGTTGGAATTATTTTAGAATAAATGGGGGGGAGTGAATCAATTATTCAAGGTCCATATGTACAAATAAGACTTTTCTTATCTTAGTGAACCCATTAAAACATTCATATTCATGCATGCTTCCAAATGAATATGTGAATACTTAAAACTTACAGGTTACTATCTAATGAAATTGCAGAAATGTAAAGCATGAAACATGACACATTCATCATCACATTTGACACAATGATTTAATGTGGAAACCCAATTTGGGAAAAACCACCAGTAACATGCTACTCCTTTTCACTCTTCTGAAGTGATGCCCTATGAAAGGCCAACCCTATTAAAGGTTACAGTACACACTGTTAAATGACCTAGTTAAGGGATTTCAATCATCCTATTAAAAGTGAGCCTTGTTAGAGGACTTTTTTCCATGCACTTGGAATGCCACCCTATTAAAGGATTTTCCAATGACTATTAGGTCAACCTTAATCCAAAGGATTTACCCTAGACTGATACAATTGTTAGAGAGTAACAATAGAGCTTTGATCTGATACAACTTACAACTTCACTTGTAGATTACAGATCTCTATTCAGTCCTCAATTCTACTTGGCTTTCATACTTTGTAGCTCTGACATTTTGTTCTCCCTTCAAGTATTCATCTCCTTAAGCCTTCTTGCTTGGTATACCATTGCAGACAGTTCTCTTGGGTTACTTGATGAAGCAAAACCATTAATTCCTTCTCCTCCTTAGATTCTCGTACATGACACCAACCTCTCTAACCTCTTGCTTCATGACTAGACATTCCTATATAAAGGAAATTAGAATATTTTCTTTCTTATTATTCATCATCTAAATTAGTTTTTTGGATGGATTAGGTAGGATACAATGTATCTACCCCGTATCTTGTCTTTTGTAGAAACTTCTCTTAGAATCCATTTGAATTTGCCTAAAAATGGCTTACTTCAAGTTTTGTGCCACCATCTCATCAATCTTATCTTTCTCTTGGTTCACAAGTTTCAAGAAAACAAACTTGTTAACTTATATTTGGTGAATCTTTGATCTTTTTCATAATGCAGCAGCAGCTTGGCATTATCAATCTTCTGATGCTCAGCACCTACTACGTCACTTGACATCAACTATAAAATCACTCGGCATCAACTATATTTTATTGGTGCTTGACATCAACTTAAATTTACTTGGCATCAACTATCTTGCTTGACATCCACTAGAATTTTCTTTCACTTGGCTCCAACTGACTTTCTGCTCGGCTTGCACTAACTTTGCTTGGCACCTACTATCCACTTGGTCAAGCTTGGCAAACAAACTCTATTTAACTTATTCTTCTAAACTTTCTAAGTGTAGCTAGCCATTTTGTAACCTTAAGTAGATCATCATGTCATCATTGTCTTAACTTATCCTTGTACTTCATTACATAATCATAACTCAATCTTTCCTCTAGGCGCTTTTGTTACATCTTGTTGATCAAATCCTCCTCATCAATCAACTAAGTGATAATACTTGAATCTTATAAGAAATTGCCTTATTATAAAATAGCAAGTTTGACATCAATGACATAACAATGATTGAAACACATAATCTTCTTCAACAAACTCCCTCTTAAAAATACTCTTTTCAAATGATCTTTTCAATCAGATATCAACAAGTTTTTGACATTTTGACTTTTGTCACTAATGTCAAAGGGGGAGAGATACAATGGAAAATTGTAAATCAAGTAAAAAGAAGAAAATAATTTTGTAAAGTATATTGTAAGGGGAAGCATATGTAAGATGGACAAATTGTAATAGATATAATGTGAATGTGTTGTTTATTTTAAGTTTTTGATACTTAACCAATTTTCCCTATTTTGTTGTCATAAATGCCAAAGGGGGAGATTGTTGACAATTGGCTAATGATGATATGTAATTATTGTCATTTATGGCAACACATGATGTACATGCTTATAGGAAACCTTAGAAATAAAGATACTTAGCTTTTGGTAATCAGAAAATTGTCTAATTATGAATTTGGTATACAACATTGTATTGTTTTTTTTGTAACTTGTTGCTGACATCATATTATGACTAGTGAAATTAGATGGAGATAGTATACATGTTTATGATGATGTGTATAACCTCGAAAGTCAGTATAGATTGTACAGAAAAGAGATATTCATGTTTTAATGAAATAGGACAACGAAATTAGAGGAAAGGATTATTTTGTTTACAAAATAATTACTTGTCCAATTAGAGCCGACATCCTAGATATTTACTTTAAGTTGCAAAAGTGTATTATGGTTTTAGCCAACCTAGCAACAATTTGTGTAAAGACATGGTATTTATGCAAAGGTACTATCTTGAAGTTATTATGTTGAGCAATTGTATACGAACTTTTGTGAAAGTGATATATGCAAAGTTTGTGAAGATATTTTGAGATCTAAGATCAAACTGAGAAAGAATCTATATTCCAAAAGTTTGATTACTTGTTTTGGTAGTGAGCTTTTCTTGTAATTGGGAATGCATGTTTGGGCAATGGGCTCATCTTGTATCTACTGTACTACAACTCCTAATAGGGTTGGAATCTTCTAGCAGGGATTCAAAGTCTCCTAACAAGGACTCCTTATGCTGAATTTTCTCATTAACTCCTAACAGGGTCCATCCTCTAACAAGGAACTTATATATCGGTATATTATCTAGTGGGTATCATCCCCACCGAGGTTTTCCCTTGGCCAAGGTTTCCCTAGTTAAAAAAATATGGTGTTATGAGTTATCTTTGTGCATGGTTACTGTTACTGTTTATCATTACTTTATTACTTTGTTATGTATGGTTTAAAGTAAGTAATAATATCCAATTGGTGACTAAAGTTTCTATATTATTGATTCACCCCCACTTTTAGTAATCCCTATTTCTAACAGTTATCTAGGTCATCCTCAATGTATTAGAAGGGTACTTCGAAGAATTCCTCCTCTTTAATCTTAGGATCAGGTTCAACCATACAATAGTTGTTAGCAAAGGATGCCTTGGGTTTAATGGAGCCCAAACCTCAGCCTTTAGGATAGTTATTAGCCTCAAGGGGTTGTTTGATTCCATCTTCTTTAGGTCCAAGGCTTGTTCCATGATATCCTATGTTTTCAATGACTGAAGGATCCTTGACATACTTATCTTTAGGGAATTCCACAGGATCATCTTTTTCACCATAATATAGGCAATCTAAGATATTAGACTCCATATGCTCATCACTAAGTGAACCCCAATGTTCAAAGGTTGTTTAATAACATGCATAATATCCTTATTTATAGAGGGAGATATTTGGGAAGGCTTACCAAAGGATCAAGGAGAAAGTGGTAGTTGTCTGACGCATAAGGCATTCTCAAACTTATATTCTCCCATTCCCTAATTGATAAAGGTAACCTTCTTCATTGCAGTATTGACCTTGATAGCTTCAACCTTCTCTTTTCCTTTATGGGAACTAGAATCAATATTGGATGAATTTGGAATTTTTGTGGAAGGTGTTTCTATTATAGTAAGAGATCTAGGTATATCCTTAACAAACTCATTGACTAGACAAAAAAATTTAGGGGCACCTTCCAATCTCTTACAAAAAGTAAAAGGCAAAGGATCTCCTAGAATTGTGACCTCTCTTCCCTAGTAAGGAAATGTTAAGCACTGATGATAAGTAGATAGGACCACTTTAAGTATATGTATCTAGGGTTGACTAAGAAATATGTTATATGGTAAGTCCAAATACATGACATTCAGTATTGATTGTGGCCAATTCAACTTATAGTGGTAGCATGATAACCCATTTTTATTATCTTTCTATTTCATCATATGCTTTAATGGTTATCCTTTTGTTGATGTCTAGGAGGTCTTCTGGAAGTCCCAAGAAGTGGATCATCTTCAATGTACAGAGGTTTAAACCAGACCCATTATCTATAAGGACTCATTTTATTTTGTGCCATTGTATAAGGACTTCAATATGGAGTGACAAATTTTGGTGGTGATCAAGACCTTAGAAATATTTGTTTGTGAAGACAAGGTGTTGTTGTGTAGCAAGATTTCCAATTATGCCAGTGAATTGGGATGCATTAATGTTTTTAGGGAAATAAGACTCTAAAAGAATAGTTTCAAGGATTTCTTTGTGGATAGGTGAGGTGGTGAGAAAATCTAGAATGGATACTTGTGTAGTAGTCTTCCCTAACTGAGATAGGACATCATAGAAAGAAGTGGGTCTTTATGAAGTGGATAACGTAGTAGGCACATCTAGAATTGATAGATTGGTGGGATTGGGAGTGGAAGCTTGCAAAGTAATTCTTCCTTGCTGAGTGGTTGCACCGCAATTAGTTGCTTGTAAGACAAGGGTATCTACTTCTTCAATGTGTCCACACATGGAGTCAAAGCCACATATATCATTTTTTCTATTTTGCCACACAAGGAGTCAAAGCCTGATATATGCTTAGTAGAATAGTCATAATGGAGTGCATTACATGTGGAAGCTTAGTTGATATTGTTTTTGTTGTTGTTTTCATTGTTATTGTCATTGTTATGGTTAGCGAACAACTTTTGAAAGATCTTTCGTTTAGCATTTTTAGAGGGCAATCCTCCTTCAACCTCAATTTCCCCATCATTGACAATGTTTTGGATGAAGATTTTGAGCTTGATACACTTCTCAATGTCATGTCCTTTGATGCGGTAGTAATTGCAATATTCATTTTCCCTATACCACTTGGATTTGGGTTTATTTTTGTCAAAAGGTCATGTATTAGGAAAAACGCTCAAATTATGATCCATTACTTTCTAGAATATGGCATTTAAGAGTTCAAGAAAGCTAGTGAACTTTCTATTTCCGGCATAGTCACGATTGTAGTTGTTATTGGTATTGTTATTGTGAGGAAAGAATTATGTTTCATTGTGAGGTTGTTGGTTCTTCTGATTGTTGTTTTGATTCTAATTCTGAGTATCATGATTTGAATTATTTTTGTTGCAATGATGATAGTTGTTATTGTTGTTATTATCTCCAACTTGAAGGTTTTGCACACTTTTGACATCAGTGACACCATCATGGGTAACACCTTTATTTTTGGACCAAAATTTTAGTTTTCCAATGTTGTTTGCTTTATTAGTTGATGACGACGAGTTATAGTGTTTAATGGAACCCTTTTTTAAGAGTCCATTTTCAATGTTCTTGCCTTTCTTGACTAATGTGGAAAAGTCTATAGGACTAGCCATCTTCATTTGGAAAGAGATCTCTAGAATCAAATTTTTGATGAATATGTCTATGAGGTGGGAATCTTCAATTTTGTAGGGCATGCAATTGGCAAGGTGTTGCCACTGTGTAGAAAATGAGCAAATGTTTCACTAGTTTGTTGTTTTGTGTTGCAAAAATTACTTAAGGAGGCATGATGTTCAATATTGTATGAGTAATGGGCTACAAATTTTCCTGTCAAGTCATTGAAGGAGGTTATGGAACCTCTAGGTAAGTTCATTAGCCACTCAAGTGCGGGGTCTCCAAGGCTTCTTGTGAAGAGCCTCTTAAGGTAATCCTCACTATAGGAAACTTCTTGACATAGGACAAAAAAATATTTGAGATGTATGATGGGACATGTTTCTCCCATGTATTTGTCAAATTTGGAAATCTCAAAATTTAGCAGAAACACTATCATGTTGATAGATCTATCAAATAGAAAAGGGAAAATCTCCCCAAAAGAGAAATCTTTCATCCCTTTATTGTTCATATTGTGGACAAAACTCTGAAGTTCATGTAACTGTTGGGCTAGATCTTGGTTTGGTGGTATCTTTGATGGTTGGGATCTAATGTTAAACCCACCTCCAAACTTGTATGAGTTGCCAAGTGGATTATAGGGTGGTGGTGGATTATGAGGTGGTGGGGGTGATGGTGCACCACTTTGGCCAATGCATTGATATGCAGTTGTTGGAATTGGCACAGATGTTTTCAACATACTTGTTGGCATTTGTAAATAGGAGGAATACATTAGTTGCATCGAGACTATCATTGTTTGGATAGGTACTTATTGAATGTTTAAGCATCCTATAACTGTACTTGTCGAGGTTGACTATGGAATACTAGCATGTGTAGTTGTGTTGGACATAGCACTAATGATTTCTTAAAGGTATTCTACACTTAATTGGAATGTGGGTTGCACTGAAGTTGATGTAGGTATAGAACTAGTTCCCACTATAGGTTCTTTTCCCTTATCAGATGTTTGTGCTACAATGGGATTTGGCAATATTGGAGCACCATCTTTGGTAATTTTTCTAAACAAAGTTCTCTTGTCAAAACTCGTAGGGACATTAACACCATCCTTGACAAGGTATAGGAAGATCTTTGTTTTGTTCACCCTAATAGATTTTTCCAACATTTCCAAGTTGTATGGGTCTGCAAGAAATGTTTGAACGTCATTATTTTCAATGGGGTCTTCATCTTGGTATACTTGTTCCTCATCATGTGTGTTACTACCTATAGTAGTATGTCAAAAAGGATTCTATGGTTCTTGTGTGGGTGTTGAGCTAGGCATACCAAATTTGATACTAAGGGGAAATTGGAACTGCCTAGGTGTAGTTATCAAATTGTATTAACTAAAAAATAAGCTAGTACATTCAATACAGAGAAAATAAACTTCAAAACATGCCCTAAGGGCTTACAATAGCATAAATGTGGAGATAATTTCTCCTTTCAGTACCTCCTCTCAAACTCCACTCCGAACTGCATTTTACAATGCCCGAAATCTCCTTAAATAGACCCCAGAGGGTTAAGGACTAGGAATACATTCTAGAAAGTGCTAGTAGGCATCCACTGACCAAATAGAAGGCTCCAAAAGCTGTATTAGAAGTCAGCGCAAATCTAGAAGAATCCAAAAATGGTAATCGAACTTCCAGGAGGCATAACTTTTGAACCGTAGCTCCGATTGATGAACCGTTTACATTTTCGAAAAGCTCTCGAAGCACTCTATAGCCCTATGGACCAGCTTTTCTCATCCCCCATTTTTTGGCCCTTTTCGAGGTCATTTAATGCCCCTAAACTGACTTTGAAGCATTCTTAGGAGGTCTCCAAAACTCAAAAAACTGTAATAACTTTCAAACTGTGGGGCCTTTTGACCTGATTCTTTTTCTAGAATGTTCTAAATTACAATTACATTCATCTAGCCAATTTACACCTCCTAGTTCATCAAAATGATGGCTCAATTACATACTCCTATTTTTTTGGGATTTACACGAACACTGATAGTGGAACTGTGAGAGTTGGAACCTTTATTTGACCCAAATGGGTATCCAAAAATGAAAACACATGAAACAGAAACTAAGTCTAAGTATTTTTTTTTTGGGTGACACAGGATTGCCCTTATACCTCTGGATGCTCCTGCATCAGACACCCAGGGTAGATTGAAAAGTGAACCTGTCACTTTATGAATGGTAGAGGAAATCCCAAATGAGAAACCTCAGCTGCTGAAATCCAAGTTGAGTCCTCGATCGATCGTCCTTTCCATTTGACCAAATACTCTTCATACTGCCTGTTTCTGGTACTCCTACCCACACGATGATCTAGAATGTCTTCTATCTCCTCCTTCTTAGAAGTAGGAATCGGACATGGCTCTAACACCAGCTCCTCATCTGCACCATCATCATGATACTCTGTTAAATCTGCAATGTTGAAAATGGGAGAAATGTGAATACCATCTGGTAGCTCCACCTCATATGCATTTCTTGAGTCATGTTTCTTCAAAATTTTGCAGGGGCCAAATTTCTTCATTTTCAGCTTGTTGTAAGTACCGGTTGGAAATCTTTCTTTTCGTAAGTGCACCATGACTAGATCCCCTACTTGGAATTCCTTATGTCTTCTCCTTTGATCATCCCTAGCTTTATACTCTTGATTCATCTTGGTAATGTGTGTTTGAAACTCCTCATGTAGATGCTTGATATGTTCAGCAAATTCCTCAGCCTCAGTACTTGTCCTCTCCCCTTACTCTATCTTCCTCAATTCTGGTGCAGTCCTTGGGCTATTCCCATATACAATTTGGAATGGTGATTTTCCAGTACTCCTATTTATAGAGTTATTGTAAGCAAACTCTACTTGTGGTAGAATCAAATCCCATCCCTTGGGCTTATCCCCAACTAAAATACCCCACAAATTTAGTATCTCTATCAGAAACTATACTCCTTGGAAGACCATGTAGTCTTACCACCTCTTTGAAAAACAAGTTTGCAATATGGACAGCATCATGAGTTTTGTGGCATGGAATGAAATGTGCCATTTTGGAGAACCTGTCAACCACCATGAATACTGAGTCATTACCCCTTTGTGTCCTTGGCAATCCAAGAACAAAATCCATACTTATGTCCTCCCATGGCCTTGATGGAATAGGCAATGGCTGATATAGGCCAGTATTGTGACTAAACCCCTTGGCAACTTGACAAACCTGGCAACTCTGTACAAACTTCTTCACATCTTGTGAAATTTGAGGCCAAAAATAATGTTCTCTAAGAATGGCAATGGTCTTATCTCAACCAAAATGTCCTGCCATCCCTCCACTATGTTTCTCCTTAATCAGATTTTCCCTCATAGAACTCCTTGGAATGCACAATTGACTACCCTTGAACAACATGCCATCCTTAATCAAATAGTCTAACCACTTGGTTCTATCTACAGCAACAGGTTCTTTACAAGCTTTCCATGCTTCAGCAAAATCAAGATCCTCGGGGTACAAATTCTTGAGTTCATCAAACCCAACTACTTCAACCTGCATTATTGTAAGCAACAACTGTCTCCTACTTAGTGCATCTGCAACCCTGTTAGATTTTCCACTTCTATGCTTCAACACAAATGTATAACTCTACAAGAATTCTACCCATTTCATATACCTCTGATTCAATTTACCTTGGCTATTTAGGTACTGTAATGCCTGATGATCAGTAAACAAAACAAATTACTTTGGCAATAAATAATGCCTCCATTTCTTTAAGGCCTAAACTATTGCATAGAACTCTCGATCATAAACAGAACACTTCTTCTTTGCATCATTCAATTTTTCACTAAAATATGCAATAGGCTTACCTTCTTGGCTTAATACAGCCCCAATAGTGCTGCCACTGGCATCATAATCCACCTGGAAAACCTTTCTAAAATCTGGAAGTGCCAACATAGGTTGCTCTGTTACCTTCTTCTTCAGCAATTCAAAACTTCTCGCAGCTGATGCAGTCCATTTGAACTCTTTTCTATCCCCTCTTATTGTATCAGTTAGGGGTGCACATATGCCACTGAAATTCTTAATAAACTTCCTATAAAAACTAACAAGACCATGAAATGATCTTACCTCAGTAGCAGACCTTGGAGTAGGCCATTCCAAGATGGCTTTTACCTTCTCTGGATCCATTTTGAGACCTTCAGGTGATATAACAAACCCCAAATAGACTAACTCCCTTTTTGCAAAGATACACTTCTTCAGATTAATTAACAGTTTCTCTTCCCTTAGCCTTTCAAGGACACTACGAATATGCAGTAAATGTTCTTCCAAAGTCTTGCTGAAAATTAAAATATCATCCAAATAGACAATAACAAATTTTCCCAATAACTTCTTAAGTACCTCATTCATGAGCCGCATGTAGGTGCTTGGGGCGTTCGTCAATCCAAAGGGCATGACTAACCACTCATAAAGACCCTCCTTGGTTTTGAAGGCTATTTTCCACTCATCTCCTTCTCGAATCCGTATCTGATGATAGCCATTCTTGAGATCTATCTTTGTGAAGTACTGAGCTCCACTCAAGCAGTCCATAAGATCATCCATCCTTGGCAAAGGAAACTGGTACTTGATGGTTATCCTATTTCTAGCTCGAGAATCTGTACACATCCTCCACTCTCCATCCTTCTTTGGTGCGAGTACTGTCGGTACTACACATGGACACAGGCTCTCTCGAATCAAGCCCTTCCTTAACAACTCCTGAACCTATCTATTTAGCTCCTCTATTTCAGTAGGAGTCATCTTGTGAGCAGCCTTGTTAGGCAAACTAGCTCCTGGAATCAAATCTATCTGATGACTGATTTGCCTTACTGGTGGCAATCCATCTGGAACATTATCAGAGATAATATCCCCAAACTCCCCTAGTAAATCAGAAACTTCAAGTGGTATTTCACTACTACCTTCTTTATCTTTCCTAGGAATCAAAGCATAGCACATATGTTGATGTTTCATGCCATCTAAAAACTTCCTTTCATCAACAAGACAAATCCTAGCACTGCTACATACCTTTTCACCTTCCTTTTTCATGGGCTTCAATTTGTGGCGAACTCCATCCTTTGTCAGAGAGTATGTGTTTGCATGTCCATCATGTACTGCATGTCTATCAAACTGCCATGGTCTACCCAACAATAGATGGCAAACATCCATCGAAATAACATCACAAAGAACTTCTTCATTGTAACCCCCAATTTTGAATTTCACTAAACATTGTTCACTTACCAAGACCTTATGATCATCTTTTACCCAAGTAATCCAATAGGGCTGGGGATGTTTCTCCCTCTTGAGCTTCATCTTAGAGACCATCTCTTCTAATACCAAGTTATCAGTGCTACCACCATCAATGATCACGTCACAACATTTATCCTCACACTTGCATCTGGTATGGAACAAACTCCTCCGTTGTCCTGGTTCAATCTCACCACTTAGTAGGACTCTTTCATTTTCCAAGGTCTCTCCTCTTTTTGCATCCTCTGAATGTGATGATTGTGCATCTTCATCCACATGAGCAACCCTAGCTTGGCCCTTAGCTCTCCTATCTATCCTTCCTTGTCGTTGAGGGCATTCAAAGGCATGATGACCTTCTTCATTGCAATGGAAACAGGTACCACGGAAGCCTCCTCTTCCTTGTCCACGCCCTCTACCTCTTCCTCTCTGATTTCCAAAGTCTTGATCATGGGAGCGGTTGAAACCCTCATTCCTCTGGTTCCTTCTAGTACCCACATCTTCATTTTTTCTTTTGGGTTTCATTGCAGCCTCTAGATGATCTACCGCTTCCCCTTCCTCCTTGACCGCACCCTCTTTGTCTTCCTTCAAACCTTTTATTCAGCTTCTCTTCAACTCGTAGGGCAAACTGGTATGCCTCTTCAACGCTAGTAATTCTTACCAGACTTAATTCCTCCTAGATGCTAGGTCGCAACCCACTGATATAACGAGCAACCTTCTCCTTATTTGCTTCTGCATGCCCTACTCTAATCAAGAGTCGGTAAAACTCCTCTGTATATTCTTGGACTGATTTTCCTGCTCGCTTTAACCCATGCATCTTCTTAAACAAATCAAGCTCGTAGTCCATAGGAATGAACTGCTTCTTCAATTTGTCCACCATGCAATCCCACCTTGTGATCTTCTTCTTTCCTCTTCTGTTTCTTTCCAATTGGACCTCTTGCCACCAGATTTTGGCATGGCCTTTCAGTTTGGCCTTTGCAAACTTAACCCTATCTGGGTCCCTAATATCCTCATACTCAAAGTATTCTTCCAGTTCATTGATCCAATCGATCAACTCATCTGGGTTCAGATTTCCTGAAAATACACCCACTTCAATTGTAGGTCTTTTCCCAAACTTAGTAATGGCCCTAAAAAGCCTTTCCTCTGCATGATTTAGAACTTCCCCGTCAAATTCCCCTTCTGGTCCAATTTCGTCTTCTTCGTTGTCATCTTCACTTTCATCACCTGCGGCCACAATTGTTCCTCTACGGAGCTCCTCCTGCAATGCTTGTACCTTCCTTTGGAGGGCTCTAACCTCCTCAGGATTAATAGCTCTAGCCCTTCTGCCACGCTCTCTTCGTGGAGGCATCTTCTTAACTCAAACCCACAACCACACAGTCCTGGTGCAAACTACCTCACAGTTGGTGCTCTGTCTACACACTTAGGAAAACCAGCTCTAATACCACTTGATGGGGACACAACCCAAGAACAGAATGGACACAACAGAAAAGAAAAATTGTATTAACTGAAAAATAAGCTAGTACATTCAGTATAGAGAAAATAAACTTCAAAACATGCCCTAAGGGCTTACAATAGCATAAATGTGGAGATAATTTCTCCTTTTAGTACCTCCTCTCAAACTCCACTCCGAACTGCCTTTTACAATGCTCGAAATCTCCTTAAATAGACCCCGGAGGGTTAAGGACTAGGAATACATTCTAGAAAGTGCTAGTAGGCATCCACCGACCAAATAGAAGGCTCCAGAAGCTGTATTAGAAGTCGGCGCAAATCTAGAAGAATCCAGAAACGGTAACCAAACTTTCAGGAGGCATAACTTTTGAACCGTAGCTCCGATTGACGAACAGTTTACATTTCTGAAAAGCTCTCGAAGTGCTCTACAGCCCTATGGACCAGCTTCACTCATCCCCCATTTTTTGGCCCTTTTTGAGGTCATTTAATGCCCCTAACCTGACTTTGAAGCATTCTTAGGAGGTCTCCAAAACTCGAAAAATTGCAATAACTTTCAAACCGTGGGGCCTTTTGACCTGATTCTTTTTCTGGAATGCTCTAAAATTACAATTAAATTCATCTAGCCAATTTACACCTCCTAGTTCATCAAAATGATGGCTCAATTACATACTCCTATTTTTTCAGAATTTACACGAACACTGATAGTGGAACTGTGAGAGTTGGAACCTTTATTTGACCCAAATGGGTATCCAAAAATGAAAACACATGAAACAGAAACTAAATCTAAGTATATTTTTTTTGGGTGACACAGGATTGCCCTTATACCTCTGGATGCTCCTGCATCAATCCATTCCAATGAAATGTGTGTAAATTCTCTTTAGGACATTTAAGAGTATGTGTGTAATGTTACTTTTAAATGCATTCAAGAGTTTATTTGGATTTTGGTATTAGTTGCAACATTCATTCCAAGGAAAAATGATTAAACCATACAAGTTCATTTATCCCCTAAGTCTAAAGTCCTCCAAAGTTTGTCTCCTACAATAAAATATGACCAATAATCCCTGTACATCAAATGAATAGTGAGTTAAGTATCAAGAAATTAGTCAATATGTAAAAAATCTAAGATGACAAAATGCAGGCACAAACAAAAAACTTCAGAGATGACAAAACAAAGACGACAAAATAAAACCAAGTATGATATACCTAATACTTACACTTGCAGATCACATATGACAGGATGACATCGCAGACGATAGATCTCGCAAATGCTAAGGGAAGCAGGGATGATAGTCAACTGAAACTATGGACTTTTAGCTGCCCACAAGTCAGATGACAAAACATTAACTGCAGAGACGACAATCAATAGAAATTATAGGCTTTCAGCCACCCACAATGCAGACGAAAGAATATTAAACTACGGAGATGATAATCAACATAAATTACAAGGTTTCAATTGCCCACAATGCAAATGACAAAATATTAAACTACAGAGATGACAGTCAATAGAAATTACAGGCTTTTAGCCACCCACAATGCAAAGGATAGAATATTAAACTGTAGAGATGACAGTTTATAATGCGAAGACGTCCAAACAACAGAGACAATATAACAAAATTAGTTTGCAATTTTTAGGTGGTTTATGAAGTCTGTCGCTGGCAAAGACAAGGCTCTATGTCGATGACAAAGCATCTTCACAAATGACACTGTGTCCTAATAAAGACAACAGTCATGGCTTTTTACAAAAAACTTTGAGTTTTTGACAAAGTTTAAGTGTGAAAAAGGGATGTGGGCCCCACCGGATGTGCCAAAATGTATACATGAAAAATATACCTGTCAGGAGCATGTTTAAACAAGGAAAACATTAGTTGTACATGTTCATATATCAAGATTCAAATAATGAAAATAATTAAAACTACTTGCATTTTACTAAGCTAATCAACCAATAGTTATGAGTCCTATGCAACCTTGGAGTAGCTCAACAAGGTCACCTGTGTGAACCTTGTTGGTGTGCTCTAATTGGAGGGATGTAGATGTGCTCTCCCAAACACAACAATTGAATCCCAAGATGATTGAAATGAAGTGCAAGATGCATGAAGCTAACTAGATGTTAGGAGAATGCTTCAAACAATGGTTATGGATGCAGCCATGCTCAAAGCATTCAAGGGTAGTGAAGATGGATGCAAGAAAATAAACTAAGTTAACCATGCAAATAAAATGAAGCTAACAACTACCAAAGGTTAGAAAAATCCATAGAACTACTAAGAGTTGTAGAATTATACTAGCATGATAATAATGCAAATGAGTGAGATGAAAAATGCTTGAGAGAAGGGCTCTATTTATAGGCCTTAGACCTTAAGGAGGTGGCATCTATGTGGCATCCACGTAAGTGCCACAAGGGATACACGTAGGCTAAGGGGAGAAGTCATGCAAAAGTCTTTTTGTGATTAAGATGGCTCAAGGTGTGCTCACATGTGTGAGCAACCCTGGAGAAAGGAAAGGGGGACAAAGGTGTAAGAGGCTTTTGGAAGAATTAATGAAAGGGGGGCTTTCTTAGGCTTTGAGTTGCTAAAAGGTGTTTAAGATGGTATTTAGGATAATAAAGTGGGATTAACTAGTGGGTAGGATTAGAAGGATGAGAGTGATAGGTAATAGACTAGGTTTTAGGTGGAATTAGGATCAAATTAAATAGGATTTAATTTAATCATAGGATTATAGAATTTAATAAAGTGGAGGGAAATTAAATAAATTGGAATTTATTTAAAAAGGGATTTATGGAGCACTATGCTTTAAATAAATTTAACACATTAGGGGGAAGTATTAAAATTAAATATAAATACATTAGGGAAGTGAACCTATTTAATTAAATAAATTTAATTAAATAAGTAGAAGAATATGAAATATAATTAATTAATAAATAATCAATTATAATGTCAAGAGAAATTTTAAATCAATTAACATAGTGTTTGGGACAATTTTAAGTGTCTATAGTATTGACATCTACAATTAGTTTCAAATACTTTGCAATCAATAATCAAACATGAGAAACTCTGAAAACAAGAAATTATTGTGAGAACTAGGATGAAAAAGCATTGTTTCATTCAATCTTCATCAACAACCTCAACATACATCACTAGCCAACCATATAGGCCAAAAATCAATTGTATACTCCTAACCAATTGACCAAAACCAAAATTCAAACTATTTGGTCATTTAGAGTTTAAATTGACGAAAAGTTGTGAACTTTCCTGAGCAACATCTTGACAACATGACGACATTTTGGGCATTTTTTGTATTTTTCATATTATGGTGATCAAATCACCTTGCAACCATTACATTTAGACCATTCAAATCCTCATATACCATTTTATTGTAAATTTGACATTTTGCAAGGTTTGACCATCATTGATCACCAATGGCCTCTTCAAGACTTGTGACAATACTAACCCAAAAGACTTAGTTACCAAAACACATGGCCTATTGAGACCTTATTACAAACATGAAAAAGTACAAAGACAACATGACAAATGATTTGTGTGATCCCCTTGTGTAGGATAAGATTCACCAAGGTGCTCCTTCTCCACACTTGTATTAGGATTAGAGTTGATGCTAGAATTGAATTAGGGTTTTAGTTGATATTCCTAAGATTTTAAATTGAGGTTAGAGATAGCATTAGAGTTAGGTTTCAATTACTATAAGGGTTAGGGTGAGTATGATGGTTCACGTTAACGTCGATTTTATTAGAGTTAGGTCGTATTTAGGTTGTGGTTTAATCTGCAATCCTAACCATGATTATGACCCAACACTAACCCTATCCCAAATCTCAAACCTAATTCAAAGTCTAAACCTAACACTTACCTAAAATCATGTCCTAACCATAACCTTGAGTTTAACCCTAACAAAACTCTAACTATTTACCATAACCATAATTCTATATATAAACGTTACCTATAATTATGACAAATAAAACATATCAATAATCAAAGATCAAATATGTTCATTGCCATATATGTCATAAGTTAATTGTTTCTTTATTTATTGGAAGAATTAATAAAATATCAAAGTACTAAAATGTACATAGAGTGATTACCGAATTCAACATGAAACCAACATGAGATTGTGCACTAATATAAAGAGGACAACACTAACCAACCAATAGATCCTGGACACAAGACTACATTGAAGGGACAACAAGCAAGAATACAACTTCCAAGTAGAAAATGTAAATTGATATTCTAAATCAATTTATGAAACAAAATATAATTATGCTCATACAAAATTGATTGTATTGTTAAAAATACTAGAATATAATGAAAACTTATAAGAAGAGAATCTTAACTATTGATTTATATTTATTATAATGTGATATAAATTATCATAATTATTCATTTATTTTCTACCCTCCAATATATTATTTAAGATATAACATAACCATGTTACATAAAATTCAATCAAAATCATGAGAAGAACAATTCAATAATTATTATTCATTTGCCAGCCAAAAATAATGAAAAATCAAATCAATTCCGTCTGTTAAAATATGCTCAAAGCATAAAATATTGTGGGAAAAATAACTAGGCTTACAACTGGAACACAGGTGTAATCCAAGCGGCGTATATCGACAATTAAGCTCAAACAATTTTATTATCCGTCTATTTTTCCCTAGTTACAGATAGAATTTATATAAAATTGGTGTTTCCATTGTTTACCCAAACCGGTACATCTGTTAGTTACCCTACAAAAATACGTATTCTATTATTTAAAAACACTTATTTATCTGCAGGCTGAATTGGAATGTTTCAGATTACAGTGCTGCTCTTCTGTCTCATTACTTGCCCCCCACACATTTGACAGTGGGTCAGTCTCTCTGAGATAACTTATTTATTGCCTCTTCTTCATTGTTCTTCTTCAATGCGCTAACATTTGACTGGATTTCTCAAATGCCCACAATCTCTTTTTCATGTGCATGTTCTTGCAGATTTGCTCTAATTTAAATGCACATTTAAGCTGAAAAATCTCACAGTTCAGAAATCTATTTGTGTAAGATCAAAGTTGTGGGGTTAAAAATAGGATCTTTGTTAATTATTGTTAGTTGGACAGCTGTTATTTTTTACCCGAAAATAGCAATAGTATTTATGAGTAGCTTGGACAGTTGTTCGTCCTTATCTATGTATAGCAGCATTAGTTATGGGTAGTTTGGACAGCTGTTTGTCCACTTGCTGAGAATTAGTAAATGGTTGTTGCAAGGATAATTATTTACTAATTTTAGTGATTCCCTTTTGGACACCTTGCAACCAATTCTATTATTGGCTGTCGAGTTGTCTTAATCTCAGCCGTTGGTTTGATTTAATCTCGGTCGTTGGTTTACCAACAGGAGTAGTATAAAAAGGAGTCATTGGGTCATTTGGAGAACATGAAGTTTTGGAGAAGCATTTTGCAGTGATAGCAAATTGTCTTGCAGTGTTAGCAAAGGCGCAGTGTTAGCGTGGAGATAGCAGTGGGGAATATCAGCAGGAGAAATTAGGAGGTTGTCGAAGTTCTGCCAGTGAGAGGCAAAGAATTTTGTATCTCTTGATTTGCTAAAGTTTAATATAATTTCTCATCTGTAGAACTGGTTTTCCCTTAGGGGTTTTTCCAGGGACAATTTGTCCGAAAATATTGTGTTCATTGTGTTGCGCATTTCTTTCCATATTTTATAAGTGAAGTTGCAGTTGTGTTATTTTTCAATATTAGTAGAAAATTTATTTTCAGCAGTTTAATAATCGTTTATGATAGGAAATTAATAATCAGTGACTGCAATATTTAATTTTTCACAATCTTGGAGCCTTCAGCTGGTCAATAACGCCCCTGTTTTGACTTGAAACTGTCCCGAAAAGATTCATTCCCCATTGCAATCCATTAACTCCAAATCCCTCACCCTATCTATTTATACTGCGAATCTCTCTGTGAATATATGTTGTGAATCTGTCTGTTTATACCGTGAATCCCTCTGTTTATGTTGTGAATCTCTCTGTGAATATATGTTCGAATCCCTCTGTTTATGTTGTGAATCTCTGTGTTTATGCCCGTTTGTTCATGTTGAATCTTGTGAGAAAGATGGGAAACTGGTGCACTTTCCCCACCAACAAGAGAAAGCACAAGGTTTATTCTCGTCATCATGGGAGTGTTCATACCAAAAAGGAGAAACAGGGGATTGAATCGGAGATTGCAGAGGAATCTGCTGAAACAGAGACCAAGGAGAAACAGCCGAAGATTCAGCTGATTGATTCAGATGGGATTGTGGAAATAGTAGATGAATCCATGGATGCCTGTAAGATTATGGAGAATCAGAAGATTCAGTTGATTCATTCGGGTGGAGTTGTGGAAATAGTAGATGAATCCATGGATGCTGGTAAGATCATGGAGAGCTTCCCGCAACACATGGTGTGTCATTCGGATTCATTCTATGTTGGGCAGAAAATACCAACTCTTCGCCACAATGAGAAATTGAAAATGGGTCACATGTATTTCCTCCTGCCCAAGCAATCATGTCAATCTGTGCTGTCTCTGGTTTCATTACCTTCATTGATAAGCCCATGTTTCAAAGCCTCATCGTTTCCCACCGTCAGAAAACAGGGGAACTCGTTTGTGAAGCCATTTGAGATTCAGAAAGTGGGTGGAGGACCGAGGATGAAGATCTGTGCGGAGTTTATAGTGATGTTGTTGGAAGGAGGAAGGTTCAGAGGTCAAGAACAGGAGAATATTGTGTCAAAATGTGAAGAACAGATGAAAATGGCGTATGCCCATCTGGTGAAGCCGAGAAAACAGGGGTGGAAACCCAAGTTAGAGACTATCCAAGAAAAGGAGAATTGTTGGAGATTCAATAACAACAAGAGCTATGAGAAATCTTGATTCATGGAGTGTGTTTTCCCAGATTGGCGCCCCTGTCTATAATAGATATGTACAAACTTCGTAAGTTTAGCCGGTCTTACAAACGACCTCCACATTTCTTGCAATTTTTGTATAGTAGAAGTCAGAAGTCATGATTCAAAATCTTTGTATTGGTATGTAGAAGACCAAACTTAAATGAGTCTGAGAATGAATCTCTTAGATATAATATATGCCTAAAGTATATGTCTTTGATCCCATTGAGGGGAGCAAAGAAAGGTTGATCTAACAACAACAATTGTCTTCATATTTTATATGTCGTTTTATCTTCGATTATCACATGGCTTGATAATATTATTTATTTTAGTATTAATCAAAAATTTAAATTAAGAATGATACTCAAATGTATGTTTAGAATTTTATAAGAGAAATTTTAACATTTATTCAATTATATATTATTATATAATTATCTTTATTTATTTAATTATAATAATTAATCTTTAGTCATTAAATTGAAATTTGTTTTATAATTCTATTAGATTTAAATTGTCTCTATCAAACTACACTAACTATTTATCTAGCTTTCTAAACTTAGATTCATTTTATAACTCCACTATAATAATTCTCCAACCTACTAAAATTGAATTCATTTAATAACTCCATTAAGAATACTTAGATTATATCTCTAATGAACTTTGCATATCATTGGTACTAACAAAGAAATATTGAGCAAGTGTTGTAGGAAATTCATTACTAAGGACATTGCATAAATGTAGTTTAATATAATACACAAGTCATACAACAACATCATCATTTAACCAACACTAAATGGTGAACCCCAGTAAGAATTGATTGACAATTAATGTCATCCCCAATACTATTAGATTGTAACTCAAATAAACACCAGTTAAATAATGATTTGTATGAATATAACTTAGTTAACTCAATTTTAAATATAACTTATATAATGACACATGCATAAAATGATTTATTTTTTTAATAAGCATATAATTTATAGAAAACTAAATCACGTTGCTTTAACAAAACTATACTAATGAGAGATTCCTTGGTAGCATAATTTCTCAAATGTAATGTGAAGGACTTTAGGTCGTCTCTTTATTCAATACACCCTTATACCATCTCTTATATCATGAGTAACATACATGTACAAGAAAAATATAATAAATCATATATTATTAAGAAAAAATACAAGAGAACCATATATTGAACAAAATTGCGTTAACGTGGTGTTTCTCAAAATTTGTATTTAAGAAACAACAATTTTATTTATACTATTTTAATACCAAAAAATAAATTGATATATACATAAATACATGTATATTATTATAGCATCGAAATAATAATAATATCATAATTATATACTTGTAAATTTCTAAAATAAAAACTATATTATATTACACCAAATTTATCTTTCATTCATGTTGCCACTCCCCCTAGTTCTCTTGAAGTTGGTCCTTCCCAGTTTGGCAAAAAAAGGGCTAAAACTAAACCGTCCTCCCTGCCTGACCCTAGTGAACTTACCAAGTCTCCTAAAAAATAAGAAAGAGGTGTATACTGTTGAGTTGGGGGATAATATTGAAAGCTTGGGGGCCCATAGGTCTAATAGGCTTGCTAAAGAGAAATGCAAGCAAGCTTTGAAAAATACTGAAGGATCAGACTTTGACAATTCAATGGCAAAAACTTAATTTTAAATATAACTTATTTAATGACGCATTCATAAAATGATTTAATTTTGCAAATAATCATATAATTTATAGAAAACTAAATCACATTGTTCTAACATAACTATACTTATGAGAGATTCCTTGGTAGCATAATTTCTCAAATGTAATGTGAACGACTTTAGGCCATTTCTTTAAACAATATATCTATGTACCATCTCTTATATCAAGTAACGTACATGTAAAAGAAAAATCTAATTGATCTTATATTTTTAAGAAAAAATACAAGAGAATCATATATTTAACAAAATAGTGTTGATGTAGTGTTTCTCAACACTTGTATTTAAGCAACAACAAATTTCATTTATACTATTTGTAGACGCTTAAAATCGTCCCTAAATACTATATTAATTTATTAATATTGCCTGTGACATTGTAATTAATTATTAATTAATTAATTATATTGGTCACATTCTTCTACTTACTTAATTAAATAAGTTCATTCTCCTAAAGTATTTAAATTTAAGTTAAATACTCCTAGCCCTAATGTGTTAAATTAATACATGATCCTCCATGTTTCCCCTTTTTAAATAAATTTTATTTATTTAAATCCCCATATCCCATTAATTCTTCTAAACCTATGATTAAATTAAATCATATTTAATTTAATCTTAAGCCTAGCCTTAAACCTAGCCTACACCCATCATTTTCATCCTCTTAAGCCTACTTCTTCTCTAATCCCACTTAATCATCCTAATCTCTTTTCTAATCCCCCTCATTAGCCTAAGTGTGTGCTCACACGTGTGAGAAGGCATGCCTACACACTCCACTTTGCACTCTTGTCTCCCACTCTTCTTCTCAAGTTTGCTCACACATGTCTGAGCAAACTTTGAATTTTTGACCACTTGCATGGCTTGCATGTCACCTTATGTGGCACCTACATGGATGCCACCTCACCAAGCCCTCCCTCAAGCCTATGAATAGAGGCCTTGTCTCAAGCATTTCCATCTCTCATTATTGCATTGTGATCATGTTGGTTTGAGATTTGAGCTTTCATTATAGTTGAGCTTGCATACTAGTTGGAGCTTTCATAGTAGCTTTCATGGTAGTTTTCATGGTGATTTCTAGATGCATACTAACCATTTGGTAGCTGGTCTAGCTTTTCATTTGCATCATTAATCTAGTTTACTTATGCATTCACATTTCATTTGCATTTACATGTTAGTGTAGCTTGCATACTTAGTTAGCTTTCTTGGTTGCATTTCATCTTCATCTTTGAATGCCTTTAAGTATGACTTTCACCATAGCCATTTCTTGAGGTGTTCTTCATCTCATGTAGCTTAGGTTCATATTTCATCATCACACACATTTGCACATCCACATTCAAGAGATTCACTACATTGTTGTGTTTGAGAGAGTACACCAAACGTACCCCACATCTTAACACACCAACAAGGCCTCTCATGGGTGCCTTTGTTGAGTTGTAGAGGTGGCTTGAGGGCTTGATTTGTTGGCTGCTTTGAGTTGCAAAACTCAAGCAAGCATTAGTTAAGATTTTTTTCATTTTGATGAGTACTTGTTGCATGTTTTGATTTGAACTAATGTTTCTTGTTTATTCATGCTCCCGACAAGTCACTTCTTCTAGCACACACTATTAAATAATATTCATGTGTCTATGTCTGTGTGTGTGTGTGCACATGCGCACGCGCATGCACATCTGTGTGTAGATATGCATCTGCTTCTGCAGATATATCCCTTTAGAACAATAGGGCTAGCTCTGCTACTAGCTCTGTTGTTGTCGGATCTACTATTGTTGGACCCGTAACTGCTACAACTAAATGAAGAGTAAACACCTAATACATGACAAAAACTCGTGAACTTGGAAGCCGACTACAGCAAGAAATTTTTTCACGAAAATCACAATTGCAACAAGCTCGATGGTTTTGGGAAGTGTTTGGTATATGTATATGTATATTTATATGTATATGTATATATATATATATATATATAAGTGTGTATATATATGCACATATATATATATATATACACACACACACATGTGCATATATATACACACTTTTATATATATATATATATATATATATATATATATAAATATATATATATATATATATATAAACATGTACATACATACATGTACACACACACATATATACATGTGTATATATGTATATATATACATGTGTATATATACATATATAGACATGTACATGTGTGTGTGTGTGTATATATGAATATGTATATTTATATACTTATAATTATATACATGTGCATATATGTATGTATGTATGTATGTATATGTATATGTATACTTATGCGTATGCGTATGCGTATGATGCGTATACGCATACGCATACGCATACGCATACGTATATGTATATGTATATGTATATATATATATACTGGTAAATTTCTTATATAAAAATTATATTATATTACAACGAATTTATCTTCCATGCACATATATACTCATTTAAAATAGATTATTTCATTTTATATTCCTCCAATTAAATATAATTTTTAGTTATGGAACATTAGAAATTTACATGCATGAAAAAAAAATATCAAAGATATTTATTTGAAAGAGTTTTTTTTACTATTAAGGAAAATAAATTTAGAAGTAGCTTTATTCAAAGATACCTTTGAATGAAGTGATTTTATTGTTTTTTTTCTTAAAATATATTTCAATTTTTTTCACTCTCTAAAATATGATTTAAGATGATGATAATTCAAACTTTGATATATATTAATAACGATTTGGATCTTCGATGTGTGTGCTTCTAGCTTTCTTATTGTTGATAAGTAGGAGGTATTTTCCACAACAAGTCAAATTGTGATATTGCTATCAAGATTTAACTATGTAGTTTTTGAGTCAAACTCATTGACCCATATTTCATGAGTAGTGATTCAAAGGAATCCATCTCTCGTGAGAATAAATGGAACACTTAGCACTCATTGGATTGAGGTGATGCTCTAATAAAGGGTGCTCTCCTTAATACCATAAACCATAACAGAAACAAAGAAACAAAAGAAAATGTGAGAACAAAATATGGACTTCTTATTTGCACTGCAAATGCAAAATTGCAGAACTCACAAGTACAATATGCTAACCCACATGGGCACTTTCATTATAGTAATCTGCAAGACTAAGCTACAAACTACCAACTAGAGCTATCTTAGACAATGTTTGGGCTTTTCTTAAATACATAATTTGTAAGAATTTGCCTAAGGGCAAAATTCACCCAAGAACTAAGAACTCAAACACGAGCACAACTATAGACCAAAAATGGATATGATCTATTAATCAGAGTATGTCTGAATACATTGCTCTGTTTAGTATGTGATGTAAAAATGAACTAGGAGTGCATGTATATAAAGGCCTCTCAAGAAGCACCTAGAATGTCTCTAGAAACAACCATGAGATAAGATAAGCATTGACAACTAAGCACACACCTTATCCAACATTTTAGATGAGTGGATAAGAATGAGAAGGTTGTAGACACCATGTGCTTAATTAGTGTGTTAACTCATGTGTTGTAGACAACATGTGCTTAAAAGAGGTGTGGACTCCTATGGTGTCAACATGACAACCCACAAGAGTGCACATTCTCCTAAGTGTCTCGCAAAATAAAATAATAAAATATGCATTAACCTAAGTAAACTTAAGTAAGTGTGAATAGTGAATAATTATTTACACCAACACCCCCCTTTAAGTGCAACTTAGGGGAATGCCCTTAAGCTTCCAAAAACTAGGATGAATGCAAGATGGGTCCCAGCTACTAGGCCATGTTAGGTACCCATGTACATAACGATATGCAAATCTCTCATAAAGTAGGGAAAGAGGGAAAACCTCATGGGAAAAACCCTCCCCCAAAAAGAGAGATGAAAATGGATGCATGGATGGATGGAGTAATCAAGACCCCCCCATTATGACATATATCCAATATATACAAGAGAAAAGGAGAAGGACAAAACCCCCTTAAGAGGAAAAAATCCTCCCCAAAAAGGAGAAGAAGGAGATGAGGTAGTCCCCCCCCCCCCTAAAAGTAGTGTTCCGATCAGTGAGAAACGCTCCAATGTAGAAGCTGATCCATGACCTCTGTATGATGTTCCTCCCCTTTGGATGAAACAAAGGCAAGGGTACTTGTGAGATGCGTCCCTTGTATGGAGAAGGAATCTCTATGATGATTGGTGTTGCTGAAACTCGTTCAAGTGTCCCTGTGTCGATACTAATTATGGCTTCCTCCAAAACTACTGAAGAGAAGAACAGATCGAACAAGGAATGATGAAGAACCTGCTTCAAAAAACCAACAGTCTTCTCAAATGTGAAAGAGACCTCCTGCAAATGTTGTAAATGAGAATCCATAATCACACCAACCTAGAAGGATTGATCATGTAGAGAATGGACTTGAGAGTCAAAGTGGGCCCTCGCAACAACTGTAGAAGAATCCTCAGCAAAGAGAAGCGATAGATCATCATAAAAGTCTTCCACATTCACTGTGTGTAACTCCAAGAACAGAGCTGAAATGTCTGGCAAGAAATCATCACCTAGAAGACCATGTGTAACCTGCAGTGTTGAAGTACATGAATCTGGCACTGCAGCAAAGGATGAAGTATCCACCTCAAAAAGAAGATGAATGTCATCAAGAATGTCTCCCATGTCTTCAATGTGAGACTCCATGAACAGGCCTGCAAGGGCAGGAAGGAAGTCGTTGCATGAAGGTAGAGTAGGAAGAAATAAAGGGTCTTGCTGCACTAAATCTGAAGCATCTGTGGCTGAAACTAGAGCAGTAGGAGTAACAAGAGTAGGAGGTTTGATCTCATCTAGAGTTGAAGAAACCATAGATGGAGTGACTAGATGGAGAATGTCCTCTAGAGATGGAGGAACACATGGATCTCCATATGCTTCCCAAATAGACATCCAAATACCATAAGGAAAATGTGCCAATCTAAGAGGAGCAAAAGATTCCTTACTCATACTTTTAGACAGAAAGTGACGAAGGTTGACAACATATGTCCAATTAAAATGTGGTGGCAATGTATAGAGATAAGGAAGCAATTCTGGATGTTCTCTTGGATGATCAACTATCAAAGTACTCCATTTGTGATATTTCCTTGTTGTCAACTGTGGTCTAATACCAAATTGACAAATCTAACAAGATTTCATGAGGTCAATCAATGAACCTCCAAAGAAACAAAGAACCCACACCCCCCCCCCTACGAAAAAGATGTTGTTGGCACTTTATATGCGATGTGTGTACTTGTCAAAATGAACAAATTAAACCTTTGATTTTTCTTGTTGCAACTGCCACTTGAGGCCTAAAACTAGAACTAAGCACTGTAGCTAAAATTTTAAAGCAATTCAATACAAAATGGCCCTAGTTCTAAAAGTGAGATTTATTTCCACACAACCCTAGTATCTAACTTTAGATCTAAAAAGTAGACAAAAAAATACGTACTTTCACAAAAATAGAACCTGAAAAGGAGTCCAAATGAGCCCATACAGATCATTTCAAGTTGCAAAATGTAGGATTGAGTAGGTACAGTCGCCAAAAGATGCAAATTATGACAAATCCTTGCACCAAAACTAGAAAATAACACCACCACTAGAAAATTTAGGAAATTCTACACAATTTCAAAAAAAATTGCACCTGAATCGAAGTCTAGATATCCAAGATATGAGCTCATGAAGTCAGGATGCAAAACTGAAATGCAATTTGGAGAGGGGTCTAGAGCAAAAATTGCGAGTCTTAATTTGACGGTCAAACAGTTGTTGCTACAATTGTAAAATGACTGGGTTTAACGGTCAAATGGATGTCAAATTTAACCTAGTGAAATGATTATGTCAGTAGAAAAACACTTGTCCTGATGACATGTCTACTGACAAGGTTGTCCGTACTATACAAAATGTACGAAAACTAATGACATGTCACAGCATAGAGGTCCAGATGGTTGCCACATGTTTCCTTTTGGGATGTTTGGCCAGCTGAACTGTTGTATCCATGGTTGCCACGTGTCAAATATCTGAGTTTGAAAAAAACCATGTGGCCAAATGAGGAGATGCCACATGTAGGCGGTGCAGGAAAAGCATAGTGCCTGGAAAAATTTTCCAATGTTGAGTCAACACCGAAGAGGGAAATGTTTTTATTGTCGAAACAGTTGTGAAACTCACCAAAAAACCACTTGTAGTGTCGAAACCACCATCAAAATGTGTAGTTGAAAAACCATGACGAGAAATTGTCCACTCGATGGAAATCACTCATCGAAAATAACAGATGGCGAGATCCAAACTGCAACGCTAGAAATCTGTAGCTACCGCCGGGCGTGAACCATGAACGGAGAAAGGGGCACTGAAAAGATAAGTTGGTGCGAGCGGGCCGAAAAACACTAATGCGGGGCCGAAATCTTAATATGCAATCACCGGTATTTAATTCTGGGAACAGGATATTAGTCCCACATTCATAAGACAAGCAGGCTACCCACTATTTAAAATGAAGCCCGCGAATATGGAAAATAAAATGCACAGCCTTGGCCGTCGATTGGTGAAGACTTGCCAGAAACTATGTCGCAGCCGGTTGGTGAAGGGGGACTAGATTTTTGAGTTGATGCCAAATATGTAGTGCAAACCTGTTAATACGGTACAGCCAAAATAACAGTGTTGAACCAAATAAAATATGCCCTCCAAACTTGCAAGAACAAGATTTGACAGCCTGGTTCTGCGAAAAAAATTTCTCTGCTAGGTGCCCGAAGGGCAAAAAGAAATTTCTGCGAATATTGACGAAAAAATGTAGATCCGAATAAATCAATTAAATCTGCAAAAAAAGACCATACCCAAACTACAAATCAGGGCCTTTTACGTCCGATTTGCAAAAAAAAATTTCCTCACGATCGACTTTGGGCCAAGGTAGTTGAGTTTATAGTCTATCTTCACCGATTCAACATTACAGACACAATGGCGAGGTCAAATTTGGCTCTTGACACTCCCAATTTCTGCAATACTCTAGATTCGGGCTAAGGTGCTGAAGCAACAGTGATCTCAAATGGCTATGTGATGAGAAAATCTCCAAGCTCTGATATCATGTAAGACTTTGGTATAGCTCTGATACCATGTAAGAATTTGCCTAAGGGAAAAATTCACCCAGTAACTAAGAACTCAAACACAAGCACAACTGTAGACCAAAAATGGATATGATCTATTAATCAGAGTATGTTTGAATACATTGCTTTGTTCAGTATGTGATGTACAAACACACTAGGAGTGCCTATATATAAAGGCCTCTCAAGAAGCACCTAGAATGTCTCTAGAAACAACTAGGAGATAAGATAAGCATTGACAACTAAGCACACACCTTATCCAACATTCTAGATGAGTGGATAAGAATGAGAAGGTTGTAGACACCATGTGCTTAATTAGTGTGTTAACTCCTGTGTTGTAGACAACATGTGCATAAAAGAGGTGCAGACTCCTATGTTGTCAACATGACAACTCACAAGAGTGCACATACTCCTAAGTGTCTCACAAAATAAAATAATAAAATATGTATTAACCTAAGTAAACTTAAGTAAGTTTAAATAGTGAATAATTATTTACACCAACACAATTTTATGCCGCTCGAGAAGGTTCTAGATGCTCAAATTTAATACCTAGGGTGGAAAAACCCTAACAAAACATATATAGTCAGCCAAATACATCTTTGATAATTATTTTAGAAATTGTTGGGTAGCCCAACTTTGAAAGGCCATAACTCTCAAACTATTGCTCCAATAGGCTATTATAACCGCTTTTCAAAAATGTCAGCTCTTGATCTACATGCTTGAAACCATGCAAGCACCCTTCTATCAAGTTTTTTGACCTCATCCGGGCACTCTAAGGCCTCCAATGATGAGCTTGGAGATTTTTCTCCTAAATTTTCCACTAAAAATCTGCAATAACTTCTCTGATACTTAAGCTAGAGCAATGAGATTTTTACGGTAGGCTTATAATTCTAAAATGAACCTTCATGTAGAAAATGAAAACATTCTAAGCTCGTACGACAAACTTACTAAAAATAGCAAGTTCCCAAAAATAACAATCCCCTTGTCTACTAGTCCTTATTAAAATAGAAAAGGCTGAAAATAAAAATATTTTTGGGTGATCCAAGATTTCTCTTACACCCTAGAAGCTCCTGCACCAGACACTCGAGGTAATTTGAGAAGTGACTCCATCACGTCTCAGGTGTTCAAAGGAAAACCAAGATGATTAACCTCCTCCCTCGCTAGCTATAATGAATCCTCTACTGGCCTCCCTTTCCATTTGACCAAATATTCCTCATAAGTTCTATTCCTTGTACTTCTAGCAATACAATTGTCTAGTATCTTCTCAACCTCCTTCATAGCCGAACTAGCTACTACAATACTCCGTTGCTCTTCTCAAACTTCATCTCCATCACCTCCTTCATAATACTCTATCAAACCTAAAATTTCAAATAGTGGTGAAATATTCAATTCAACAGACAACTCTACTTCATAAGCATTTCCAGAATCATGCATTTTCACTATCTTACATGGTCCAAACTTATTCATCTTCAACTTATTATATGTACCCACTAGAAAACGCTCCTTCCTTAAATGAACCAAGAATTCATGTCCAATCTAAAATTTCTTATACCTCCTTTTCACATTTTCCTTAGCCTTGTACTATGTATTCATCTTTATGATGTGCTTCCTCACCTCCTCATGGATGTTCTTCAAATGTTTAGCAAAATCCACTGCTTCAACATTACTTATCTCTCCTTTATCCAACTGCCGCAATTGAGAAGCATTTCTGGGACTACTCCCATATACAATTTGGAATGGTGATTTACCAGTACTCCTATTGATAGAATTATTATATGAGAATTTTGCTTATGGTAAAATCAGATCCCATCCTTTTGGCTTGTCTCCAACCAAATATCTCAGCAAGTTTCCCGAACTATAATTTACAACTTCTGTCTATCCATCAGTCTGTGGATGATTTGATGAACTAAACTTTAACTCCATCTTCAATTTCTTCTACAATGTATGCCAGAAATACCCAACAAATTTGGTATCTTGATCTGAAACTATACTATTTGGCAGATCATGTAGTCTCACCACTTCTCTAAAAAATAACTTTGCCACATGAACAAAATTGCTAGTCTTCTTGCAAGGAATAAATTGTCATCTTTGAAAACCTATCAACCACCACAAAAATAGAATCATGCTCTCATTGTGTCCTCGATAATCCAAGAACAAAAGCTATGTTGATATCCTTCCACAACTTCTCTAGTACAGGGAATGGCTGATATAACCCTGTATTTTGCTTCACTCATTTCACCATTTGACATACTCGAAAACTCTATACAAACTTCTTCACATCTTGCTACAATTGTGGCCAATAATAATTCTCAGTAGCCAAAGAAATGGTTTCATCTCTGCCAAAATATCTAGCCAATCCTCCACTATGCTTCTTCTTGACGAGATTCTCTTTCATTGAACTTCTAGGAATGCATGAATGGCTTCCTTTGAACAACATACTATCTCAGATCATGAAATCCAACCACTTTGTCCTATCAAGTGTAACAAGTTTTGTACAAGCCTTCCACACTTCACCAAAATCAGGATCATTTGGATACAAAGTACTAAGTTCCTTGAACCCAACCACCTCTATTTACATTTCTGTCAGCACAAGTTGTCTTCTATTAAGAGCATTGCAACTATATTAGACTTCCCATTCTTGTGTTTCAAAACAAATGTATAACTCTACAAAACTCAACCCACTTCAAATGCCTTTGGTTAACTTTCCTTAACTATTCAAATATTGCAAAGCTTGATGATCAGTATACAAAACAAACTCCTTAGGAAGAAGATAGTGTCTCCACTTCTTCAATGCTTTAACTATAGCATAAAATTCCTGATCATAAAAATAAATAAATAAAAAATTCATCATTCATCTTCTCACTAAAATAAGCAATAGGTCTACCTTCTTCGCTCAAAATAGCTCCTATTGCAGTACCACTAGCATCACAGTCTACTTGAAACACCTTGTTAAAATCAAGAAGTGCTGAAACAAGTTGCTCAGTAACTTTATGTTTCAACATATTAAAACTCATATCTGCTCCTATAGTCCACTTGAATTCTTTCCTATTCCCTCTCATTATTTCTATCATGGATCCACAAATACTACTAAAATCTCTTATGAACTTTTTGTAAAAACTAACCAGTCCATGAAAAGATTTTATCTCTGTTGCACTTCTTGGAGTAGGCCATTCAAGGATAGCCTTCACTTTCTCTGGGTCCATTTTTAGACCTTCTATTGAGCCTACAAATCCTAAGTACACCAACTCCTTTTTTATAAAACTACGCTTCTTCAAATTTATTAGCAACTTTTCTTCCCTCAACTTATCAAACACCTTATGAATATGAATCAAATGCTCCTACAACATCTTACTAAAGATCAAAATATCATCTCAATAAACAATGACAAACTTACCTAGAAACTCCTTCAATACCTCATTTATGAGCTTCATGAAAGTGCTTGGTAAATTGGTTAGCCCAAAAGGCATGACTAACCACTTGTACAGTCCTTCTTTTGTCTTGAAAGTAGTATTCCACTCATCACCTACTCTGATATGAATCTAATGGTAGCCACTCTTCAATTCTATCTTTGTGAAATACCCAGCTTCGCTCAAACAATCCATAATATCATCCATCCTTGGTAATGAAAATCTATACTTGATTGTGATCTTGTTGATAGCATGAGAATATTTGCACATCCTCCATTCTCCATTCTTCTTTGGTTCTAATATGGTTGACACATCACATGGACTTAGACTCTCTCGAATCAACCCCTTCTGTAACAACTCATGAATTTTCCTATTCAATTCTTCACTTTCTGCTAGTGTCATTCTGTCCACTACCTTGTTTGGCAAACTAGGTCCTAGAACCAAATCCATCTAGTGACTAATCTTTCACATTGGGCGCAATCCATCAAGTACATTATCTGATATATCAGAAAAATCTCCCAACATATCTGCAACTTCTATAGATACCTCCTCTACTTCTACTTTACTATTTTTGGAATTATAGAAAAATACATATGCTCACGCTTCATACCTTTGAGAAACTTTTTTCCATCAACATAACATATTCTAGTAGTGTATCACCTAATTTAGTAGTGTAAGATTAATACTAACTATTAAATGAAAGCATTAACCATACTAAACAAGTCAACACTTAAGATAGGACCAAAGGTTATCACCATAAAAGTAAGCAAACCAAGAATGGTAGGCTCCTAATGGTATAACACATGATACAAAGGACTTGTCCCTGATTAAGATATGTATGCTCAAGCTTTAAGTGGATGGATGGTGTTCATGAAGGGTGGTCTCAACAATGGAGTCATGGAGGTATTTCAACATTATAACAGTATTTAGGTAGTTTCAAGCTCTCAAAATAGCATTATAACTTTGTATGGAAGGTGGATAATGTTTTTGAAGGGAGAGGCTTCTATTTATAGGCTAAGGGGTAGAGAGATGGATGGTCACGATGCAAAGATGATAAGATGGTGAGGGAGGGCTAGGATGCAAGGAGAAGAGAGCACATGGATTGTACTTGTTTAGCACCAATAGGGAGGTGATATTTGTCACAAAGAGGATGAGTGTGAGAGGATAGGATAACACTTGGTCAAAGGAGTACTGAGGGAGGTTGAGTATGTAAGAGGGATGTAAGATTCATTAAGGGAGGTGTAAGAGATATTTTGAGAATGTAAGAGGTGTGGTTGAGTTTTTTGACTTTGGCTTGGGTTAGCAAGTCTTAACCCTTACTTAAAGTTGTGTACATGCTTAGGAGAGGGATTAGGATTAGCTTAGAAAGGGGGTTAGGAGGGCAAGTGGTTTAGCTTTGATGGGATGGGTTAGTTAGGTGGCTAAGTGATGTTAGTATGGGTGAATGGGTTGGATTAGGAGTGAAGGTTGGTCTTAGGGATGTTTTAGGTGTTTGGATAATTTATTAATGATTTATCTAATAAATGGGGGGTGTGAGATTAAATTAAATAGATTTGAGGATTTATTTAATTTAATGGAGGAATAGGGATTTAATTGATAGATTGATTTTGGGTTATCATTTGATTTTATCAATTGGACTATAGTTAATTTAATTAATTAATTAATTAGGGGATGACAATTAATTAATTAAATAGTAAATACTTAATCAATAATGTCCTAGGAGATGACCAAATATGATTACCTAGTGATGTAATCAGATTTAGGTGTCTACAGGTAGCACTACATACCTTTTCTTCTTTATCCTTCAATAGCTTCAACTTATGCTTCACTCTATCCTTTGTTAGAGTGTAGGTATTTGCTTGCCCATTGTGTACAACATGCTTGTCAAACTACCACAGCCTACCCAACAACATATGGCATATGTCTGTAGGTATAATATCACATAGTACCTCATCTTGGTAGCTTTTGATCTTGAACTTCACTGAGCACTGCTCATTGACCATGACCTTGTGGTCATCTTCCATCCAAGCAATATGATATGGACGCGAGTGAACATTCTGCCTCTTTAGCTCCAACTTTCTGACCATCATTTCTGACACCAGATTATCAGTACTCCCACCATCAATGGTCACATCACAACACTTATCTTCACATCTATACCTTGTGTGAAACAAGCTCTTTCTTTGATATTAACTAGGACTTCTCCTCTTTCAACATCTTCAGAATGTGATGATCTGGCATCTTCATCAACATGTACAACTCTAGTCTAGCCTTTTGTTGTTTGATCTATCCTTCCTTGGTGCTAGGAACATTCAAATGCTCTATCCCTTCTTCTTTGTAGTGAAAACATTTCCCACGGTTGCCTCCTCTTCCAGATCCTTGTCCTTTGCCTCTTCCTCTCTGATCCCTATTGTTCTGATCATGGAAACAATTGGAATTTTTTCCCCTCTAGTTCTGACTACTACTTCCAACCTCATCCTTGTTCTTCTAATCATCATTACAACTTCCATAAGATCATCCACCATATCTTCCACCGCAACCTCTTCCACTATTCTTGTTGTCAAACTTCTTACTCAGTTTCTCCTCAACTGTTAGGGAAAACTAGTATGCCTCCTCAATATTGTTTATTCAAACCATATTTAGCTCATCCTAAATACTTTGCCTTAACCCATTAAGATAATGGGCCACTTTCTCCTTATTAGCTTCTACATGGCTAGTTTTAATGAGAATTCGGTAGAACTCTTTGGTATACTCTTGAATAGATTTTCTTACTTGCTTCAACCCTTGCATTTTCTTCAATAAATCAAGCTCATAATCCATGGGAATGAATTGTTGCTTTAGTTTATCTATCATCCAATCCCATTTTCTGATTTTGTCCTTTCCCTTTCTATTTTGCTTGAACTGAACCTCCTGCCACCAGATCTTCACATGTCCCTTCAGTTTTGCCTTTGCAAGCTTGATCCTATCAAGATCGTCAATATCTTCATACTCAAAGTACTCCTCTAATTAATTGATCCAATCGATCAACTCCTTTGGGTTAAGATTTCTCAAAAATGTGGGAACCTCAAAATTAGGTCTTTTTCCAATCTTGGAGATGGCCTTAAAAAGCCTCTCTTCCTCTAGATTTAGAACTGCCTCTGCTTCGAGATTTTCTTGTACTTCATCCTCATCCTTGCTTTCATCTCTTACAGGAAGATTTATTCCTCTATGCATTTTTTCTTCCAATGCTTGCATTTGCCTATGGAGGGCTCTAAAACCCTCAGGTGTAATACCTATAACTCTTCTACCACACTCTCTTCTTGGAGGCATTTTTGGGCTTTTGCTAAAACCCTAGTGCAAAATGCCTCACAATCAATGATTTGTCTATATGTTCAGCCCAAACCACGGTCCTATTGTGAAATGCCTCACAGTCAGTGATTTGTCCACACACTCAAGAACTCTAGCTCTAATACCACTTGATGAACCGTGCCCCCCTTAATACCATAAACCATAACATAAACAAAGAAACAACAAAAAATGTGAGAATAAAATATGGACTTCTTATTTGTGCCGCAAATGCAAAATTAAAAAATTCACAAGTATAATATGCTAATGTACATGGGCACCTTCATTACAGTAATCTGCAAGACTAAGCTGGAAACTACCACCTAGAGTTGTCCTAGACAAGGTTTAGGCCTTTCTTAAATAGGCAATTTTATGTCACCCAGGAAGGTTCTAGATGCTCAAACTTAATAGCTAGGGTTGACGGACCCTAACAAAACATATATAGTCGGCCAAATACATCTTTGACAATTATTTTAGAAATTTTTGGGCAGCCCAACATTAAAAGTCCATAAATCTCGAACCATTGCTCTGATTGGCTCTTATAGCCACTTTTTGAAAATGCTAGTTCATGATCTATAGGCTTGGAACTTCACAAGTGCCCTTTTGTTGAGTTTTTTGGGCCTCATCCAGGCACTCTAAGGCCTCCAATAGTGAGCCTAAAGATTTTTCTCCTAAATTTTCCACTAAAATCCATAATAACTTCTTTAATACTTAAGCTAGAGCAATGAGATTTTTATGGCAGGCTTATAATTCTAAAATGAACCTTCAAATAGAAAATGAGAACATTTCGAGCTCGTATGACAAACTTACTAAAAATAGCAAGTTCCCAGAAATAGAAACCCCCTATCTACTAGTCCTTATTAAAATAGAAAAGTGTTGAAAATAAAAATATTTTTTGGTGATGCAAGATTTCTCTTACACCCAGGATGCTCTTGCATCATGCTCAAAGAGGTGAAGCACCAAGACTACCTGGGAGGTCACCCATCCCAGTATTACTCCAGCTTGAGCGTGGTTAACTTTGGAGTTTCCTCCATGTTTATACCCACTCTTCTTGCAACCTCATTTGCAAAACCTTCACCAAGTGTTGTGCCTTATGAACTATTCATTATGAATATATGTTCAAATCCCTTTATTTATGTTGTGAATCCTTCTGTTTATATTGTGAATCTTTGTGTTTATGCTCATTTGTTCATGTTGAATCTTGTGAGAAAGATGAGAAATTGGTACACTTTTCCCACCAACAAGTGAAAGCACAAGGTTCATACTCGTCATCATGGGAGCATTCATACCAAAAAGGAGAAATAGGGGATTTAATCAATTCATTCCTATGCAGGGGAGGAGATTGCAGAGGAATCTACTGAAATAGGCACAAAGTAGAAACAATAGAAGATTCAATTGATTCATTCATATGGGATTGTGGAAATAGTAGATGAATCCATGGATACCTATAAGATTATGGAGAACAAGAAGATTCAGTTGATTCATTTAGGTGGATTTGTAGAGATAGTAGATGAATCCATGGATGCTGGTGAGATCATGGAGAGTTTCCTAAAACACATGGTGTGTTATTTAGATTCATTCTATGTAGGGTAGAAAATACCAACTGTTCACCACAATGAGAAATTGAAAATGGATCACATGTATTTCCTCCTACCAAGCAATCATGTCAATCTATGTTTTCTCTAGTTTCACTGCCTTCATTGATAAGCCCATGTTTCAAAGTTTCATCATTTCCCACCATGAGAAAACAAGGGAACTCATTTGTGAAGCCATTTGAGATTGAGAAAGTGGGTGGATGACCGAGGATGAAGATCTATGTGGAGTTTTAGTGATGTTGTTGGAAGAAGGAAGGTTCAGAGCTCAAGAACAAGAGAATGGCATGTCAAAATTTGAAGAACACATGAAAATGGTGTATGCACATCTAGTGAAGCCGAGAAAATAGGGGTGGAAACCCAAGTTAGAGACTATCTAAGAAAAGGAGAATTGTTAGAGATTCAATATCAACAAGAGCTAGGAGAAACCTTGATTCATGGAGTGCCTTTTCCCATATTGGTCGCCCTATCTATATTAGATATGTACAGACTTCATAAGTTTAGTCAGTCTGTACATACGACCTCCACATTTTTAGCAATTTTTGTAGAGTAGAAGTCAAAAAGTCATGATTCAAAATCTTTGTATAGGTATGTAGAAGACCAAATTTAAATGAGTGTGAGATTGAGTCTCTTAATATATGCCTAATGTATATGTCTTTGATACCATTGAGGGGAACAATGAAGGGTTGATCTAATGATAGTTATCTTCATTTCTAATACATATCAATATTTATGTCATTTTATTTTTAGTTATCCCATGGCTTGATAATATGATTTATTTTAGTATTAACCAAAAATTTAAATTAAGAACAAGGGTCAAATGTATGTTTATAGTTTTATATTAGAAATTTTAACATTTATTCAATTCTATATTATTATATGATCATATTTCTTCAATTATAGTAATTAATCTTCAGCCCATTAACTTAATATATGTTTAATAATTATACCATGGATTTAAATTGTCTCTATCGAACTATACTAACTAATTCTCTAGCCTTCTAAACTTAGATTCATTTTATAACTCCACTAATAATTGGATTGCATCCATCTAACTACAATAATTATAAAGCCTACTAAAATTAAATTCATTTAATAACTCCATTAATGATACTTAGATTCTCTTTATAACTCCACTATTAATTAGAAGTTTGCATATCAATGGTTATAATCAAGAAATATTAAGCAAGCATTATAGGAAATTTATTACTTAGGACTTTGCATAAATGTAATTTAATATAATAGATAAGTCATAAAAAACATCATCACTTTACCAACACTAAATGGTGAAATTGAGTAAGGATTGATTGATAATTAATGCTTTTTTTATATTAAGCAACCAGAACAAGGGGGTTGGCCCTTAAAAAAACTGTCTTACCAGCCGATTTCCAACATATAACCATCAGAGCACAAAGACAAAAGCACCCCCTATCAAGCTTAACACACCAAAAATAGAACCCAAACAAGCTAGGATCCCACCGAGGTATCCAGTCAAAACTTTAGGAACTGGCAAAATAATAGAGTACCATAACCAACACCAGTTCGAACATAATTTTTTTTTAAACAAAGACATAACTACGTTAAACCTAACTAGGTCAATGACCCACCAAAGAAACCAAAAACACATAAAGAAACCAAAGGAGGGGACAAGGCACTAGTTTGCCTTCTCATTTCCTTTCTCCTTAAGGAGGACACTAGCCCAATCCTCTGCTAGGAATTCGAATAGTAATTTGGAGTCCTCCTAGTTCAAACCCTCCTACTAATTACCTTGGATCAATTGTAGAATGGTTGCTACTGCATGAGTCACTTTGTTGGTGAACTTAGACAAAAGGCCAAATTGTTCCTTTAGAACCTTTGTTTTCTCTCTAAGCCCCTTGACCTTTACGTTCAAAACTGCCACCATTTCCTCCAGAGAACCACACAACTTTCACTTCTCCACCTCCATATTGTTAACTTGCAAAATTGGGGAGTCAAAAATCATCTTCTTTTTAATGTTCACCTGAGTAGGGGAGGAAGTCATCATAGGAGAGGGAACTCTATCATCCACAATAATCAAGAATTGATCCAGAGTAAGGCCCAACATATTCATCATGAGGGACATAGAGATATGAGTCACCTCCTTACTCCCATTGTCCTCATCCCCTGAGCCTGATGCTGAGGAATTTGAAATATCAACCTCCATCTCCACATCCTCGCCTTTCTCCTCTTTGCATCTCATTGCCTTTTGCTTCATCCTTTGCTCTCTTTTTTTCTGGGGGGGTCACATCTTTAGAATCTGAATCTTCATCATCCTGTGGGAAAATGATTCTTAACCTCCTCTTAGCCTTCAATTTAGTGAGTCTCCCAAACCTTCTTCGACCACCTCTAACCTCCTCAGAATCAACCAGGTCCACCTCCATCACTTTCTCATTTTTCACCTTCTTCCTAATGGACATCAAGGGGCCCTTGTTAACCTCAATAGGGGAAACACTATGAGAGGGTTGTGGGGTGGAGGCCTTAGGTCCAGTGATTCTCAAAGGAATGTGGGGAGAATGAGGGTCATGAAAAGTGGGGATGTTACCAACCTCCACTATTCTAGGGGGTAATAGGGCCAAATGAAAATGGTAGAGGCAGAACATTAAACCCTGGTGCATGATAGTGAAGTTGGTGCCTTTCTTCATTTTTTCCTTCACATCTGCAATAGTGTCCACTAACTCATGCAATAGAAAGAAAGGAATAGAAAGGCTATCATGGTTCCTAAAATGGTTAAGGACAGGAAAATGGTAATAATAACAAACCCCATACCTCCCTTCAAGAGCAAGATATTACATCAACACTAAACAAACCTTGTTCCATGGCTCCAAAAGCTTTTCTATTAGAAACCTACCACAGTGACGAATGATTTCTTCTCCCTCCCAAAAGAAATGGTTCAAACTAGCTTCATTCGAGACTCTGGTCACTTTCTGCCATTTCCTACCCATTAGAGAGAGGCTTGTAGCCAAAGTAATGACTTCCTCAAACACTTGAAAAGTTATACCATTCACCATTACTTTCCTGTTGTCCCAAGAATTCACAGACTAGAATGAACAACTCTCATCATAGCCATTCATTGCCTCCATAAAAGGGACTAGACCCCCTTCTTTTAACATGTACCAAGTGAGATGTTTTCTAGCATTGTCTTCAATTGTCAAAGGCTTGATACGAAGTAGGTTACCCCCCATTGTAGCTTCTTGCTCAACTCTAATCCCACCCTCCTGAGTCCTAAATCAAAAACACAGATATAACCTATAGTAACACTTAAGCAAAAAATGAAACTCCACCTAGTAAAGCACAATCTCATAAATGCCTTTGATGTAATAAAACCCTGTGTCTTTACTTGTCTGATAATTCTACTAGATTGTAACTCAAATAAACATCATTAATGCTATCCCCAATTCTACTAGATTGTAACTCAAATAAACACCATATAGAGAGAGACACTCACTCACAAGAATGTTGGTGATATTTTATTTGCATTCAAATATATTTTATCTACTTAAATAATGATTTACATGAATATAACTTAATTAACTCAATTTTAAATATAACTTATATAATGGCACATGCATAAAATGATTTATTTTGAAATAAACATATAATATATAAAAAACTAAATCACATTGTTTTAACAAAACTATACAAAACTATATTTATGCATATAAATAGATGTTCCTTGCAAGTATAATTTGTCAAATGAAATGTGAGGAATTCTAGGCCATGTTTTTAGTCAATATACCCTTATACCATCTCTTATATCATGAATACCCTACGAGTAAAAAAAATCTAATTAATCTTATATTTTTAAGAAAAAATAAAAGAAAATCATATTTACAAAATATTGTTGATTTGGTGTTTGAAACAACAATTTCATTTATACTATATTAATATTTAAAATAAAATAATATACATAAATACATATCTATTATTATAGCATCAAAATAATAATAATAATATCATAATTATATACTTGTTAAGTTCTTGTATAAAAGCTATATTATATTACAACAAATTTATCTTCCAATCACATATATACTCATTTAGAATAGATTAATATATTTTATATTCCTCCTAATTAAAAATTAAATTTTGTTATAGAACATTAGAAATTTGTATGCATGAAAAAATATATCAAAGATATTTATTTGAAATATATTTTTTATTATTAAGGAAAAATAATTTTAAAATAAAGATACCTTTGAATGAAGTTACTTTATTATTATTTTTTTAAACATATTTCAAATATTTTCTTCACACTCTAAAATATGATTTAAGATGATGATGATTCAAAATTTAATATATACTAATAATGACTAATTTTTGAAAGAAATGTTGAACATCAAATAATCATTATAATAATTAGTATTAATATTTCATTAGCAATTAAGATATTTTTATAACTTTGACTATTTAACACTTTTGTAGGAGTCAATCCTTATTGTATGACATGTTTAAGTCCTTCAATGATTCACCTCTACCAAAAAATAAATTAGGAAATGAATATTTAGAAATATCTTTGGGATAAAATGCACTTAGATTACTTCCATCTCTTATCAAGTGCATACATTCAACGCTCTTATGTACCCCTTTCATTTTCTCTTAAACTAGCTAATTGCCATTGATTTCTAGTCCTAGAAACTATTTCATGTCTTCATGAGTGTATTTTGGCTAGTTATGCTTTTATGAGTGATGCAGTACAAGGTAGGTGTATCCCTAAAGGAGATGCCCTAGCCCCCAACAAATAACTACATTGCAGAAGACTAACAATAACTCAAAGATTCAGATCAATTGCAACACCTATTCTCATAATAGAATCAATAGATTTACATCCAACATGCCCAGTTGTAAGGCCTTTTGGGTTATGGCCAAATACCTAAGAAATAATAGTTTTGCAAGACCTTGCAGGATCCAAACTCCGAATAGCCTAGATCCAAACTCCGGCTAGAAACCCCAAGAAGAATCTAAACTTCTACTTGCAAGCCACCAAGAAAACTTCTTGTTTCCCAAGCCCACATTTAGCTACTAGCTTTGCAAAACTTCATTCCTCTCAGCTACTCCATGCTAAACTTCACACTCTCTAGACACCATAAGACCCTATACTTATACTAAACCAAGCTATAGGCCAACCTAGCAAGTTACATTAAATAAACACACATGCCACAAGTCGGCCTGATAGACTAAATTAAATAACACTTAGGGTAAGCCCCAACTTTACAATGCATGACTAACTCATGAAAATATAATAGTACATGCCCTTAGGAATAGGTCCATGTTCCATCCAAGGATCCAAATCCAAGGTAACATACTTTATTAATACCATGGATGAAAGCTTGCAGAAATAATCTCTAAATCCTACCAGGAAATCAGAAACATGCTATCAACAACCACCAAAAAGGCTCTAACTTCAACACGATTAATCCAATCATTATGCATACTTAGGAGAAGGTTCCCCAATATGTCTCAAACACATCCCTAACTACGAAAAACATAAATTGGCAAATCAAAGCTTGATGCTCCTACATACAAGATTGCTGACTGCCCCAAGATGCTCTTGCATCAAACACCTTAGGTGCGAAGAAAAGATGTTCTCAAAAGATGGAAGATCATCTTTCAGGGTTCAACACTTAAAGCCTGAATTGGTTCTTCACATGCATGTCCTCCAAGTTATTAACTTGTACACTCTTGCCTTTGTTCCACTTCTGCAACTCCTTTCCTGCAACTTTCATGTTCACATTTGTCTTTGGTGTGCCATCGGTCTGTTTCCCACACTGATCTCTAACCCTTTGAGAATCCTTTAACTCAACTTGGATAACCAAACTCAGGTTCCTCCTACCAAGCTCTAAATTTTGTAAAGGAATTAGTGAAAACTTCCTACCACCCTTCTCAATAATAAACTCATTCTTGAGACAATCATGTGTTGTCTTGCAATCATACTACCAAGGTCTACCAAGTAATATGTGAAAACTACTCATGTCCACAATATCACACAACACCTGATCCACATACTTTTCAATTTAAAAATTAATAAGACATTGCTCTCTAACCTCCAAAGCATGTTCATCTTGCAACCAATTGATCTTATAAGGACAAATATGTCTCACTCCCTTCAAACCAAGCTTCTGAACCATCTCCTTAGCAACTAGGTTATCAATACTACCACCATCCAAAATCACATTCCAACATTTACCTCTAGAGTTGCAACAAGTCCTAAACAAATTTTTCCTTTGACAAGGTCCCAATGCCTTCTTATGAAGTAATACTCGTTGAATAAGCAAATTCTCCTCTTCCTACTCGAGTTCATTCACTGAATCCACATTCTCATGTACCACAACAATTCTTTTATCACCAACCATCTAAGAAAATTCAAAATATCTATGTCCTTCTTCACCATATATGAAACAAGTACCCTTAAATGTACCTCTATCTATCCTCTTCCTCTATTCAACAGGTTTTGGTTCATCCTTAGTAATATGTTTGATCTTCACCAAGTGATCTTTCTTCTCCTTCCCTTAAGGATTACCTTGATGTCTTCTCTTCAACTTCTCTTTTGCATTCAGAGCATATAGATAAGCATCCTCAACTAAATCATTCTTAAACATACCAATCTCATCTTGAATATTAAATCTCAGAACATTAATATATCTAGTCATTTTTTCCTTAGAAAGTTTTCTATCTCCAGACTAAATTGTTAACTTGTAGAACTCCTCAGTGTAATCCTTCATAGTCATATTGTTGTGCTTCAAATCATGTAATCTATTAAACAAATTAAATTCATAATCAACAAGAATGAATTTATCCTTCATTTCGGTTTCCATCAATCTCCATCTAGTGATCTTTTCACCTTCCTCTTCTCTATCTTTTTGTAATTCTTTCCACCATAATGCAACATGTCCTTTCAAATTAGTTTGTGCCAACCTCCCTCTAACTCAAATTATTCTTCCAACTTACCAATCTAGTCAACTAGGTCTTCAAGATTCAAAGTACCTAATAAATTAGAAACCTCTATCTTATGCTTAAGCTTCAACTAGGCTCCAAATCTATCCAACCGACTAGCTCTATCCTCCATAGGTCTCTCCGTGTGATCAACTCTGTCTTCTTTACTAGATCCAATAACCTCAATCTCTTTAGAAACTTCCTCATAACCATCTTCTATAACTGCATTCATTGATACTCCAACTATAGCTCTCATGATATCAACAACCATATCATTTTTCATCAGCTCCATCTCAGATCTAAAATCTGATCTAACCTTCTCTAAAAGTTTAACGTCCACAACATCACAGATGTCTATAATTTCCCTAGGGTCTAATATTCCTAGAGGCATCTTCCAAGATCTTTGTAAACCCAAAGAAAAAATCCACAAGATCGACTAGCTCTGATACCACTTGATGCAGTACAAGGAAGGTGTGTCCCCAAAGGAGATAACCTATCCCCCAAAAAATAACCACACATTGAAAGAACAATAATAACTCAAAGATTTAGATCAATTGCAACACATGTTCTCATAATAGAATCAATAGATTTACATTCAACATGCCCAACTACAAGGCCTTCCAAGTTATGGCCAACTACAAAAGCAATAACAGTTTTGCAATACCTCATAAGATCCAAACACCAGCTATCCCAAACCCACAATCTGGTAGAACCCCAAGAAGAATCTAAACTTGTACTCTCAAGCCACTAAGAAACCTTTTTGTTTCCCAAACCCACACTTAGCTACTAGTTTTGCTAAACTTTGCTCCTCTCAGCTACTCCATGCTCTTTAGACATCACAAGAACCTCTACTTATACTAAACCAAGACATAGGTCAACCTAGCAAGTTACATTAAATAAATACTCAAGCCACAAGTTGGCTTGATAGATTAAATTAAATAACACTTAGGATAAGCCCCAAGTTTACAATGCATAATTATCTCATATGACAAGATAAGAGTATGTGCCCTTATACATAGGTCGATGTTCTATCCAAGGATCCAAATCCAAGAGCGTATATGTCAAATTCCATGGACTAAAACTCATAGAGACAATATCTAAAGCCTGTTAGAAAATTAGAAACACACTACCAGCAGCCACCAAAAAGGATTTAACTTTTAAAAAATACTCCAATCATTATGCACACATAGGAAAAGTTTCTCCAATAGGTCTCAAACACATCCTAAACCACACAAAACATAAGTCCACAAATCTGAGCTTGATGCTTCTACAAATAGGATTGTTGTCTACCTAAGGATGCTTCTGCGTCAATGAGCTTGGTGATTTTACTTACTTTAGCCTATTGATATTTCTCCAATCTTGGCCATTTAGTGGAAAATCTTATTTTTTAATTAATTCCTTTTTTTTATTTTTTTCATTTAATGCACTACCTTTCTATTTATTCTATATTTCTACCAATGTGTTTTGAATGATGTTTCTACCAATTTAATCCATATGTGCAATATCTAGTTCTATTGGCTCTATGACTAGTGTCAACTTTGTGTGAACTTCAGAAAGAATTGGGTTATGGTCTTTAACTACTTGAAGATCTCACATCTCCACTTTAGCTTTCAGTGGTAGGAGATCGAGATTATCTCTTCATAAGCTTATCCCAAGGTCAAGTTCTCTGACCCCTACTTTAGCATGAGATCTTCCCCTTAGCCCAAGGTGTTGAAATTCTTTAGAATAATTGAGAGGGAAGGTGAATCAGTTATCCAAGGTCCAGATGTATAATTAAAACTTTTCACAACTTAGTGAACCCATATCCATAAAACATTTTCATTATCCATGTATCCATTAGATCATACAATCACTTAAACTTGTAGGTTGTTGTCAAATCAACTTTGTAGAAATGTAAACATGAAACATAGAAGATTTAAAAACACATTTGACACAATGATTTAATGTGGAAACCCAATTTGGGAAAAACCACCTATAACATGCTAGTCATTCTCACTCTTTAAAAGTGATGCCCTATGAAAGGCCAACCCTATTAAAGGTTATAATGCACATTGTTAAATGTGACCTGGTTAAAGGATTTCAATCACCCTATTAGGAGTGAGCCTTGTTAGAGGACTTTAGATCATTCACTTAGAATGTCACCCAGTTTAAGGATTTACAAATGACTATTAGGTCAACCTTAATCCAAATACAATGATTAGAAAGTAGTAAGGCTTGATCTGATAACAACTTACAACACACTTGCTAATTATAGATCTCTATTTTAGTCCTCCATTTTGCTTGGCTTTCACACACTTTAGCTCTAATAGCTTGTTCACCCTTCAAGCATCCATAACCTTAAGCCTTCTTGCTTTACTTGCCAATGTACTCTCTTCTCTTAGGTAACTAAATGAAGGAATACCCTAGACTCCTTGTCTTCCTTAGGTTCTCGCACATGACAACCTTTGTTTCTGACCAGTTAAGATCTTTTTGTTGTTCATCCTCCATTATCCATTTTAGGGTTAGGTTAAATTAGGTAGGATTCAATGAATCTACCCATTATTTCATTTCATCCTCTTCTAGAAATGTCTCCTTCAATTCTCTTTGAATTCACCTCAAAATGGTTCACCATGAATTCTCTACCACTAGCTTATCAAGCTTATCTTCCACATGGTTCACTATCAAAACACTTAGCACGAACTAAAGTTTACTGGTGCTCAACATCAACTAAACTTTACTCAACTTACACTGTATCACTCAGCTTACACTAAAATTGATTTTTCTCAACTCCAACTGATTTTTTACTCGACTTACACTAACTTTGATCGACACTTATTATGCAGAATGTTTAGCTTGGCAGACAAACTTTGTTTGACTTGTTCTTTTGAACTTAATCAATGTAATCATCCTTTGCAACCTTAAGTAGATTATCAATGCACTATAATACCATTATCTTAACTGATCCTTGTACTACTTTTCCATATCATAACTCAATCTTTCCTCTAGGTGTTATTGCTACCTCATTTAATCAAATCCTCTTCATCAATCAAACAAATGATAGTACTCAAATCATATAAACAATTGTCTTACCAACAAGTAGCAAGTTTGACATCAATGAAAAAGCAATGATTGAAACACATTTATCATACTTGTATCAATATGTTTTCAATACAGGGTTAACAAAGGGCTCGGTTCCTTCTCCTTATTAGAGAGACAATGCTTCAAACATAACTTTCATGACACTATATCCAAATTTTACCTCTTGGAATATTTGGTCAAATTTCCAATTTTATATAGTTCTATGGTGTGGGGGCCCTCTCTTCTTGATTATGACTAAGGCTCAATTAACCAAGTCCAAACCCTTCTCCTATGTTGTATTATCAGATTTCATTGATTCACTATACACAATATTATTTTGGAAGAGTTAGGGGCCCACCCCTTTAGACTTAGTGTCATATTCGATCTTGTTGGTGTAAATAAGTATTTACTTATTACACTTTACTTAAGTTTACTTAGGTCAATGCATTATTTTATTATTTCTTAGGTGAGACACTTAGGAGTTTGCGTACTCTTATGAGTTGTTATGTTGACAACACTAGAGTAAGCAACTCTAATTCAGCACATGGTGTCTACAACACTGGAGCTTGCATAATTAACTGAGTTGTCATGTAGACAACATCATTATCCACACTCTTATTTTAGCACATGGTGTCTACAACATAATTTTATGTGCTACACCTTTGTAGGCTTATCCTCTCATCATCACACTTACTCGTGTGCTTAATGGAGGATAATCCACTCCTAGTGGACATGTGTTGGTTGTAAGACTTATCAGAGTGTTGACTCCTAGTCATTCTAGAAGCATTCTAGAGGCCTTTATATATAGGCACTCCTAGTGTACTTGAACACAACTGAACATTGAATTATAATAAATCAATTTTGGATATTGTTATTCTGATCATACCTTGTTGATCTACTGTTGTGCTTGTGCTTGAGTTCCTTGATCTTGGGTGAATTTTCCCTAAGGCAAATTCTTATTTGGTATCATAGTTATACCAAATTCTTACATGGTATCAGAGCTTGGGGAATTTCTCTTTACATAGCCATTCGAGACCATTCTTGCTTCAAGACCTTGACCCAGATCTAGAGTATTATAGTCATTGGGAGTGTCTAGAGCCAAAGTGAACCTCACCATTGTGTTCAAAATATTGATTCGATGAAATTTGACTATAAATTCGCCTATCGTAAGCCATAGTCGAATTTGAAGCAATTTTTTTTTGCAAACCGACACCCAAAGGCCCGATTTGCAAAATTGGTATGATCATTTCAGATCTCTAAATTTAATTTTCAAATTTGTATATTTTATTATTTTAGTCTCTGCAATTTCTCTGCATTATTTTTCGGATCTACATATTTTGTCCAGAAATTTTTTGGCCATCAAGCCTATAGAGGAGAGATTTTTTGTAGGACAAGATTGGAGCTTGTTGGTGCAAATCAAATATATGCATCATATTCAAAAGGTTGAAAAACCCCCAAATTGACTTTTGTTTCATCAAAATCAGACATCTGAAGTGAAATCTAGAGTCAATTGATTTTTGGAGGCGCAACGACAGTGATTCAGGAAAAAAAATAACAAAGGTGATTTTCAAACAACAATATCTCCCTCATATGGACTCCTTTTTTCAAGCAATTTCTTTTTTTTTTGGGGTAGAATTTCATGATCTACACATTGGTGCAAGTGGTTTGAGATCTCTATTCCTGAATTTTTTTGCAACTTGCAAATCCCAATTTTTGCCACTTCAAATGCTTAGTACGGGCTCATCTAGACACATAATCAGGTTCCATTTTTTTTGAAAGTGCATAATTTTTTTGTCTACTTTCCAGATCTGCAATCAGATTATAGGCTTGTGTGGATAGAAATACTACTTTCAAAAACATGCCCTAAATTGGCAAGTGGTTATAAAGTGCCTGAATCATCCATTTGGGGGGTTCATTGATTGATCTTATGGAGTCTTGTCACACATGTTAGTTTGGTGTTAGACTGAAATTGACAACACAGAACTATCACAAATGGAGTGCATTGATACTTGATCATCTAAGAGAACATCAAGAAGTCCATCCTTATCTCTATTTGAAGACGTTGCCACCAAATCCTAATTGGACATATATTACTAAACTTCTTCGCTTTCTATATAACATTATGAGTAAGGAGTTTCTTTCTCCTCTTAGAATGACAAGCTTTCCTCATGATATGTGGATGGCTCTTTGGAAAGAATATAGAGATCCAACAGTTCCTCCATTTTCAAAAAACATTCTATCACCAATCACTCCAATCATGGTCCCTGCAACTCCAGTTGAGATCTCACCTTTCGATACTCCTGTTGCTACTACTGATCTAGTTCTAGCCACAGATGCTTTTGATTCAGTGCAACAGGAACCTCCATGTCTTCCTACTTTAGCTTCATGGGATGACTTCCTTCTAGATGTTGTAGAGCTTGCACTTTTGCACATGGGTACCTAACATGGCCTAGTAACTAGGACCCATTTTGCATTTCATCTTAGTTTTCGTGAGCTTAAGTGCATTCCCCTAAGTTGCACTTAAGGGAGGGTGTTGGTGTAAATAAATATTTACTTATTACACTTTACTTAAGTTTACTTAGGTCAATGCATTATTTTATTATTTCTTAGGTGAGACACTTAAGAGGTTGCGTACTCTTATGAGTTGTCATGTTGACAACACTGGAGTAAGCAACTCTAATTCAGCACATGGTGTCTACAACACTAGAGTTTGCATAATTAACTAAGTTGTCATGTAGACAACAAAGTTATTCATACTCTTATTTTAGCACATGGTGTCTACAACATAATTTTACATGCTACACCTTTGTAGGCTTATCCTCTCATTATCACACTTACTCATGTGCTTAATGGAGGATAATCCACTCCTAATGGACATATGTCTGGTTGTAAGACTTATTAGAGTGTTGACTCCTAAACATTCTAGAAGCATTCCAGAGGCCTTTATATACAGGCACTCCTAGTGTACTTTAACACAACTGAACATTGAATGACAATAAATCAATTTTGGATATTGTTATTCTGATCATACCTTGTTGGTCTACTGTTGTGCTTGTGCTTGAGTTCCTTGATCTTGGGTGATTTTTCCCTAAGGAAAATTCTTATTTGTTATCATAGCTATACCAAATTCTTACAAATCTAATCTAGTTTATTCACCTCCTTTGGGGCTTTGTGGACTCTGTTGATGTTGCCACATACTTCTAGGTGTATCACCTAATCTAGTGGTGTAATAAAGGAACACTAACTTAACAAAAATAATTCACACAACTAAATAAGCTAACGCTTATAATAGGGCCAAGGTTATCACCAAGAAGGAAGGCAAACCAAGAATGGTAGGCTCCTTATGGTATAACCTACAATGACGTAGATATGTCCCTGATGGATGGGGATGTATGCTCACATTGTGCTCAAGCTTTCAATAAGTTGGAGGTTTCTATAAAGTGTGTATATGGATGAGGGTTTCAACAATGGGGGTATGAATGGATTTCAACATTATGATGATATTTTGGCTATGATGGAGTGGTTAGTGGAGCATTATAAGTTTGCATAAAAGTGGATTGATAGATTATGAGAGGGAAGGTCTTTATTTATAGGCTAAGGGGTAGAGAAATGGAGGGTCAAGATGCAAGGATGGAAGAATGTTGAGGGAGGGCTAAGATGCTTTGAAAGGGAAGAACATGGATTGTGCTTGTTTAGAACCAATAGGAGAGTGACACTTTTCACAAGGAGGATGAGTGTGAGGGGATGGGATAAGGGTTGGTCAAAGGGAGTAATGAGTGTGGATGAGTGTGTAAGAGGGATGTAAGAGACATAAAGAGGGATGTAAGAGGCATTAATGGCATGTAAGAGTCATTAATGCTCTTGGATAGGGATAGAAAAGGATAAGGGAGACTTGTTGACTTTGGCTTGGGTTAACAAGTTTTAATCCTTGCTTAAAGTTGTGCACATGTTTAGGAGGGGGACTAGACTTAGTTTAGAAAGGGGGTTAGGGGGCAAGTGTCTTAGCTTTGATGTGATGGGTTAGTTAGGTGGCTAAGTGAGGTTAGTATGGGTGAATGGGTTGGATTAGGGGTCAAGGTTGGGTTTAGGGATTTTTTAGGGGTTTAGATAATCTATTAAATGATTTATTTTATAAAATGGGGGATGTGGGATTAAATCAAATAGATTTGAGGATTTATTTAATTTAATAGAGGAATAATAATTTAATTAATACATTAATTTTGGGTTATCATTCAATTTTATCAATTGAACTATAGTTAATTAATTTAATTAATTAACTAGGGTATGACAATTAATTAATTAAATAATAAATATTTAATTAGTAATGTCCTAGGAGATGACTAAATAAGATTACCTAGTGATGTAACTAGATTTAGGTGTCTACACTAGGTGGCCTATTTCTTTTTTGCCAATGTTTCTAGCTTTGATTTAACAACCAAGGCCGGATGCTAGTATGCTCATGCTACTACCTTATTAGGCTCAATTAGAATTGAGATTTATTGTCTCTAACCTTACCAATTCTCTTTGGATGCTCATACTCACCTCCTCCCCTTGTAGTAAGAGTTAAATGGTCATGACAATTGAATAGGCTTGTTATAATTCACATTTATAGGCATTACATTGTCACGACCTCGAAAAACCCTCTTGGGGGTCTACATCCATGGATGGACTTCTATGTTGATCACTTTCTTGATATCCAATATGGCATTATTGTGTGCCCTTTCTACTTGAGTTGGTGCTAGAGTCAAGCCCTCTATATCTCTCTAGGGTCCTTCAGAATTGGCTCTCACTAGCTTTAGTACTAGATGGGCCACCACTTGGCTAGGTCTTCCTCTTCTTATCCGAGACTAGGGCAACCTTGTTGCTAAAACATCTTCCTCGTGTCGTCTTCATTCAAACTTTCTTGAAATAGTGTTGTCTCAACACTATGTCAAAGAGGGGCAAAATGTAGACACCTATATTTGATTACACTATTTTAGTAATCCTAGCATTATTAATTAAATTTAATTAATCCTTTGTCATCCCCTAGTTGATTAATTTAATTAATCATCTATAGTCCTAATTGATAAATCAAATAATCTATTATTTATCAATTAAATCCTTTTCTCCTATCTAATTCCAAAAATCCCCATTTATTAAATAAATCTATTTGATAAATGAAATCCTCAAATTCAAAAACCTCTAACCTATCTCTAATCCTCCATTTAGCCTAATCCACCCCATCCACCCATACTAACCAAGCTTAACCACTAACTCACCCACCCTCATTAATGCCATCCACTTGTACATCTCTAACATCCCTAATCTAATCCTAAACCCAAGTCTAATCCACCCCCTAATGTTGTCACATTCCTTAAGCAAGTTTAAGACTTTCCTAATCCAAACCAAAGTCTCCCCTCAAAAAACCCAACCACTAAGTCATGAGTGCTCTTACAAAACATAAAAGACTCTTACAAGCCCACTCATGACTCTTACACCCATCTTCCACACTCTTCCCTCTTCCACACTCATTCCTCTTACATCCCTCTTACATACTCAACCCCACTCATCATGCCTTTAACCAACCCTTTACCCTACCCTCTCACACTCATCCTCCTTGTGACAAGTGTCACCTTCCCATTGGTGCTAAATAAGCACAATCCATGTGCTCTCCTTTGAGTGCATCCTAGCCCTCCTTAAGCCTTCATCCATCCTTGCATCTAAGCCCTCCATCCCTCTGCCCCTTAGCCTATAAATTGAATCCCATCCCAAGTCATTTCATCAACAATCTTTGAGCTAAAGTTACCATGCCCTTTTGAGAGCCAAAAGCCATACCCATACCCTTATAATGCCAAATTGAGAGCTCACAAAGCTACCAATTTGCTATTATCCATCTTAAACATGAGTGCTTGCAAAGTCTAGATTAGCACACATAAGAGTCAGTTGGTAAAAGAACAAGCGTGTTTTTTAGCCCAAGGTCATCCAAGTCTTCTATCCCCTTGTCGTCTTTCGAGGCCATCTTGGGTGCATAAGATTAGGATCCAAAACCTTGTTTCTTTTTAGGAGGCCTGCTTGGGGATTTCATCACCCCTTGGACGACCTCAACTCCAGCATTCCGGCGAAGTATAAGAATCGGAAGGTGAATCGAGAGACACCTCTCTTGGGATCAAGATTTTGTCATTCGGGCTAAGCCTCAAGGAACTTTATACCCTTGAGAAGTGAAAGAGGAGAAGTGGGTTACCACTCCTCTCGGCTGTGTGACATCCTTTTGGTCTCATCTACGGATTTGGGCCTCACGTACCTTGCGTATATCGAGGACTCCCTAGCTAAACCAATTGTCAGCCTTGCAGAAAACCATCTAGGATGTTAATGTGTTTGGAGTGACTGATCGAAACATTTCTAGAACATACACACTCCTCGGCGCAAGTATCACATTCTGAGAACCACAAACTTCTATCTGGGTGTTCCTATCTATTGCTTGTTTTTATTTTACTTGTTGAATGAATGTTTGCCAAACTTGGTCAATCCTAGCTTAGGGCACACTTAGCGTAGTCACTGCTTATTTTAGAAGTTGAACAAGTTGAAGCAAAACAAATGAGATTTTTCCCAAAGCCAAGCAAATTCAGGAATTTATGTCAGAACAACCCAAACCCAAACAGAAGTTTCACAAGGTCAAACTCAAGCCATCTCTAGCATACCAAGAACTTTCAGCCAAGAGAAAAGAAATAACACCAAGCCCACGAATTGCCAAACTCCACAAAGCAGAGGACAAAGCTACCGACGAAGCACTTCAAGAGGCCTGGTCAAAGCGCACCATCAAATTTAGCCAACATCCAAGAGTTAATCCTGCTTATGCCTTACCAACTAGGCATGATTTCTATGATTAGACACCCTTGTTTCTCCACATCTTCTTGGATAAGCTTCACTTTAGAGTCATCTTTGTAGAAAAGACAGCCATCTTAGGTTATCCCCTTAAGCATTATTAGCTCATCCATCTCATTTAGAATCAAACCATCTAGCCAACAATCCAAAATCTGCACATCTAAGCTTTCAAAATTGTTGTCACCTTGCTAAAAGTTTGCCATTCCTAAAATCTTCCAAATCCACCAATCTCACCAAGGTTATCCCTTTGACAGAGCTTTGTCTAGGGTAATCTAGCTTTGTCACTTGTTATCCCTCATCACCTTGAGCTAAAGGTTGGGATCCACAAGTGGTCAATCTCGTGTTCTTCCTAAAGGATCATCAGTCTATCCTTAAGTTGACACAATCACCACCAAGCTTGCACATAGGAAAGCAGACCTTTTGTGCTTTGACAACATATCTTTGAAGTTAGAATCCCCAACCCAATCCTCCTTAGGTTTTTTCATATAGCTTTGCCTCAACCTAGGAAATCATTTGCATAGAAAAGCCTTCCCCCTTTTGCATCCATCAGCATTATTGCATCTCATCCCTAGGAGCATTTTTCATGCCACCCATCACTTGCTTAGCCAAGAAGAAAGAAATAATGGAGCCTTATCATTTGGATCGAACAGCCTCACCCCCCTTGAGCACTCAACCATCCTTCAGCCCAGAGAAAGCTATGCCATCACCTACTGACATTGAAGCTTTCATGAACCAACCAGGGAATGCAGTATTGGTAAATGCCATTATAGACAAGAACAAAGAGACAATCATGGCTAATTTTCAAAGGGAAAATGTAGGAACCTTTGACTTTGGAAGACCCCCTCCATTATCAAATCCATCTCACCCGTTGTTTGGACAGCTGCCACCACCCATAGGCTCTTATGATCCAAATTATCCTCAATATATGCCAAAAGAAGAGCCTCCAGCCAATCCATATGACCCAACAGACCCAAACATACCATCATCCACCCAAGTTGAAATCTCCATGCCGCAAGCCAACCCAGCCACCACCACTCCATCCTTGGTTCATACCTCTCCACTCCAAACCCCCTTTACCCAAAACACCTCACCATTCACCCCCTTCACTATTGTTGCTGCTGCTCGTCAACCCAGCCTTCCAAATCAACCCATTTCTCAAATCAGTGCTAGCATCTTTGGCCAACCTCAGCAACATACAATAGGGATGCCACCTATGGGGCCAAGTAATCTACCTTTCATCACCCCCAGCTTGTTCACCACAGCCCAAAGCACAATCCCATCATTTCTATTAGGTCTTGGGAACTCAATACCATCAGCCACAAATCCACAAGCTACTACCTTTACTCCACAAAGCTATCAAATCCCACAAGCTACTGCCAATCTTCTACCAAGCTCCCAAGTGACCCCAGCTCCCGCCACCACTCTACCAAGCTTCCAAATCCAGCCAACAAGCTATCAAACCCCATCAGTTCCATTCCCAAGCTTTCAATTCCCACCACCTCCACCACCAACTAATCCATTACCTCCAATTACCAACTACTTTTCAATGCCACTTCTAGGAGGTAATCCACCACCCCAGCCAACCACCAATTATTTGCAGATACCATCCCAAATGGGGGCACATCCCCGATCCTTTCCCCAAGCCTCACAACCACCTTATACCTTACCTCCACAAAGCAATCCATTTATCCCACAGTCAGCTTATGTTCCTCAATCCCAACCTCAAATCCCATATCAACAGCAAGCCTCGCAGCACATGCAGCAATATGCGCCACCTCCCCCTCAACAATCCGTCATCCACCATGCAGCTGCCCAAACAATGTACAATCCCTATCAACGAATCCCTCACAACCATCCATATTCAGTGGCCCCATCCAGCACATACCTACCTCAAGGCACTCCTACATTGGGGGCACCCCAGCCATCACCTATCAATTCAGAATGGGAGCAAATGAAGACAGCTATGAAAGCCTTCCAAGAAGGGAATGATCCAAAGACATTCAAGTTTGAGAATGTGTGTCCTTACCCATTTGACAGAGCCATTACCACGACACCATTTCCCAAACACTTTGAGGTACCTAAATTTGACAAATTCAGAGGAAAAGGAGACCCTGTCACACATATCAAAGAATTTTACATGCATTGCCAGGATGTGGCATACAATGATGTCTTCCTCTTGTGCCTTTTTCCCAAAAGCTTGGCTGGACCAACTCTTGAATGGTTTTATAGAATCCCCTATGGCACAATTAAAAACTTTGCTGAATTATCTGAGGCATTTGTAGCCCAATATGCCCATCTTGTTGAAACAAAGCTATCAATAGTTGATCTTGTCCACACTAAGCAAAAAGGTGGAGAAAGCCTTGCCGAATACCTGCAAAGATGGCAAACCCTTACCACCCGCATATCCTGCACCTTGCCAGAACGCCATGTGGTGAAAATTTTTATTGATAATGCACATCCTAGCTTGGCTCACCACATGACCATGAACTGTTTGCAGACCTATAAGGATATCAAAGAGAAAGGAATGATCCTTGAGCAAGGACTCATTAAAGATGGTGTGGTAAAGATTTACAAAGAGGCCAACCAAAATCAATCACATTCCAATGACAAGTCTAGGTATTGGAACAAAAACAAGCATGTTGCAACAGATGGGGTTACTGACACCAGACATGTGAATATTGTTGGTCCTTCTCAAAACCAGTCTAACCCACCATATCAAACAAACAACCAACAAGCTATCAATTACCAACAACGAAATAACCAAAGCTATCAAAACCACAATACAAGACCCAACTTTCAAGGGTCTAACAATCAAGCTAATGCCATCAATGTAGCTGCAGGGCAAAAGCCCAAATTCCAACCTGCACCTAGAAAATATACACCCCTTGGTGAGCCATTGGATGTTATTTTTGAGAAATTGACTAAGGAAAACCTCATCAAATTTCCTCCTACCCAGCAAATTGATCCAAGCCAATCCAAACCTGCATGGTACAAGGACAATGAGTATTGTAAGTTCCATAGGGTAAACGGTCACACCACCCTCAGATGCATGAAACTGAAAGACTATGTGCAGGACCTCATTGATCAGAAGGAAATCACTGTTGGTGCCCAAACCTCTCCCAATGCAGGCTTACAGATTTATCAAAATGCTTTTCCTCCACACAACAACCAAAATCCTGGAAAAGCACCTATCCAAAACAACACCAACAACCACCAGCCAAACCAACAGCATGGGAAGAAAAATGACCACACTTCATCCTATATAGACTATGGTAGCCTTATAGGTTGTATATTTGAGAAAGAGCCTTATGTCAATGTTATCAATATCCGAGGACCAGACAATGAGTGTGCGGTCACCACTCGAAGAGCACGATTTAACATCGCAAGCCCACCAGTTTCATCAGCACCATCAGCTCCATCAAAAAGCCGGTACAATATCTTGGAACACCTTGGGAACATGCTAGCCCAAATATCCATTTTAGACCTTCTCTGCACTAGTCCTGTGTACAAAGACATCCTTGACAGTGCTCTCATAGAATCCCGTGTCCCTTCTGATATCAATGCTACTAATTTTCGTAATCTTGTTGGACACCTTTCATCCAAATGTGCCCTATCTTTCAAACCCACCGACATACCCATGGTTGAGCTAGATCACACCCTTCCGCTTCGCATAGCCATCATGGTATCCAATTTTGCCGTGAAAAGAGTAATGATAGATAATGGATCAGCCTTGAACATTTGCACCCTAAAATTCATAAAACAAGCTGGGTATACTAAGGCAGATATGATCAGTGAGGTTATCACCATCAAAGCTTATGACAACTTGGAAAGGACCACAGAAGGGACTATTTTGCTACCAATCAAGGTTGGGCCGGTCATCCAAGAGACAGTTTGCCATGTTGTTGATCTAAACCTACCATTTAAAATCCTCCTCGGTCGCCCATGGATTCATGCTATGAAGGCTGTTCCATCCACCTACCATCAGTGCATCAGGGCACTGAGGTAACCATCCACGCCGATCCAGAACCCTTTGCTTACTGCAATGCGGTTGAAGCTTCATATACAAACCATTGCCTTGGAATAGACATCGGCACAGCCATCGCCAGCTCATCCCACACTTGTAATGATGCAGAAACCATCCTCGCCTCCACCTTATCTACTGTAAAGATCAACAACAAAGGCTGTGGAGAATATAGTCTATCAGATGCATTTGCTGTCGGAGCAATCCCACTTGATCCACATACCCATGGATGGCCAACATATCACAAAGCTAAGGAGATTCCACCTCCTCGATACAAATGGTTTGGCCCAACCACCATTGTGTCCTCAAAAACGCCTCTTCATGAGGAGCTCACTCCAGATATCAACAATTGGTTACATAAGGATGCACCTCCAAGAAATCAAGAACGCCTTGATCACTTCAGCCAGAAGTATCCCCAACAACATAAGCTCATCACTGAAAAATGGAACTATCAAGGAGGTGGACTAGGACCAGAAGAAAGGGGCATGTAATGTCCCATCGAAGCACATAATTGGGAAACGAAGTTAGGTCTTGGCTTTAGCATACCCACAACTGGGCGCACCAATGAGAATAATCACGCTTTTTCGAACATCCACCGCGACCTTGTCAAAATCGAAGACATTCCTGAGGAAGTTGAAAAGAGAGCCTACGACGATATCCCAGACCAAATCTTCCTAGGAGACTCTGTTCTCCTAGAACTATCCATCCATCTCATTGACCTACCACTTGCTCATCCACAACTCATAGATTGGGACCAACCAAGTGTCATACATATTGATGAGTTCGCATCAGAGGAAGCGCTTCTAAGATTCATGGGAGCCGAAACTCCTCATAAGAAGACAAAGCCAGATTCTACCTACATCTACAAGCTAGATCCCAAGGGGTATTTTGGAGAAAATCCCCAACCTAGTTTCGATACTGGAACTAAGGTAAATTTGGGACTAGCTAAGGCAGCGAAGAGAACCCCTCAGCAAGAAAATCCAGAGCCACAAGAAGAACATGAGGATTTAGTATTGCCTCCTCAAGATAATCGACCAGAGGTGTCTTCTATTCTAATAGAGGATACTAGAGAAGTCAACATTGGTTCTTCAGAGATCCCTAGAATTGTTCACATTGCTGCATCCCTATCATAAGACCAAGCTGACCTCCTCTTTGAGGTTTTACGAGAGAACATTGGCTGATTTGCATGGTCATATCAGGACATGCCAGGACTTGCTCCAAAGCTTGTAGTTCATCATCTTGCAGTCGATCCAAAGATCAAGCCCGTCAGACAAAAGCTTAGAAAAATGCACCCCAAGGTGGCATTACTAGTCAAAGCTGAACTAGAAAGAATGTTAGCTGCTAAGGTTATCCGACCTATCGACTACTCAGAATGGATCTCCAACATGGTCCCTGTCACTAAGCCTTCTGGTGACATTAGAATCTGCACTGATTTTAGAGATCTTAACAAAGCTTGTCCAAAGGATGATTTTCCCTTGCCCAACATAGATATGATTGTAGATCTTACAGCTGGACATGAAATTCTGTCCCTTATGGATGGATTTTCCAGGTATAATCAGATCAAGATTGCAAAAGAGGACCAGCATAAGACAACATTCACTACCCCTTGGGGAACCTTTTGCTACACCATGATGCCTTTTGGCCTAAAGAATGCTGGGGCTACCTATCAAAGAGCTATGACAACCATTTTCCATGATCTTATCCATAGCATTTTGGAGGATTATGTGGACGATATCCTAGTTAAATCTCACACCTTCATGGATCATCTTGCTGACCTGGAGAAAGTCTTTGATAGGTTGGCCCAATATCATCTCATGCTAAATCCCAAGAAGTGTGTCTTTGGGGTCACATCTGGCAAGCTTCTAGGCTTTATAGTTTCTAAACGAGGTATAGAGATCGACCCCAAAAAGGTCAAGGCTATCTTAAACATGCCTCCTCCCCAGACACTACGACAGCTTCGCTCTCTTTAGGGAAAACTTCAATTTGTCCGGCGCTTCATCTCCCAACTTGCAGATAAGTGTACACCGTTTTCACACTTGCTAAAGAAGAATGAGAACTTCAAGTGGAATCTTTTATGCCAGCGTAGCTTCGATCAGCTCAAGCAGTATCTCACCAATCCCCCTATCTTGGTTCCACCAGTTCCTAGTCGTCCCTTGATCTTGTATATATCAGCAACACCTACTGCTCTAGGGGCACTTCTAGCACAATATGATGATTATAGCAGAGAGAGAGCCATCTACTATATCAGTAGAACCCTAGTTGGTTATGAACTCAATTACACTCCTATGGAAAAAGCTTGTTTGGCAGTTGTTTTCTCAACTCAAAAGCTTCGCCACTACATGCTAAGTCATACCATCCAACTAGTCTCCAAGATTGACCCTCTCAAGTATATGCTCTCCAGAACAGCACTTACAGGCCGTTTGGCCAAATGGGTTATGCTACTAAGTGAGTTTGACATCCAGTATGTGGACAGAAAGGCAATCAAAGGGCAAGCTATAACAGATCACCTAGCTGATGCACCTCTAGTAGATGCATATCCTTTGCTCACAGAATTTCCAGATGAGCATATCTGCCTAATTGAAGAACAACCCCCATGGAAGCTTTATTTTGATGGCTCATACACCTCTCATGGATCAGGGGCAGGAATATTGTTAGTTACACCTCAAGGAGATTACATTCCAAAAGCCTTCAAGCTACAATTCCCTAGCACCAACAATATAGCAGAATATGAAGCTCTTGTAGCAAGATTAAAGATAGCTGCAGAATGGAATATCACTGAGTTACAAGTCTTTGGTGATTCCCAGCTCATCATCAAACAAGTCTTAAATGAATATCAAACCAAAGATGAAAAGCTATTACCCTACAAAGAGCTAATTGATCAGATGACCCAACATTTTACAAAGCTTCAGTTTACACAAGTGCCACGAATGCAAAATAAAGCAGCAGACGCCATGGCCACTATCGGCTCGCTCTTGGAAATTCCCCAAGAAGCTACGCAGTATGAATTTTTAGTTGAGTAGCTCCTCACACCCGCTTATGCAAATGAGGATTCAAACCGTGTTTGTATCTTGGTTGGTCCCCAATCCCCTTGGTACCATGAAATTCACGCTTACCTTAACGATGGTATCATATCCCCTCACCTCACACGCACCCAACACCATAACCTTATTCGAAAATCATCCCGCTATGTTATCATGGCCAATACCCTATATCGTCGGGGTTATCACGATACTCTCTCTAGATGTTTAGATGAAAATGAGGCCGCAATGGCATTAAAAGAAGTACATTTTGGACTTTGCGGTGCCCATACGAGTGGTATTGTCCTAGCACGAAAAATCCTTAGAGCAGGCTACTATTGGCCTACCATTGAAGAAGACTCTTGTGACTTTGTCAGAAAGTGTCTCCCATGTCAGCAGCATGCAAATCTTGTGCACGCTCCAGCACAAGATCTACAGCCTATTGCACCACCTTGGCCTTTCGCTTGTTGGGGCCTTGATCTAGTTAGAACTATCACCCCTCTCTCATCTGATGGACATAAATGGATAATAACAACTACAAACTATTTCACTAAGTGGGTGGAAGCAGTCCCCCTAGTCTTAGCTACAGGAGTTCAAGTCTCCAAGTTCATCTTGTACCACATTGTTTGCCGCTTCGGCATCCCATCCACCATCTTCACTGACCACAGAGGTAACTTTGAAAATCTCAACATGGAAGAATTATGCACTTCCCTCCGCATCCATCACCGCTTTTCTAGCCCATATTTCCCACAAGGTAACGGCCAGGCAGAGGCAACTAATAAAACCCTCCTCAAAATCCTAAAGAAAGTTGTCAATGATTCCGATTGTGATTGGCACCTTCAAATAAATCCAGCTCTATGGGCCTATCAAACTTCCTTCCGTACATCCATAGGCACAACTCCATACTCCCTAGTCTATGGTGCCGAAGCGATATTACCTATAGAAGTTGAACTTCCCTCACTATGCATATCTTTGCGAGGGCAAATCTCAGATGAAGAATACAGAGTAGCTCGACTCACCCAGCTAGATCTCTTAGACGAGAAGAGACAACAAGCCTATGACCATCTCACAGTCTATCAAACTCGTCTCAAAAGGAATTTCAACAAGAAGGTGCTCCCACGACACTTTCAGCCAGGTGACATGGTCCTCAAAGAAAATATGAAAGTCCAAGCAGATCGAGAAAAGAAAGGCAAGTTTGAACCTACATGGCTTGGTCCCTATGTGGTTACTACCTCGTTTGGCTCCGGAGCCTATAAATTATCTACACCAGAAGGAGAACTCTTGAATGATCCCACTAACATCATTCATCTCAAGAAGTTCTATGCTTGAAGATCCTTGGTATACCTAGCTTTTGAAAAAATACAAAATAAAAATAAAAATAGTAAAGAGAAATAAGCGTCCAATGGTGAAAACTTGGCAATTCAAGCGCCTTGGATAGGTACCTTGGTGAAAACCTGGTAATTCAGGCGCCTTGTGTGCTAAAGACTAATCCATTATCTATCACTACCCTATCCCTCATCCATTCACCCACCATCCCATAAAACACCTGCTTGTTCCCTTGGTGTTCCAATCAAATATCCAAAATCTGATGGAGCTTGTCAATACCTCCTGTACAACTTGTAAATCTTGTACCAAAGCTTGTATTATACCTTGTAAATCTTGTACCATACCTTGTATATATCCAAATCTTGTCCAAAGCTTGTACCGTATTCTAGCTTGTAAATAATCTTGTATCCTAGCCTGTATCCTATCACATGCACACACAAAATCCCATTTTCCTTAAGCTTTTCACAAACCATCTACCTATCCACCTATCAACTATTATAGACATCCCATCCTTCACAAACATTTCCATCTCATGAAAAACAAAACATGAACAAACTTGTACATTTGTAACATATCTTGGTCCGTCAGCTTGTACATCCTCTTTAGCTTAGTATCATTGTATCTATCTGACTTTCGTGTTAGTTCATCCTTGGTCAACATCTTGCACACATCTCACACCTTGGTTAGCTATTCCAATACATCCTTTAGCTAGATCTCCTATCACCAAAGTGTTATCCTTCTTAGTTCAGCTTGCCAGATGCATTACTCATCCCGATCAATTAGCTTAGGTGCTCTCCGATAGGTCCTTGCAGGATATAGCTTTCCTCATGCCTGATCTTGGTCCGTTAGTACCTCGTCCTACCCATCTCGTTGGCAAACGGTTCTCTTTTGGATTTTCACTTTCTTTTGATTCGGAATCTTCCCTTTTGGGTCTTGAAGTATCTTTTCCAAGCAATCTCCTTGTTCCCTCCTCAAGGTGGCCACGATCTTCCATATCATGGTATGCTGCGAATGGGGCAATCAGAGCGTAAGGTCTTGATCAGGTCTTTTGCTTGTTTTCTTTTTCTTCTTGGGAGTTACCTAGTGTCGTTTCCACGCTGCTTCCTCTGGAATTGATGTGTGATACTGGGGCGATCCTTGTGTGTTTGTTTCGAGTCAGTTCGTCAGTCCTCTGGATGGTTGGTAAAAAGGCCTTGATGTTCTTGGTAACCCTGGCAATTAACCAACAGTCCTATAGCAAATCTAGTGCTCAACTACATGGTAGTACTTCTCTTTGAAGTATCCCCCCGCTCAAAAAGCTTCAATGGATTCCCTTCATCTCCATTATCCCCCATCTATATTCTGCATCTCTCGCTCCTACCCAAGCTTATGCATCAGTATCTCTTTGAATCACTCCTCACGCTTAGCTTTAGGGATCCACAATCCTAGTCTTAGGGATCCACCAATCAAATCAATCCACCAAGCCTCATCTTTCGAGATCCACAATCCTAGTCCTAGGGATCTCCGAAACCCATCTTCCGCCAATCTGACTCTTTGAAATCCTGTTGCATCAGCTATATCATTCTATCATCCATCTCCCTACCATGGATTCCTTTTATAGCGCTCCGCTCCTCCATCTCCCCCCCCCCCCCCCCCCCCCCAATCCTCGAAAGTCTTAAGCTTGCTTTACTTTTGTGCCTCTAATTTCCCTTTATCATTCTCCCGTAGTGAGAGTTTGAGCTAATTCAGCCCCTTCTCTTTGCCAACCTGTGTCTTAGCTCATCTCAATTTCTTGTACTTTTCAAGAAGTCGTCGAGCCTCATTTCTCTCCCCGTCGCCTTCTTGAGGGGGCATCATCTAAGTCTAGTCTCTCCTCTTCTTATCCGAGACTAGGGCAACGTTGTTGCTAAAACATCTTCCTCATGTCGTCTTCATTCAAACTTCTTTGAAATAGTGTTGTCTCAACACTATGTCAAAGAGGGGAAAAATGTAGACACCTAAATTTGATTACACTATTTTAGTAATCCTATTTAGTTATCTAAAAAGGCATTATTTATTAAATTTAATTAATCCTTTGTCATCCCCTAGTTGATTAATTTAATTAATCATCTATAGTCCTAATTGATAAATCAAATAATCTATTATTTATCAATTAAATTCTTTTCTCCTATCTAATTCCAAAAATCCCCATTTATTAAATAAATCTATTTGATAAATGAAATCCTCAAATTCAAAAACCCCTAACCTATCTCTAATCCTCCATTTAGCCTAATCCACCCCATCCACCCATACTAACCAAGCTTAACCACTAACTCACCCACCCTCATTAATGCCATCCACTTGTACATCTCTAACATCCCTAATCTAATCCTAAACCCAAGCCTAATCCACCCCCTAATGTTGTCACATTCCTTAAACAAGTTTAAGACTTTCCTAATCCAAACCAAAGTCTCCCCTCAAAAAACCCAACCACTAAGTCATGAGTGCTATTACAAAACATAAAAGACTCTTACAAGCCCACTCATGACTCTTACACCCATCTTCCACACTCTTCCCTCTTCCACACTCATTCCTCTTACATCCCTCTTACTTACTCAACCCCACTCATCATGCCTTTAACCAACCCTTTACCCTACCCTCTCACACTCATCCTCCTTGTGACAAGTGTCACCTTCCCATTGGTGCTAAACAAGCACAATCCATGTGCTCTCCTTTGAGTGCATCCTAGCCCTCCTTAAGATTTCATCCATCCTTGCATCTAAGCCCTCCATCCCTCTACCCCTTAGCCTATAAATTGAATCCCATCCCAAGCCATTTCATCAACAATCTTTGAGCTAAAGTTACCATGCCCTTTTGAGAGCCAAAAGCCATACCCATACCCTTATAATGCCAAATTGAGAGCTCACAAAGCTACCAATTTGCTATTATCCATCTCCACCATTGAAGCAACTTTGAGCATTTGAGCATACATCCACATCAAAGGACACATCTACAAAATCAAGGAAGCATGGAGTTTTTCCTTTTTTGGGTTTGCATTCTCTAATTGTTTCTTTTGTCTAATCTCATATGTGAATATAGTTTTAGTTTGTGAATGTTTGCTTTAATGTTAATGTTCTTTGCACACTAAGATTCTTGTTCTACAGGGAGGACTGGATATGTCACCTTTACACCTTTTTTGAGACAAACACTAAGACCCACTTCATCTTATTTTGTCCCATGCACTATGAGATCATAGGTAGGTTCCACTATCATTTTAGAGACTGCAGGTCTCTATTGGTCTTTTCTAGATACAAAGACCAACAATTCTTGGTGCTTTATTTCTGAGAATCCACATAACTTTTGGACTACACTTTACAGCTCTTATTTCCTCGAAGTAAGATCTTAGATTAGCTCATCACCACTTTTTTCCCACCCATGTCCCCCAATAGGGGCTTGAAGTGCTCACTCATTACACCCCTTTATGGCCACTCCAGATCTATGAGACCCTGTTATAGGCTCACTAGATAGTGACACTCCACCTTCAGTGATACTTAAAGATGGGTCATGACTATTGTTTATCTTGGACCTTACCCTTTTGTGTTGGATTTATTTTTCCCAACAAAGGATGGTTAGTCCTTCTTTTGTAGCTTTCTCATTTACTCTTTCCCAAACACCATTTGGTGCTCTTGGTGGGATGTATTTCCCTATTTGTATGCTTTCAGTCCCTTGGACCCTTTTTGTTGGTCTCTTATTACACATTAATAATTTTGTCTTATCTTATCTTATCTTATCTTATCTATGGTTATATTTCTTAATTTAGGTGCTCATCATTATCCTTAAATTGGGCCTTAATGTCGTTATGTCCTCTCTTATAGTCATGAATTCCTCTTTTAGATGCTTATATTATCACTGTTGTGAATGTGTTTCCTCAAGAATAAATTTTTGAAGAAATGATAATTTATACAAGGCATTTTTAGAAGAGATGAGTAAAGAATTTGAGATGTCCATCTTTGGAGAGATAAAATTCTTTGTTGGATTGCAGATCCAGCAAAAGAAAGATGTTATCTACATTACTCAATCCAAATATATCAAGGAGATACTAAAGAAGTTTGGAATGGAAGATTCAAGACCAGTGGGAACACCTATGTCTACTAGACATAAGCTTTCCAAAAATGATGATACCAAAGAGGTAGATCATACCACATATGTATCAATGATTGGAAAATTGCAATATGTAGTGCAAACAAGGCCTGATATTACATTAGCAGTTGGTATGGTGGCCAGATTCTCATCAAATCCTAAAGGAAATCACATGATGGCAATCAAAAGAATCATGAGGTATGTAAAGTGTACTGAAGACTATGAATTATGGTACAATAAAGGGGGCACTCTGGATTTGAAAGCATTCACAGATGTTGATTGGACATGAAGTGTTGATGACAGAAATAGCACTAGTGGTGGAGCATTCTTTCTTGGTAAAAGATTAGTGTCTTAGACAAGCAAGAAGCATAATTGTATTTCTCAGTCCACAGTAGAGGCAAAATATGTGGCAGCAGTAGTTAATTGTTCCAATGTTGTTTGGTTCAAGCAACTATTGGCAGGTATGAAGATATAAATTAAGGATCTAGTGGGTATATTCTGTGATAACACCAACACAATTAATATATCAAAGAATCTTGTGATGCATACTAAAACCAAGCACACTGTTATAAAATATCATTTTTTGAGAGAATTAGTACAAGATAAAGAGGTAAGATTGGAATATGTGAATACTAAAGAACAAATTGCAGACACATTCACTAAGCCATTACCTAAGAGTACATTTTTATATCTAAGAGGTAAGTTAGGGGTCATTCCCCTATTTGAAGCTCACTAAATAAAGTTTAGTGATGCATCAACCAGAGCATATTGAAGATCAGATAGTTAATGTAGTATTGAAAAGGGTACATTGAATATGAATTAGTACATAAGGTACACTGATATTATTTGGATATTGCCTTTGGCATGAGATGTTAAAGAGGGAGAGTTTGTTGTCATATCTCAAAGAAATTTTATAAAGAGGGAAAGTATATATTTCACAAAAAATTTATTACTTCCAGAGATGTCAAAGAGGGAGAACTTGGTTTGATATCAAAGAAGGAAAGTTTGCTATCAGAAGAAGATGTTGAAGACAAAAGAGTTTTGCAGATAGAGGGAGAAACTGAAGGCAGAGGGAGTTCATGCTGATAGAGGGAGTTCTCATGGATTAGAATTAGAATGAAACTAAGGATATGTTCCTTACTTTATTTTTGCTCTGAAATTTCATTGTATTATGACATGTTGTGTTGCCATCAATGCCAAAGAGGGAAATTATCGAAAATAATTAATTAATTGTGTATTGTCTTTGACGTTACACAAAATGTCATATCATTGTCAGTCAATGTATGCTGAGCTCACTCGGGCGATGAAGGCAGTTTCCTATGTTTACCAAGCATTTTAGAGTTTGCCAAGTTCAAAAGATAGTGTCTACCGAGTTCGCTCGATCACTAAAGGAAAGTTTACAAAAGTTGAGTGTTTACTGAGCTCACTCGATTAATGAACTGTTAGATGGAACCAGTGTTAACTAAGCTCAAACTCGGTTACCAAAGGAACTTTGTGAATATGTGGTGTTAACCGAGTTCACTTGGTTAACATAGAAAATTTATTTCTAAGTTAGTGCCTACCGAGTAGGGTTGACTAACGAAGGATTTTCTTGTTTTGGCATATTGAGTTCAATTGATTTGATTGTTGGTTCTAGTCGAATGAGGAGATAAATATTTAGTATTCTGAGTTGTTTTCAAGCTAACTTGATAACGTGTAAGATATAAATATAAGGTCAAGTTGAGGATTGAATGTGTGGAACATAATAGAAGTTTTGAAGATGCTTAGAGGAAGCAAATTATAAAGATAAGCATAATTTTCTTGTTGAGTTGTAAAGAAACATTCAATCAGAAAGGATCAAGTATACAAACTAGAATTGAGATTTGTAATCAGCAATTCAGTTGCATTAGAAATTAGGTCATCTCATTGTTACTCTCTAACCATTGTAGCAGTGATCTAAATTTCCTAACAGAGTTGGCTTAACAACTATTTGTAAATCTTCTAACAAGGTGGTATTTCTAGATTGAAGTGTCTAAAGACCTATAACAAGACCAATCCTAACAGGGTTATTAAATCCTCTAATAGGGTCACACCTAACAGTGTGTTTTGTAACCTTTAACAGGGTTGGCTCCTAATAGGGCTCACTTCAGAAAAGTGAAAAACAATAACTAGTTGCAATTGGTGGTTTTTCCCAAATTGGGTTTCCATGTTAAATATTGGTGTCACTTGTGTTCATGCTATTTCTTTTATGTGTATGCAACTAAGTTAAATAAGGCTAATCATAGAAAATATCTTATTGATTTGCATTTGCGAGTTACTACCAGTATTTCAGTGCTTGTAGAGTTACAATATTTGCTAGTGTAAATCGAGTGCATGTGTGGCTATCGAGTAACAACAAAATACAATTTAGTGAGAATTTATGTTCCAATTTGTATTCACATCTAAGGGATCTGGGATTTATTTTAGTGGTAACTGATTCACCCCTCCCCTCTCAGTTACTCCCCTTATATTTCCAACACAACTAACTTGTTCAGTTGATACTAACGCTCGGTCAACACTAGATTTGTTCAGCATTTACTGTGGCTCAATTGACACTAGTATCACTCAACATTCTTTAATCTTTTACTCTATTGCTTGACTTAGCTTTACATTCTTGATTTAAACAACCACTTTCTCCTGTCAAAATCTAACTAATCAAATGTCCATTGTAGCTTCCTTTCCATAACTCAACCTATCCTCTAGGTGCTTTTGTTATGAGAAATCTCTCGGATCCTCTTCATCAATCAAATAGATATGGCATTTAGATCAGATATAAATATGTCTCACCAATAGATTTGGCATCAATGACAAAACAACAATTGTTCCAATTGTAAGTTTCCAACAAATGCTTCCAAATTAGTTTAATTTTATAAATCGTTTACAAGTGAATTTTAATAGTCATATTTTCTAATTGTTTTGCATACAAGTTTTCTCAAGAAGAACATGAGATTTTGACAAGTTTCGTGCAATATTTTTTTCCTAAATTTAATACAAGGGTTTCTAGATTTAAGTTTTCTTGTCAACTTTCTACATAAGAACCATAAATTTTATACTTCTAATTTATCATAAATAATATAGGGGTTTTGAAATGAATATAAAAATCATAGTTTTCCAATCTCATATAAATTTAATGTGGATTTTCTACAAATTTTCACAATCAAGTTTTCTTTCCTAAAATCCACAACATAATTCTTCATCCAAAAATCAATATAATAAATAAATAATCATTTTGCAAACACCTAGGAAGACACAAAATAGGCAATTCTTTCAAATGAAATTTTACAATGGGTATTCAAACCTTACCTCCAATTGATAGCTGAAATCTAAGACGATCCATGAATGCATGCAAATCCAAACCTTCCAAAAACTTATATCAATCCTTTTACTCCAATTCCAAATTTACTTCCCCAAAACTTGGGTGTGCTCAAATAATCAAAATGTCTTGAACAAAGAACTCCAACCCTACCTAGAATTTTCTCAACTCCAATATAATCAAAAGCAACTCACTTTTAATTAAATAATTAAATAGCTCATTTTATTAATTATTGTATGGACTTCTATATTAGAATATTATTTGTCTTTTCTTTGCTCCACTTTATTCATTTGAGCAAAGTGATATGAAAAACATAACTTGTTATTTTACTTTATAATAATACTTAAAGCCCACTATTTAAGAACAACTATAATTTAATCATTATTAATTATATATTTATAATAAATTAATATTGAATCCTTAATATTTTAAACTTTCTTTATCCATTTTTTAAAATTAGACTTCAAATTAAGTCTTTTAAATTAAAGCACATATTTAATTAATTTTCAATTAATAATATATGATAATATTTTAATATTTCATTTTAAATCAAATAATATTTAATAATCCTTAATATTATATAATTAATTCAAATATAATAATTAAACTATTTACTAAGAAAATCACATTGTTAAATCTACATAAAAGCAACATAAACAAAATCTACCAAAACCCAAAATCAAACAACACACACAAAGATAATCTCACAGGTTTAAAAAATGTAGGCAAGTAGATACATGTCCTCCTACTCAAGATAAGTAATTAGGCTTTGGCTAGGATTGGACATCAACATCATCTCTCTATTCTTACCATTGAGTTATTGCGATAGAGCATGCTCATCTAGGCAATTCAAGGTAGTTGATGTCTGGTACTTGCAACCTTATATAGAAGACAAGCATGTAAATATGTGTGTGTGTGTGTGTGTGAACTAAACAAGCAATGATGGAGAGTAGTGCATCACATAGATCTCGACTAGCAGGTGACTATGAATCCCTCTGTCAACCACATTTGGCACATCAAATAAAAATGTAAAACAAACATGTACACCATACACATGCAAGTATGGGATAAGTATAATAGTAAATCCTAAATATAAATGACATCATGTTCTAATAAAAACATCTCGTCCTTATGAGGATAAAATAAACATCATTCAAATGAATGCCATATGACATCACGAGGAAATTAATTTCATTAACTAAGAGTAATTAAATCACATCATTGCAAGTAAACAATCACTACTATCTAACATAACCAATTACTCTACATATCACAGTATTTCATTTATACTATCACTAAGAGCTAATATTTTTACGGACAAGTTAGATAATACTTAATAATAAAATCTACAATGATAGCAAAAAGGATGGGTATTACATCCTCCTCCCCTTAAAATAGGCTTACTCCTAAAAGCTAACTATTGCTACCAAGATAACTAAAAGTTAAATGTACTACCCTTCTCCCCCTCTTTCTCTCTCACCTATCATTATTACTCTCTCCCTCTACCCTTCCCACTCCCTCCCTCTACCATTTTTTCTCCCTCTCCATATCTACTCCTCTCTCTCTTTCTCTCATATACACAAATACTCACACTCACTCTCACTCTCCCCACCTTGCTCTTCTCCTCTCCCCCATTTTGCTCTCTCTCTCTCTCTCTCTCTCTCTCTCTCTCTCTCTCTCTCTCTCTCTCTAACACACACACACACACACACACATTTTCAATCTCTCACTCCCACTCTCACCTTTTCACCCTCTCTCCTTCCCCCTGCTCTTCTCATTATCTCACTCTCTCCCCCTACCCTTCTCCTTTCTCCCACTCTCTTTCTCTCCCCCTACTATTCTCACTCTTCACCCCCCTCTCTCTCATGCACACACTCTCACTCTCCCATTATGACCTTCTCACTCTCTCTCCCATACCCTCTCTCCCCATACCATTCTCCTCCATCCATATCCCTTTTTCTCTCCCCTAACTTCGCTCCCTCCCTCTCCCATATACACTCACACTCACTTTAAATCTCTCATTCTCACCTTTTCACCCCCCTCTCTCTACCCCTCTCTCTCTCTCTCTCACACACACACACACACACACACACACACACACACACACACACACACACACACACACACACACACACACACACACACACACACACACCACCTTATCTATTTTTTGTCTCCCTCCCTTAAGCCTTTCTTTTATTGTTCAATAATGTGTATGCACTATTGCATTTACACCCTATAATATGTACATGTTATGCAAAACATCACAATAGTCAGTATGCATACACTATAACACATGCATGCTATTGGGCATATGCATTATTGAATGCATTGGAATACACTAAGGCTAAGGCTTGCCTTTGCCTTGGAGGTTCAACCCAAAGGCTTGGAGGATTCAATTGTGTCTGAGATATGTTTTCCAACAAAGTTAACAAATGCGACATCTTTTTTGTGTGCCCTCCATTAGGTTTACTCATGGTTGAATAACAATAAATTCCAATTACATGATATTACAGATCTCTCTGTTATCTTTCTAACCAGATAATTTATTTGGAATTTTGATTATGTTAAGCCTTTAATATCTATTTTCTTTTGAATGTATGAGCAATTTTTGACAAAAAATAATGTGCAATATTTTGGGCTTAAATTTTTGTTTGTTTGTTGAATTTTGCAACAAATTAGATTTTTAGAAACTAGACTGCATTGTACACATTTAAGAAAAGCTTTTGATTTTCGATTAGTTATTGGGGAAAATATAATTTTTTAAAAATGTTTTCAAGATGTGTTCGCTTACAAACTTTGTAAAATTATATATATATATATTATCATAAAAAATCTGCGATAAAGTATGTCATGTTAGCTAACTTCTCAGCGGAGTGATTAATTTTATTTTATTTTAAAGTTAACACTTTAGGGGGAACACACCAAACACTATGTTATATTTTTTTACCAAAAAATATGACAACTTTCTGTGCTCCCCCTTATTGAGGGCATTCAAATCCACCATTTAAAAAAGAAAAGTAGTTTAGAAACTAGGTCTAGAGGGACTCCAATTTTTTTTTTTGTTGCATCTTAAAATTTTGAGTCTAATTATCTTCATTTTCTTGTCGAAGTTAAGGTTTTGCTGATTTAAGAGAAAAAATGGCATCTTAAACCCCCTTTGGAGTCCCCCATCTCTGTGCACTTACCTGCCTAACAGCATAAACAAGTGAAGGGAAAGTCCAAAATACAATTTAATGATACCAATTTTCCACAATCCATATTTTAATGTTATTCTTCTTTGTTTCAATTGTGTGTAAGCTGTTTGTACTAACATTTCAAATCACACTCCATGATCCATTATTAGGACAAAAGAGAGTTAGGAGAAATCAGAGAGTGCAATTTAAAACCCGTTACACACAATCAAACCAATAAGCAATAGGAATCAAGAATACATTAGTGGATGAGTAATAAGAGCAAAATCTCTTGGTCGAAGAGGTTACATCTTATAGGCTCATACACTCATATTAGATATAGAAAAAGTTCTTCACGATCCCTTGCTAGACTAGTTTGCAATTAACAAAAATATGAAATAAATCAATCTATAACTTAATCCGCCTAATAGACATTAGCAACACTATATCCCTCTTCTTACCCAATAGACATGAGCAACACTATATCCCTCTTCTTACCCTTGCTTGTTGAATAAAATACCACATAAAACCATATAGTTTCTCCTACATTTGAGAAATGCCGAGTCAAAAAATGTGACTTAATTTTAATATTTTTCTTAATACTTTTAAACATAGTTTCAATTAAAAAATTAATTAAAGACCTGATTCAATACTATATTTGATTTGGTAGGCATAATCTCCATTAAATAGTGGTTATGGATCAGCTCCCACCCTGGCGCCCGAGCCACATCCTTATTGCGTTGTTTCCCATGACGACTATTCTCCCATCGTTTTCTTCGCCCCCGCTTATTTCCTCGTCCCCCACTCTTCACCACCCTCTAGGCATATTTTTCTATCTGCCACTCTATGAGCCAAAACATATCATAAAGAAACGCGTGCATCCTATGCTCATTTTCTCCATTAAAAAATGAAATCGAGGAGCGTTTGTTGTATGGTTCTCCTCATGTATAGGAAAACGACCTTAATACTAAACAAGTAAAGGCTGAAGTGCTTGTAAGCTTTTTACTTATGGCGCGGGGAGGCAGGCACAAAAGAAATGTGTAGAAAAAAGACGACAAGGGCAAAATCAAATGGAATCAAAGTCGAATTTGTGCAATTTCCAAAGATAAAATTAGATTAATCAAAATGGGTCTCTCTAATTTAGATGCAACGATACGATGGAGGGGCAACATATCAGTCTGTGTTATGCCAAATGGCAAGCAAATTTTGGACCGTTGGGTTGGCAAAAGCAATCCCAATGCCGATGGCATGAGACCAAAATGGAGTGGCGGATTACCCACTCTTACATTCATTCATTACCACCAACAACAGCAATGCATGCTATAAATTTATTTAGAGAACGGTCAATTTTTTTGTTTGGTTGTCTTACTTTCTTTTCCGATTTTTAGAGGTGGGTTCTGAAGAGAAATTCATGGAGAGTTGAAGGGACGGACTTACGAGTAGCAGGAATGGATAAAGATCAAGGCAAGAAAAATGGCAACGGCGTGAGGTTGAAGAAGAGGGAGCATGAAGAATCTGCTGTAATGGAGGACTACGGAGATGGGATTGGGATGATAGAGTTTGAGTTTCTCAAGGATGAAGATCTGGTTAAGGTTTCAGAATTTAAGAAAGGAAATGGGTTTATTGAGATGAGATGTGGGTGTACATGCATGAAGTACGGAGATGCGGTTGGCAGGTTAAGAATTTATCAGGAAGGAGATTTTAAGGTGCTTTGTGAATGCGCGCCTGGTTGCGATGCAGGTAAATCTGTTTTTCTTCCCTGTAGGAGTGTTGATCTGTGGGAAAATAATTATTTGTTAGATCTACTATTATTATAATGAGATTTATTTTTCTCTTTATTCTAGAAAAAAGCTGAATCGGGTACTAGAGACATTGTACGTGGCGTTCATCAGGATTCAACCAGAACTTATCTCGATAGTTTTTCCTATAAAATATAGCAGTAACCCTACTTCAACAAACTGTGTTAACGTACACTAAAGCTAAAATCACCTATGTACAAGGGTTTTTTGGTAAAATTTGCGTTGCACTTTCCATGGGTTTGACTTCTTTGATTGGTTTACATGTAAAGTCTCACATTGCGAGAAGTTTGACCTCGAACTGTAGACACAATGTCACGGCTGAGTTCATGTGTACCCTCTCATTGCTAGGAGTTTGACCTGTACCTGTAGGTGACATTGGCTAATGCATGGACGTTACATTCGCCGTTATATTCTACATACTCATTCCCATAACTTCAAATTTCTAGGTGTTCTCTCTCTTTGTCATGAGTTTGACTTTTGCCTTTAGCTCTCCCGTAATAACACAGAGTTGTGTAATACAGATGCATTGCCATAATTTCCTCTTCTATCTAGTGGGTTGCCAGTGCTCCCACCCAATTGCCATAATTTCCTCCTCTATCTGGTGGTTTGCCAGTGCTCCCACTCAATTGCCATAAGTTTGATTCGTGCCTTAGGTTTCTCTTTGTAACACAGACTGATATAATACACCTACATTGCCATAATTTCCATCCTATGGTGACAACAACGCAAATAAAACCTTGTTTTATCATTTGAAACTTCTCAATTGTGGGTCTGCATGCTCCAAAGCTGTTGGGATTCGTTGTGTTTTGAATTTTTTTATACAGATGTCTTTTGGGCATCGATAAGTTAGTTTTCATGGATGACAGCCTTTTATTTTTGGCTGTTTCCATTGCTATTTAATTTTTAAATCTGTAATTTTCTGGTTTCTTCTTGCATTTGATTATTTGAATAACTAGCAAGCGGAATGTACTGTAAACTTTTTGGAACATGGTGCATTACAATCTGAAGAGGTGTAGGGATGGCATAAAAGTACCTGGAAAACTTCTTTGACCTTGGTAACAATACCAGCATAAGAAACAAACCATTGCTAAAGTTAACTTGGGATGTCTGCACTTTGGTGTTGTCTGAATATTATCAAGCTTCTTAAAACACCACTTTAGGGTTATGCTCATACAGCAGATGTTCTTTTAGTTTAGATGGTTATTCGGAAGAATGTATTTATTCTTTGACAGTAGCTCTGAATTTGCAATAGGCCTTGCCCTTATAGCCTGGAAATGGTCATTATTTTTGTTTTAAACTTTTTATGTAGTGCTCCATTCCTTGGGGGAATATGGCGAGCAGATATTTTCATAAATGCTATTGAAGTTTGGTAAATGATCTTAGCAGGAAATGAAGGGAAATTAAGAGTGTTTTATTGTTGAAGTGATATAAATTTAAAGAGGTTTTGATTTTGATGTTAGACAATAGTTTTTATCCCAAGTACAGAAGATATTTTTAACTATGACAGAGATAAACAAAGATAAATCAGAGAAGCTATGTTTATTGTTGATTCTTTACTACGTAGACATATCCATTTCCTTCCATTTAATAACATTCACCTTGGAGCTGTTAGGAAATTGGATTAAATTATTTTGTTATTCAATGGTCTCCGTGACAAAGAATTGGGAATTTTCTTGCCATGAAGAAAGATAATTTACTCTTTGTTTAAATCTTTATATTTAAAACTTAGCGGTTAGTTTGGTTCAAAATGAAGCTCATTAATGATTTTTTATTGTTGGTTTAAGTTTTCTTCTGTATTTTGGCCTTGCTTCCTTAAAAATGATCTGAGATCAAAATAACCAAGATTTTTCTTAAACAAGTATGTTTTTTCAATATTTTCTTTAAGTTTTCTTCTATAGAATATATTTTTTGCATACTTGCTTTAATAATAATCTGAGATCAAATTATCCCAAAAAGATCATTTAAGCATGAATATTTTTGCTTACTTCAAGCTGTGGAGGAGCATACATCCTTGATGCTTTGGTCTTCAATTTCACTTACTCACCGCTTCTGTTTCTGATTAATGTCACTTTCTTCACTCTATTTGTTTATTTTAGGCATTAGCTTCTCTGGCTGCATCTTGGAGTCAAACTCCAATTTATACTGTAAAATTAGAAACAGAGATCTGATTGTGTTATTGTTAGGCTGTCTATTTTATTTTTGCTCTTGGTCACTTTTCCTTTCCTTTTTTCTTGTTGTGTTTATTGGTGTTTGTTCTTGGTCACTTTGTTTTAGAAAAGCCGATCAACTAAAATTTGGGGATTATTAATTATCAAACCATGCAGTAACAGTGGCAGTGATAGCGGCAATGACTGTCAGTTTTATCCATTTTTGCAGTTTTTTGTTAAACATGCTTTATAAGAGTCTGTATCATCTCTTTCTTGGCCGCCAACTACTTTTAGGTCAAAATCCTGATAACTATATTAGCATAATGATATAAGCAAAATGTACTTAAAGAGCATATGTTTTTTGCAGGTTTCAAATCTGCTCATGCATGCTAGCCAAATCTTGGATTGAACAATGATGCATTTATGCTACTAAGCGTGTTTATCTTACCTTATACTGGTTAAACCGTAATATGCATAAATCCTGGTCGATAAGGGTCCAACCATGTGACCCATGAAGGGGGCATTTTAATAAAAATTCAGTGGGCACTGCTGGAATTCTTCATTATACTTTAAAGTGGGTGCTCCCATGAATTTTGTAATGTAGTATTTATGGTAGCTGGTGGTCTCATGAATTTCATTATTTTGGATGTTCAATTTAATGGAGTAAGTAATACAAAATGATAAAATAAATATTTTGTGGGAATTCAAAAACTTCACGACTGACAATTGGCACAAACAAAGCCTAAGACAGTGGGACAATTTCTAGCCCCACCCCAGTTGCATCCACTTAAACTTTTTAAATAAAAAGTAGGGTCTTCTATTGGCGAGGAAAATAATATAATTAATCCCATAGCTGTTTTCGCTTTCTTGAAACCCCTCCTTCAAAATAGATCCCAAAACTTGTCCAGTGGGACTGCAGCCTATATATGAAAGGTTCACTTAAATGACAACGCTGATATAAATGTGTAAGCAGTTTACTCAGAAATTTCGCTCTGTGCTTATGCTTGGTTTGTCTTTATGTAAAAGAAGGAACACTAGAGAAGGAGTAAGTAGAAAACTAGAACAAAACATGGAGATGACAGAGAAACATACACAACTAGATATTATACTTCCACACGATGTCCATCTTCTATCTTCCTCTTTCCCCTCACAAGCCTACTATGTTGGTCAGTTTTTTCCACTCTTATGTTATTGGGAGCTATGTGTTTTCTTGACACTAGTTTGCATGGATGCTGGTAGATCAGCAAAACCATTTCCCCCCAATCTATTACTTGGGGTCTCCTTCCTTTCTTGTGATGGGCATGGTGGATGTTTTTATTCTCTGACCTGGAAAGTCAACCACCCCACCTTGCTGACAACAGGCATATGCTTATGGGGTACTATGGATCTTAGGTGCTAGGAATGTTCCTAATAGACAGCTTTTGCTCCCTCTTATGATTATATAGTTAGGCTTGCTTAGCTCAAGCCAGTTACTTATGAGCACTCTCATGATTTGTATTGGCTCTTTCATAGAGGTGGATGATAATGTTGGCCCTTTTATATGTCACTCTGATTTTGATTTTGACCAGGGACATCGTCAACAAATGTCTTTATGTACTGACACCTATAGAACAGGAGCTTCTTTAACATGGCTGCTTGTAATATTATAAAATTTCTGATTTTTTCACTATCTTTATTTCATGTTAATGTCTCTAGCCATGCCAAGGGCACCTTTTGAAGTTCACCCCTTGCAGATGGATTTTCATAACCTAAATAGTCATTGAGTGTGCGATGTGGATCTTGAGCTTTTTAGGGCTCTTTGATGCCATCATAACTGAATTTACTTGTTCAATCCTATTGACGTACTCTGGTTTCTTGTGGACTCAATGATTAAAGCAATTTTCTTTCTTCCAGCAGACAAAACACAATAGCATGGAGATATGGCAGTTTATTAAGATAGCAAAATTATACAACCCTTCAAAACTGTTGATTATAATGATCTATACAACAAAATAATCCAGTACACCAAGATATAATACTGACCGTATTATTGCAGATCATTAGTTATTTATTCTGGAACAATTTGTTACTTATTACTATTATCTTTTAAATTCAAATTCATCTGTATTTGTTATTTACCGTGTCCTTTCCTGGCAGTAAGTTCCTAATGCTTTTTTCTTGTGCAATAGTATTTGATGTTATGTTCCTTCTCAAGCTTCTACACTTACCTTTGGGTAGATTTGCAATGTGCATGCAAGAGAGAATGCCTAGCACCATGGTAGCATATTATCTAGCATTATTCTTCTTGATCTACCATGGAGAGATCTGGAGCAGACACGTGAAGCTAAATACCTTCCTAACTGGTCACCTTGTAGATTGAACAAATCTATTACATGTATGCATAGAAATTTTATCTAAGATGTCACTTTTTGATATGATTCCTGTGTATGTGATCAGGTGAATTGAGTCCATCTGCATTTGAAAGGCATGCTGGGCGTGAAAATGCAAGGAAATGGAAAAACAATATATGGATTATTATTGATGGTGAGAAAGTTCCTCTGTCAAAGACAATGTTCCTCAAATATTACAGTAAGGTATCAAGGAATGGTAGAGGTAACCAGAAGGGTCACACTAAGCAATCTTGTCACCGTGATGAATTTATCCATTGCAGTAAGTGTAACAAAGATCGTAGATTCAAGCTGAGAAACAAAGAAGAATGCCGTATTTATCATGATGCCTGTAGAAACCTGAATTGGGAGTGTGCAGATCTACCTTATGACAAGTATGGATGCATCTTTCTTACCTTATTGCTAGAGGATTATATTTCAGTATAAATACATATTCAACTACGGTGATGGAAATCTGCTAGGATTTTGTTGGATCTTGTTTTCACTGTATACTTTTGTTGCATCCCTTTTTGAAGTATGACCTGTATATTTTTTCCTCAAATTTCGTAATTAAGGATCTTCATGGCTGGAGATTGTAGTGTAGTTTTTAGATATGATTGTTAATATGGATTCTACATTATTAGTAAGTATGACACCCCACAGCTTTCTGCCAATAGAAAAACTGATACAGCTTGAGTTCTCCTAGAGCTGGATTTTGAAAATGAAAGTGCTCTTTTCCTGCTATGATCTTTTGCAAGCAGGATACTAATACATCTAAAATTATGGTTTTGAGTTTGACATGTGGTAGATACTATACAGTATAGCACATTTTGCTTGTATTTGTCCATTCACTATGACAATTTCAATGTCATTGAATCCCAATAAGCCGAGGCATTCTAGGTTGTATCTCTAAGTGTGAAAGAAACATCTCTGACTATGAAACAAAGCTTATTGTCGTGTCAGCTAGATTGTAGATGTTTTGTGTTTTCATCCTCTGGCATAACAGATGATCACGATTCTCAGGCTTTAGCTGAAACTGCACTGCTGTGGAGTGTTATGTGGTGTTTCCAATTCCTCTATAAGAGTTTTGGAAAACATCTGGGTCATTACTTTCAAAGGGTTTAGATTGAAGATCTTATTAGTATTATTGTAAGAGAATGTAAGAAGATTACATTTATAGAAGCTGAATTTTTTACAGCAATGTAGCATGCTTATGATGATATGTGGCTATATAGTACATCACAAGGTAATTACAAGCATCCAAAACTTTAAAATAACCTAAAATAATTCCGAATTGATATTAAAGTGTGCTACTGCATCTTTGTATCAATGCTGTGATTTTAAAGCATTTGTTATTCATGGCATTATTTAAATATAATGCATGAAATCAAAACTAGATTGTGAAGCTGCCACTGCTGGAAAGCTAAACGACAAGAAGAATAAAATTTTGGTAAGCTTTTTCACTGTCTAAGGAGGTTTTGTTGACCTTGATTTCATTGTGGGCATTATCTGTTAAGCTCACATTTCTCAGTCTTTGCATCTTCAGGTCCAAAGTCCAAATGGATCATCTGTAACTCACATGCCATCTCTACCAGATCTTTCCTCAAGAGAAGTGTCTTTAGATTTAGATTCCGCATCTCAGAAGGCTTCTCCTTGTAGACAATATATTCAACATGACACAATTGAATATTATTATGCATTCTAACCATGGTGTGTATTATATTTGAAGTAGAACATAATCTCATAATTGTGTTTACATAATGAAGACATATGAACTTCTTTCCCTCTTCCAAGCAGAGGATTTCTATACCTGATAAAACAAATGTATGGCAATTTGCTATAGCTCAAAAAATTAATTGTAAGTGCCCAATTTGCAAGTCCCTTCGTGCTTATGTCTGCTTTCACAAGCATTAACTCACTTAAGAATTTCCATTATAGAGGCAATTAATTGCTTGCAAATTGTCAAAGAATACCCTCCATGTCTAATTATCCTTTACACACACCCATATAGATGCATGCCTCCTGTATAAAGTGGTCAGGGTAAATGACACAAAGTATGGTCATAAGGATTAAAATAAATATGGGATGGAAAGACCTCTCAACTTCCCTCCCCAGGCACTATAAAATAATGAATGGAATGGGAAAACCTCTCAACATCCCTTCCCAAAAACTCACATGCATATTCATAGAGCTGCCTAAAAATCTACATCTGCATTCTGTACAGATGATTTAAACATTGGACACATAATTGTATAATAGAAATTTGTATATATATGCATGAATATGTACATGCATATGTATATCCATAGTAACAAAAATCTTTCTTGGTAATAAATTGGCAAACTGAAAAGTAAATATTTTTTCAATTAATTGGAAATAATTGGCTTAGGGAGGGAAACGATTAAAAAGATTGCTGCAGAAATCAGCTAAAACCCCAACTTTCAAAATGTTTTTGGCCACACAATTGCCATTTTATTAGGAAAATTTGCGATTTCCAATATATTGCAAAATTTTCCTATAAAATTACTAAAAGAGTCTGGTGAAGAATAATGAGTTTTTGCAGATTTCTTCAACTATGATAGATACATGTACCTATAAGTAGACATGTATAATGTATGATTAAATATATGTTTATTCACATGCATTTATAGAATTACTTCAAAATCTCTTTATGTATTGTTCATGGATGAACCAAGAATTGGCAAATAAAAGATAATTGTAGAGTAGAAATGTGTGTTATATACACTCGTGTACCTACTATTTACATGTAGATACACATATATTTACAAAATCTTACATGATTAACATATGGGTGGGGTACACACCTGTTGCAAGATTGTTGGAAGCATGAATGCTGATGATATTCCTATGGGGGAGTATTGTAGATATGTTACTATGATGATATGTTACATTCATGACTGACTCTGTCATTGATGTGACATATCTAGAATACTCCCCCATAGGAATATTATCAGCATTCATGCTTCCAACAATCTTGCAACAATCTCCCCCTTTGGCATTGATGGCAACATGGATGAAAAACATCTAGTTTCAAGAAGAGAAGAAATTCAAAGTGTATCAAATGGATGTCAAGTCAACATTTTTGAATGGAGAATTTGAAGAAGTGTACATTGAGTAGCTTGAAGGTTGTCCTTTGACAGATGACAAGGACATAGTATGCAGATTGAGGAAAGCATTGTATAGCTTGAAGCAAGCACCCAAAACCTGGTATGCAAGGTTGGACAAGCATATGACAAAGCTTGGATATAACAAAGGTATGGCAGATAGTAATCTCTATTGGAAAGAAATTGATGACAGTTTGATGATTTTAGTAATATTTGTTGATGATATCATATTTGGAGGAAATGGTGAAGAAAGTGAGAAGTTTGTAGAAGAAATGAAGAAAAAATTTGAAATGAGTATGATAGGAGAGATGAAATTCTAGGATTATAGATTGTATAGAATAAAGAAGGAATTTATATTTCTCAGACTAAGTACTTGAAGGATTTACTGAAAAGATTTGGTTTGTAAACATGCAAACCTGTTGGAACATCTATGGTAACTGGACACAAGTTATCTACAAAGGATGAGAACCTATTGTTGAGTAGAAGAAGTACAAATCTATGATTGGAGGATTCCAATAACTAACTCACATAAGACCGGATATAGCAAATGCAGTTGGAATTGTTGCATGATTCAAAGTTGATCCCAGAGAAGCACATTATGCAGCAGTTAGAAGGATATTTAGATATCTGAGTTCAGAATGTGGTATGACAGATCTAATGATATTACTCTAAGTGCTTATACTGATGCTGATTGGGCAGGCAATATGGATGACAGAAAGAGCACCAGTGGTGGAGCCTTCTTTCTTGGAGGAAGATTGGTCTCTTGGTTAAGCAAGAAGTAGGATTGCACATCACAAAGTACAACGGAAGCAGAATATGTTGCAGCAACAAACAATTGTAATCAAGTTGTTTGGATTAAGTAGATGCCGAAGGATATAAGAATAAAAATCAATGAACCTGTTGTCATACACTGTGACAATACAAGCACGGTAAATATGTCTAAGAATCCAGTGTTGCATTCAAGGACTAAGCACATTTCTATTATCACATGTTGAGAGAGAAAGTTGCAGAAAAGGAAATTAGATTGGAGTATGTGAGCACTAAAGAGCAGATTGTAGATATTTCTACTAAGCCTCTTCCCAAAGAGACTTTTGAGTATTTGCGAGGTATGCTTGGGGTTATGCCCCTTCCTACATCAGAGTAGAAGATGCAAAAGTGCATCAGTCCAGTGTAACAGAGCACCATTGTTGTTTGGACTGAATGCTGATGCTTCCTGTATGGGGGAGTATCTGTGATGGACAGAGTCATCTAGGACTCTTGTTGGATATTGTTTTGAACAATGTCTTCGGACACTTGAGCTAAGTAAGAATCAGTTGTTGCAGTAAAGTTGGTTGTTGAAACCTTTGACATTGATGTCAATGGGGGAGAAGTTTGGCATGAAAAACATGGAAAAACAACATGTATAGCATGATAGTTGGAGAAGTTCGGCATGAGTACAGTAAGTTCGGTAGAAGTACAACATGGAATGATAGTTTGACAAAAAACACATTGAGGTATCTCAATGGGGGAGAATGATTGATGAAGAGGATTTGAAAAGAAAGATGAACAGTCTTTTTGTTGGTATTCTTGAAACTAGATGTTTTTTATTTATGTTGCCATCAATGCCAAAGGGGGAGATTGTTGGAAGATTGTTGGAAGCATGAATGTTGATGATATTCCTATGGGTGCGTATTGTAGATATGTTACTATGATGGCATGTTACATTCATGATTGAGTTTGTCATTGATGTCAACATAACAGTTTTCTGTGGTATTTGACAAAAGAATAGCGGAAAGATCAAGTTGATATGGACAGCTAGTTGAGTATTTTAACTATCTGAGGTTATTGGAGATACTTCTGAGTATCTAGTATATGCAATTAACGTCAGAAGAAGAAATGATAAGTCTGAAAGAAGTTATGTAAGTTTTGATGATGTTTGTTCTGAGATAAAGTTTATAGAGGCATGTTCTGGTAAACTTGTTATATTTCATAGCAAAGTTGTTATTTCGAGAATCGAGGTTGAGGATATGAAGAAGACATGTTGGTGATGACGTGGCTAAGATCGCTTGTCATAATATTGCATGTATGGAAAGATATTCAACTTGCAAGGTGGAAGATTAATGTTATCGCTAAGTGTAACATGTTCTTAATGTGGTCCTATAACGATTAATTGAGAAGGTCCAACAATCGATTCAGGGAATTGGTTTATGGACTCGGTATAAAGGAAGGACATTTTCCTTTATCACATAGCATGTTGATGATTGATGATAAGCAACAGTAAGAGTGGAATGCGAAGTTGAGTAGAGCAGTGCGGAAGTGAAGGAAACTTCATTGTCAAGGTTTTGCTGAGTGATCCGAGGTTTGATAGTTGGATCTGAGTTCATGATTTGGTCTACAAGGTCTAATAGTGATTGGCTCGGTTGATAGAACAAAGGAAAGAAGAACATAACAGTAAATTACTTGTTTGAGCAGTGACCTCTTCTTGTAGTTGAAATTGCATGTTTGGGTAGTGGGCTCTTCTTGCATACATTGTACCACAACTCCTAATAGTGTTGGCATAACTCCTAACAGGGATTCAAAGTCTCCTAACAGGGATTCAAAGTCTCCTAACAGGGACTCTATGTACTAAATGTTGTAATAGATTCCTAACAGGGTCCATCCTCTAACAGGGAATATTTATATTAGTACATCATCTTGTGGGCATTATTCCCACTTGGGTTTTCCCTCTGATCAAGGGTTTCCCTAGTTAACATATCTGATGTAATCGTCTATGTGCATCTTTTTATGGTTGCTATTTACTTTGGTTGAATGGTTAAGTTTGTTTAAAGAAGATAAATGTATTAATTGTTGGATAACTGATTCACCCCCCACTCCCCCTTCAATTATCTTGGTGGATTATTGTTTCTAACAATACCAGCTATGGTGCACTAGAGATTTGGATTTCCTTGTGTTGAACATAAGGTTGAATACACCTACCCATGTGTTTAATTTGTGCTTCAACTCAACTTTGCACTTTTAAGGCTTAAATGTGAGTGATAAATAACATAGTTCTTATAGTTGGGCTTGGCGTGGACTCAACAAGGTTGACTCGACTCGGGACTTGGCAAAAAGTCTACAGGACTTTGGTAGAAACTCGACAAGACTCGACTAAGTTGACACGAGTTGTTGGAGTCAGAAGTCACTAGGACTTGGCCACAGTGCAATGACTTGAAACTCACTAGAACTTGGAGAGTCTTGGAGATTTCAGGAACTATGGTAAGTAGAGAACTTTGAGACAACTTTGTTAATACTTGTTATTCTTGGAGCTTTTGAAAAATCACAATAAATAAGTGTTTGTTTCAGTTGATGCGAGTTTTTGTTCTTGGCATTTTTTTTTGATCTGTATCTTTGTCAAAGTGATTTGAACTTATTGTACTGTGATGTTCCTTTGCTTTTTTTGCCCAAAAAACTACAATTATAACAAATCGGGGTTATATTTACATCTTACCAAGTAGAATTTATCTTCAAAAAGTCTGATCTAGGATTTGAGTTCTACAATCATAACATTAGAAACATATACACGTGTGATATATGGAGCTCATATATATATATATCCATTATTAGGGTTAGTTCATATCACATGATATTTTAATAATATATTAATATTTATAACAATACTTTAACACATTAGAGAAGCACGACAGGTCTGCCCAAAGCCATTCCACACTAACCATGGGAGTGGAACTTTAGCCATCTTGGCTTTGGGTTGCAAGCAACATGAACATCCACCCGATGTCCATGCCTAGTGGTATGCTTGTACCTGCTTTCCCTATCCCTGCAACATCTAAGATTTAATAGCTATTGTTATAGGGTTGGAGAGGAGATCGAATGGAGGCTCCTCGATTGTCCTATATAAGCCCAAAAGGGGAGCTTTGGCCCTCTTGGCCTCGGTGGTAGGCAAAATAGACATTCATCCGAGGTCCCTACCTAGATATGGCAATACTCATGATTCCTCTTTCCTTACACCTTCCTTCTATAATGATGGAAGTTTACAAGTGAATTACTTATACACAGATTCTATCTAAATCATATATATATATAAAATTGCTTGACAAATAATGCACTGGTGATGAGAATACCACAAGAGCAATTAATTGATTACTGCTTGTTGGAATAACCGTTCTGAAATATAGGGGTCTGTTATGCTCGGTCTCGATGTTCTTGCACTAATTTTCTAATGATGGTAATGGATGTCGTTGTATGCTGAATTTTGATTGACACTGGTGGTCTTCTTTCTCTTGATTCCACAAAACATACTTTAGATTACTAACTATATGATTCTGTTTTTTGTTTGATGCCTTATACTCTGATTTGCCCTTTATTTGAGTATTGATTGTTGACTGAGTACTAATTATTTTTCCTTTGATTCATGGCACACTATATTATCTTCAATGCTTGGAAAGAATCCTCCTTTATACTTTATTGGTGGAAGGGTCACCACCTTTCATAAAGAATTGAGTGACCACTTTTCATTGTTGCCTTTTGAGAATAATATATTTGTGTAGAAGGAAATTCACCAATTTCGAGATTGGTTAAAATCTCAAGGGATGATCCCCTTGCGCCACCTCCCTTTAACTAGTGCTTATATTTTGACTATTGGAATAAAAAAACATAAACTACAATCGATTGTCGATCTCTGCTAGCTTATTGCCTTGGACACCCACATGGGTTGAGGATGACAATGCGGGTGCATGATGTTGCCTTTTGAGAATAATATATTTGTGTAGAAGGAAATTCTCCAACTTTGAGACTATTTGAAATCTCAAGGGATGAGCCCCTTGTGCCACCTCCTTTCAACTAGCGCATATAGTTTGACTACTTGAAACAAAAAAATATAAACCACAATGAATTCTCTATCTCTACTAGCTTATTGCCTTGGACTCCCACCTGGGTTGAGGATGACAATGTATGTGCATGACATTTGTGTGATGCTCATTTGTCTAGTATGTGCAGAGTATAAAGGTTAAAATAGAAACCAAAAACTCATTGGAATAACAAGAATAGACTAATCTAATAACTAACAAATATTCTTTTATAGTAAGTTACAAATATTGCAATTTTATATACATCAATATATTCAACATGATATAAATAAAATTTACCTTTAACAATTCCAATCTCGAGAAAGTCTTGAAAATTACCTGTGACATGATGGTTCACCATAAACATCTAGGTCTTCTTGCCCTCTTGGTATAATTTTTTCACGCACTTTGTTTGGGTGCCAATTGCTTGCATCACCAAATTGAGAGAGTGCATGTGTGTGGTGTCCAAAAAATGTTTTCATAAATTGCTTCAACCAAAGCACTTGCAGCCTTATAATTTTTTGAATTGTCTGTGATTACTAGGACCACATTCTCATAACCTACCATCTCTATAGAGTCAATGAGGATGTTGGAAATGAACTCTGCATCTTTGACTTCCCCTTCACAATTAACCACCCTCAAAAAAATTGTCCCCATGGGGGAGATCACAATAACATTTACTAGTGGACGGTTTTTGCAATCTTTCCATCCTCTTCAGGAACAATAGAAACACCAAATTCAATACAAGAATCTCTAATTGGTTTATGAACTCTGCATCTTTGACTTCACAATCAATCGTTGTCAAAAACATTTTCCCTATGGGGGACACCGCTATAACATTTATCAATGGACGTTTTTCAGAATCTGTCCATCCCCGTCAGAAACAATAGAAACACCAAATTCTATACAAGAATCTCTAATTGGTTTCAATAAGGTCTCTACATAATTCTTCTCTCTTTGCAATAAGGTGGTGCACACCTTTTCAGGCCCAAGGCTTGTGAACCTAGGAGGTGCACTCTGGACTTTGAACACCATTTACCGCCAATATGGTGATCTCACCAAAATGAATGGAAGACCATTGACATAGATGCAATGTGCAATTTTTGTTCATCAATTCTCTTGCTTCCATTTTAAATGCTTTGTCTAGTGGACCTCTTTTGTGGATGGGAACTTCTATTTCAGCTTCGTCTTCTCTAGAAGGTATAGGCTTGTGGATGTTTGGAGGCTTATTACTTTACAATGGGTAAATTCAGTTTCTAACTATAAAGATTAGTACAAATTTGTATACATATCTATTGAACATGACAGATATAAAATTAAATAAATAAATAAAATTTACCTTCAACAACTTTAGTCTCGAAAAAGTTTTGAAAATTGCTTGTGACATATTGTGGTTTGTCACAAACATTTGGATCTCCTTGCCCTCTTGGTATATTTTTTTCACCCACTCTGTATGTGTGCCAATTGCTTGCATCACCAAGTTGAGGGAGTGCACAATGACTGGTGTCCAAAAAGTGTTCTCTTATCTTTTCTCAACCAAAGCACCTGTACCCCTACAAAATTCTGCATTGTCGCTAATTACTTGGACCACATTCTCATAATCCACCATCTCTATGGAGTCAATGAGGCTTGTGGAACTGCACTCAGCATCTTTGACTTACCCTTCACAATCAAATGCCCTCAAAAACATTGCTCCTATGGGGGGACACTACAATAACATTTATCAATGTATGGTTTTTGCAATCTTTCCATCCATCTGAAACAATAGAAACATTGAATTCAATCCAAGAATCTGTAATCGGTTTCAATGAGGCCTCTACAAAATTCTTCTCTTTTTGCAATAAGGTGGTATACACTTTTTCATACCCAGGCTTGTGAAACCAAGAGGTGCATTTTGGATTGGTGACATCATTTTCTACCAATATGGTGATCTCACAAAGTTGAATGGAAGACCATTGACACATATGCAACAGGCAATTGTTTTTGTTCAGCAATATCTCTTGCTTCCATTTTAAAATGCTTTGTCCAATGGACCTTTTTTGTAGGCAGGTATTCTATTTTTTCTTCATCTTTTGTAGAGGGTATAGGCAAGAAGGGATGTTTGGAGGCTGCTACTCATTGTTTTTTCTTTCCGGAAGTATAAGCTCTTTGTTTTTCTTCTTCCAATCATTTTATCAACATCTTGTTCTTTTAACTGCTTCTATTTGTGCAGGAGACAATCCCCTCTTATCTGAGCCCTCACACATTGAAATCCCTTAAACAGCAAGCCCTGTAAAGTGAAGTTTCACTTGAGAATGTGAGCTATTTCTTCGTAAATTACATAAATTATACTTTTTAACATATTCCCCACCTCCTGGAATTTGTAACATACTTGTGGCATGTCTCCATAAACGAGATCCTTAACCAACTTTTAGTTTTTGGTTTCCTTCCCTACCCATTTGACTTTGACTACTGGCCATTCTTGCAATCTGATTTTTGGCAAAACAAATCAGGAAAAAAAACTAATAAAAGCAAGCATACAAGTGCAAACGACGAAGAAAAAAACTAATAAATGCAAGCATACAGATATAAAAACATTATGACAAAGATTTTTTTTTTTCCGTCTTTCTTTCTTTTTTTTTTTGAAAAAATTTGGAAAAAATCACCACAAACTTCAAAAAATTTCATCAAAATCTAAAAATAATTCATTAAAATACTAAAAAGAATAGTGTCAAATGCTTACCTAGACTGTTAAATCTCCTTTGTGGAAGCTATCTGACACTCCATGAACAATCTCCTTTGAAAAAAACCAATTGCCTTTGGAAAGGCCAAAATGGAGACAAAATGAGAAGAGAGCAAATAAAATGTATTTTAAAAGGTTGAAAACTTGAATGACCTCATGAAGGGCTGTTTTCCTTTCGAAAGGCCAAAATGGAAATAAAATGCTAAGTTATCATATTCACCCTCCCCAGGCCAAAATTGGTGGTTGGTTTGCTCTGAAGTCTGGTTCGATTCGAAATCGAATCATATTTGCCCTTTTTCTGACAAATTCATTGCAAAGTCAATGTGCAGGACCCTGCTCGATTTGGCAACAAATTTGTGATGTCATTCGTTTTTCCGTCGAACCCAGAATGACCTGTCAGCAAATTTGGTGTGTGACAAATTTGTTGACTTTTCTAAATTCATTTTTAACGTTTTTCTGGCAAATAAAACAACAAACCTAAAACACGAGCATTATTTCCTTCCTCCCGCAATGGAAAACACATTTCTTCCTGCGCAATGGCAATGAAATTTCTTCCTATACGACAGCAAAGGCAGTTGCAGTGTTTACTTGCTGCAGAAGCAGACTTTTGTTCGCTGCTTTGTCACTGCTTTTTCTTCCTACCATGATTGTCTGCCGCATTAAACTTGTGGTGCCATTTCATTAAGTTCTTAATTTTATTTTGTAATGATTCTTGTATGCAACTGATTGTGTCAACAGGTGTTGGTTGAAAATAGGTTGCAGCCAAATGCTGGTTGAACCATTATTCTTTACGAACTTATACATGTCTGTTTGGGAGTTGAAAAAGATGAAGAGCAGATTATGAGAAGACTATTCATATGTGAATGTTGTATATGTTTTGGTTGTGCTCGTGAATTAATTACAATGTAATTGGAAGGATTTTGACATGTTGAGAGACAGAGACATCACTTGCAGACTCTAACAGATGATGTAAATGCTGAAGAAGTTGTATTGCTGTCAGATTAATTTGTCTAGAAGGTTGGTCAGAAATGATTTGAGAACAGCGTTTCAAGTATATTGTTCTGATTATAGGCTATTGAAAAACTAACAGTGATCACTGAATTAATGATAAGCACACAATGAATTTCGCATGGAGTTATGTATGGAGGTTGTGCTATTGACATTATTCAGCAGAACAAAGAACTCCCACCATTAACATTGACCAGTTTTGCAGGGAGCATTTTTTCATTTGGGCGGAAGTGATGTTTTGTGGACTATGTCTACAAATACTAATTATTAATATTATTTATTTTTTACCCTATAATAATATTAACATTTGTTTTATGATATTTGTATATTTATTTTATTTAATATTATTATATAGTTATATTAAAATTATCATTATAATAATATATTATTTAATTATATTTAAATAGTATATCATATTATTGTCTTGATGATTATAATAATATATTTTTATTTTTTATTTGAAAAAAAAAATCTTGTACTAGCCGAACCCAAAACAAACCGAACCCAGCCCAAAAAAATTTCGAGTGAATGTCGAACCCAAATATCAAACCCACATACAAACCAAAATCCGAACCGACAACTTGGATAAAATGCGAAGAGAGCAAATAAAATGTTTTTTTAAAGGTTGGATGGCCTCATGAAGGGCTCTTTTAGGGTTTTAAGTTTTACAAAACGAATAAAGAGAAAAAACATTTTATTTTTATATTTTTAGTGGTATTTGAAATTTGGGCCTCGAATGTGCCTAGGTGAGTTCGAATGTTCCCCTAATGTGTCTAGGGCACGCATCCAGGCTTGTGGATGGACTTGGATGAGCTTGGTGCACATTTTGCTGCATTAAAAAGCCAGGATATGTATCCAATGCAGACTCGACCATATCTAGAGTAAAAATCCGGACCTGGTTCGCACCTCTAGGATGGGAATCTGGTAACTAAGTCTGTTTCCATTAATTGCTCTTTTCAATTGACGATTGTTGTATGGCGGATTAACAATAAATTGATCTCCCTTTGATATTGTTGTGAGGTTTTCACACCATCATCCCAAAATTTTGGGGACCCCCCTTTTTTTTGATCGCCATGGCAAATTTTTGGATTGTCCAACAATTTTGATTTTTCGAGAATTTTGAGCCTTGGACACTTTCGGGCCAATGGGAGAGGGTTAGATTTATTTTCACCCGATTTCAACTTGATTTTTCAGGGCCACCAATTTCATCCTTAGGCCGAACAAATTTTAAAGAACAACTCTTGGTAGGATAAAATTGTGAATTTTGTACTTAGACATTTTCTTTTGAAAATTTGGATATAATTGTATAAATATGGATAATTTTCAAAAAATGAAATTTTTGTTAAATTTGGTCTTTTGGAAAATCTTAATATTTTTTTTGATGAAGAAAATTAATTTTTGTGATGGTGAAATAAAATTGCAAAATCGATTTTTGGCTCTAGGAGAAATTTTATTTGATTTTTGTCAAATTTTTTTTTATTGGCATAGCAAAATCGATTTGGGTAAAAATTGCAAAAAAAGGGCTTTAATAGATTAAAATTGCCTTGAAAACTTTTTTCCTTTAATGAAATTGGTAATTTAATATTGAAAAATGGCTTTTGGTTAGCCAAAATCCAATTTTAATGACATGTTAATTACTAAATCCTCATTAAATGGAAATATTTAACATCTCCAAGGCACCATTTAATTTCCTTTTGCAATTTAGAACTAATTGGCAATTTAAAAAGGCAATTTTCATTTTGGAAAAATTAATATTTAGCTAAGTATTTAATTGTGGGCCATAATTTTGCATTAATTATTGTTTTTCTTTCTCCCAGGGTCCAAGTCGGCCAGCTTGGGGGGAATAAGAAAGTTGGGTATAAGAGGAGGCCTCTCTCCCATTTCTTTCTCACTTCTCACTTCTCCTTCTCAAGGTGTTGGTGATTTTGCAAGAGCAGATCTGCACTCTTCTTGCTTGGCGAAATTAGTGGGAGCTGAAATTTGTGGAGGGCGAAATTTGTGGGAGCCGAAATTTGTGGAAGATAAAATTCTGATTTTTTCAAGAGGTTGCGATTTTTGCCCTAGGTTGGGTAATTTTATTTGGAGGTGAATTGCATGATAAATTTTTGATTTGCAAGGGATTTGAAGTTCTTAAGGTCTTGTCCTAGGTTCCGAAAAGTCGCTGTAAGATTATTGGTTAAGGTGAATTTTCATCATCTAGAGTTGCAAGGGGTCCTTAAGCTGACACCCTTTTTTCGTTCTAGTCTAAGGATTGCTCCTCTTGTTTCTTCTTGCCTTCTGGTCCACCACTCTACCATCCCGTAATAGGGCGAGGAGCATGGAGGATGTTAGTGCAAGTAAGAATCCCAAGCGGGCAAACACTAAGAAAGAGAAAGAGGATATGATGCCAAAAACTCCATTCTTCTCGAAAATGAAGAGAATAACCGACACCAATATCAATATAGTGGACATGATACGGATGAGGGACAAACTAAAGGAAGGACAATCCCCCTTGGCTATAGGTAGAGGTAATTTCAAATCATCTAGAGTTGCAAGGGGTCCTTAAGCTAACATCCTTCTTTCGTTCTAGTCTAAGGATTGCTTCCCTTGGTTCTACTTGCCTTTTGGTCCACCACTCTACCATCCCGTAATAGGGCGACGAGCATGGAGGATGTTAGTGCAAGTAAGAATCCCAAGCGGACAAGACTAAGAAAGACAAAGAGGATATGATACCCAAAACACCCTTCTTCTCAAAAAATGAGGCGAATAACCAATACCAATGGCGGTACTATAAAAGGATATACAAAAGGCAGTTGCACATCACAACCCAAGCATCGACACTTCCATTTCAACCATGATGAGCGACGTTGGGGTGGCACTTGATTTTGAGGATATCAGAGAAGAGGATGTCAATGAAACAGATTTTGGATCGAGGTTGGATGGGTTGGGGAAGGTTGCTATCAAGAAGAAGCATTTGGGCACCCTTTCCTCTCTCAATGCTTTTATTGGATTTGAAAAAGAATATGAGAAGGATCACGAAAGGATACTACAAGCAGCAAGTGGCGTGGCGAAGTCAGCGGAATTCGGGGCAAAGCACACACCTTGTCCTCCAATGGAAGAAGTTAACGAAAGGTTAGCTAAGTTCATTGCCTTAGCTAGAAAAGGGAAGATTTATATTAGAAGATCATTTGATGTAAGCCCAAGTGGCAATTTCCCTTTCTTCTAGAATAGGACAAGTGTCTATTTCTGATTGGCCACCATTTTGGTGCCTTCTCATTGGTTGCCACTTTTTGCATTTTTTCCATTGGTCTATTGATGAGGTGGCAGCTTCTCATTGGCCGATGGGGTGGCAACCCTAATTAGGGTTTTGAGGATCCAATCTGGATCGTTGATCTTGTTTTGATCTCCACCGTCCGTTGTATTTCTGGCCCCTATAAAAGGCCATTTGCTCTCATTTGTAAAAGGGTTAGAGAAATTGTTGCGAAGATAATACCAAAATTGCTCTCTTTTTGATTGTTGCGATTTGCATGATGATTAAGAATATTGGGTATTACTGCATGTTTTCTACTTCCACTTAGTTAGATTTCATTTCAAGTTATTAAAGTTGGTTTCATTTCAAGTTGTCTAAGTGAGGTTAAAGTAGATAGATAGTTGTATGGTAGCATTGGTAAATGTTTGATAGGGATCAATACTAGACCACTAGCATCCTAGTGGCTGGTTGGGAAGCTTTGTGTGGTAAACTAGTTTATTATTCCTTTGAATTGTTGCACCTGTGGAAGTGAGGCCGCTGGTCAACTCTCATTAGGTTCGATCCCCGTCCATTTGCTAACCTTCCATTCATAGGAGTAGGAGTAGAATAGTGAGTAGTTGGGTAGTCGAAGTTTAAAGAGAGAAGTTAGGAAAGTAAGTCAAGCATCAGAATTCATCCATTCACCTTCCACCATCACCGCTTTCCATCAACATCATCATCGGCAGACACACCCTCCATCACCATCACTATCAACATTATTTGCCTCTGCACATTTCACAAACCCATCATCATCTCCATCATTCCGCCAAAGTCCAAGTCATCTTCGAATGAATAGCGTAAGGCCGCCTACGTGATTACCAGCAAATCACATCGATAAAACTGAGCGAGTATCCAACGGTGTAAGGAACATTGGAGCTATTGCTTATGTCTTCATGAGTAATAACTAAACTAGGAAGGAATAAAGTTATATATTCTCATATTCTAGAATAAAATTTGTCTGCCATGCAACTAAACTAGGAAGGAATACTTGCAGGTCATGGCATAAGTTCTGTCAGATTAACTACTTTCTTTAGACTGCAATTCTGCCATTGCTTCCAGCTTCTCATTTTATGAAATGATTATTAGGAAAATTATTCAGCACTAAGATGGCTTTTTTTGAAGTATCTTATAGACAGAATATCAATTATTGAAACAACATTGGAACTGGATAAAATGTGGAATAGATAGGTGTGGCCAAAGGTTTCCACCATCATTATGTTTTTTCTCAATGATGCATAAATATTTGCTAGGGTGCTGGGTCTGCTACTGATTCTGGTATAGACAGAGGATCAATTTTTGAAACAACATTGGAAGTGGATCAAAATGTGGAATAGATAGGTGCGGCCAAAGGTTTCCACCATCTTTATGTTTTTTCTTAATGATGCATAAATATTTGCTAGGGTGCTGGGTCTGGTACTGATTCTGGTATAGACAGAGGACAATTTTTGAAATGACATAGGAACTGATCAAAGTTGTGGAATAGTTAGGTGTGGCCAATGGTGATCACCATCTTTATGTTTGCTCCCAATGATGTACAAATATTTTTTAGGTTGCCGGTTCTAGTACTCATCCTGTTTTGGGTCCATGATCCAGTTTGTTGGTTTGATTAATTTTTTTGTAGGGTTTACTGCTTCTGGTATAGACAGAGGACAATTTTTGAAACAACATATCACCATCTTTATGTTTGCTCCCAATGATGTACAAATATTTTTTAGGTTGCTGGTTCTAGTACTGATCTTGGTTTGGGTCCATGATCCGGTTTGTTGGTTTGTTTAATTTTTTTGTAGGGTTTGGATTCAAATTACGCTGTTTCATAATTCAAGTAAGGAAAGCTATACATTCACCAAATATATTAGTAATTTACTATTTATGATCCCTAATGTACATGACACCCTTATTTTCATTTCAATTTGAGAAGAAGAAGATTTGAATGTAACAACGTTGCTTAGATACCAATCACAACAGGTCTCCCTCAAAGTTTACAGATTCAAGCCCTTATCCTATCTTGGGACCTGGCCGCAAGGTTCTAAGGGATGCTGATCCATAGCCTATCTTCGGAATCAATCCATTGGCTGGATTTAGACAGGCCTCGCCCTGCAAACACCTCTTTCCTCCCTTCTCAGATACTATATATATATATATTTCTTGTTTATTACAATTATTCTTTTTATTAGAGAAATGTAAGATGCTGAAGTATACCTGCCAACAGTTTGTTGATTATAACTTAATATTCTGATAGCTTCAACTTATTGACTGCTGCCAACAATACATATGATCCCTTGCTCAATCCATTTGGTCTGTAATCCACATTTGTATAATAATCTCCTGTTTATTTAACATCCCCCTTTCCCCCCCTCCCCCCCGTGCAATATTGAGTTCCATTATATACCTTGTGAGATGAAGGGTTGCATTTCTTAAATAATCAAAAGACACAATACTTGTAGATCATCACTCTCTTAATAATAGTTTGATTTTCCAGTTGCATAACTCTTCATGATGATTTGTTTATTATTGTTGCCTACCATAATAGATTTCTTTAATTGTATGCGTTAATCTTCCAACATAACTCACATCGATAATGATAATCATTATTATAGACCATGCTTCCAAGTATATCAAATCTGTTACGAAAATGATACCGATTGTTTATCATAGGTCCTTAACTAATTGCTTCAGCAATAATCCTCATAACAAATGGGTTTATACTCTATTGTGACTGGGCCTTCATAATTCAATGGAAGTTTAAAATGAACTCTACTACTTATCGTGGAAAGATATATTGGCTGTGTCAGAACATTCACTCAGTTATCTTCACTAAGGTAGTCAATGTTGGTTTGTCCTTATTTTCATTCAAACAGTCTCTTATTTGTTTTTGAAACCCTGGTCCGTAGTATAGGCAGCATTGAAGAGTGCTCATAATTTCTATACTCCATAACAGGCATGGAAGTATGAGGAGGTAAAGTGCAGAGCTCAGAACCTTGACTATCGATTTAAGGGCCAAAATCTCTTAAGTTGCTTAGCATTGATAAATGATGATATTATTGGCAGTGATATTAATCTTATTCAGATTAGCAAATTGCTCCTTTCCTGTTTACTCCCACCATGGTCAATATGACACCTCCTTCCACCTTTCATCTTCCCATATGGTCGACATTGTGTAATACAAGTTTATATCCTGTATCTTTGAATCAACACTTATCAATGTCATTACTTTTCTTTTTACATCAATCAATATTGTTATTGTTCTTATTGTCTTTAGCTGATGTTTATGATTTCTTTGTTTAGGAAATTTATTATTTATATACTTTATTTTATATTATTATAATTATTTATTATTAAATTCTATTTTAGGAAGGGGATATCACATCGTCCAGACAAAACACATTTAAAAACCATAAATATAAATAACTGCTACGCTTGTCTGCTCTAATAATGTTGAACAATGTTTGTTGGTAAAAAAAAAAAAATTATAATGAAAATAAGATGAAATGCAACAAATTTCTAGTTCACAAAATTATTTGTTCGTAGGAAAATTAAAAAATAATAACAATAGTTAATAATTTACAAACAAAATTACAGGTTTTACTATCCTTTCCAAAACAAGAACCTATTATTTTAGAAAGAAGAAAAGAAGGGAGGTGAATTGTGTAGTCAATCTTATATAATTTCAGAGTTACGGATAAGAAAGTAGGATGGTATGGGAAATTCAGAAGTTAGTAGTGCAGCACAATTTTTCTGTCATGGACAGATCTTGCATTTTCAACATTACGAAGAGCCTTCCAAGATAGATTTGGTGCAATTATTGAAAGAGGTGAGCCACCACTACACTGAATACCCTAACTTGTTATATTACTAATAAATTATCATGATAATAATCCTCATCTGGGATGGGATACAATGGAGAACAGGGACACAGCAGATGAGATTTTGCAAAGACTTTAACTTAGATCCTTACTAGACCCATAGGCGAACAGGACCGGTACCTTGTTTCGGTGCAAATTGAACCCGAATCTGGCTTGTTGGCAGGAAAATCTGGTAACCAAGCATATTTATATTGATGAGAGTAATCACTTGATCAGGCTATTATCTAAAAAAAAAGGATAACTCAAGGGAGTCAAAGTATACGCACAAATGCAACTTTTAAAAAATGAGATAAATATACATAATTCTAAAACTAAATCATTTCATAGTATGAATGTATGAATCAAAGGCATTACAATTATAAGAAAATAAAATAAAAAAATTAAAATTTTATATTTTTTGGATGAATCCGGATCTAGATCAGATGGGCACAAATCCGGTAACTAGGTTTAAACTTTAAGCTGTTGCTCTGAATGTCTATACAACTTCTGGATTTTCTATTTCCTAGAACCACATCTCAAAAGGACCTATGCAACTTCAGGAATCAAAACAAGCTCCATATGTTAGTTAATTACTTGGGATTAGAAATGTGATAGCTACGGTTTATTTGTATAGAATAAATGTAGCAAGTAATTTTGGTGTTGGTATATTTTTTATGGTCATTGTAACCCACATGTCATTTACAATTGTAAGCATATGGTAATGTTTGTCAAGACCATGTATTGAGCATAATCATTACCTTGTGTCGCGATACCATGCCAATTTGAATGGCTATTTTCCTGAGTTACCGGATTCAGACCTTGGAGCTCTGGTCCGGGTCTGCTACGGTCCGGGCTAGGTTTGTACTTGGGCTTGTGGGTCCAGCGCGGACCTAGGGGGACCCACAGGTCCAAGTATGGACCTTCCTCGGACCCACCATGGACCTGGTAGAATTCGGGAGGACCGGTGATATGTGGGGCCAAAAAGTGGCAATAAAAACATTAAAAAATGAGTTTTTTTATTGTTTTTTTTTTGCAAACCCTAAAGTAAGGCATATTAGATGCTTTTCATTCATCTAATCTCTCATTTGCTTTCTCATTTTGCTCTCTCATTTTGGTGTGGCCATTTTGCAAGTTTGAAGAGAAGGTTGTAGAGATTGTTTGTGGAGTCTCAAATCCTTCAAATAATCAGTGCTGAGTGTTCCAGGTATGCATTTGATCCTTCTTTTTGCTTCTTTCATAGTTTGTTTTTAGTTTTTTTAATATTTATTGTTGTAATTTTTTTATCAAGTTTTGTATAAGTTCTGAAATATTTTTTTAAATTGTTTTTTTATAGATTGCAAGAATCATAGAATGAGTAGTCAGGGTTCAGTGGGTGGAGAGGGATCCAAAAGATTTAAAATTGATAAAAGCTCTCCTTTGTGGAAGTATATAACAAGAATTGAGCAATGTGTTGGAGGGGGAGGGTATATATGGAAATGCAATTTTTGCCAAAACCAATATAGAAGCTCATATTATCGGGTTAAACATCATTTGATAGGCCCACCAGATCAAGGGATTACCAGAGGGAGGTAAAAAGGGGTTGCCAGCGCCTCAAATAACAGGCATGTTAAAAGAACAACAAGAAGCTGATAGGTTAGTGTCAACGGTGAAAAAAGATAAATCAAAGCAAAAACCACCAACACCAACCTCTCAAATAACCACTAGACCACATCCCTTCCTACCTACCCCATCTGTGGATGAAGATGAAATAGAAACACCCCCATCCCACAAGAGAGGCCCATTAGATAAGGCATTTGAAAATGAAAAGAGAGAAATTGCTGACATAAAGATTGGGTATTGCCTCATTACGAATGGTGTTTCATTTAATCTAGTGAGATCACCTTATTGGAGAGAGATGCTGCAAGCAATAAATGAAGCACCTCGTGGTTACCGAGGCTCTGGATATGAAAAGTTGAGAACCACCATATTGCATAATGAGAGAAAAAATGTAGAAAACCTCCTCAAACCAATAAGAGATTCTTGGATCCAAATGGGGTTGAGCATTGTTTCTGATGGATGGAAAGATTGCAAAAATTGTCAATTAATAAATGTGATTGTTGTCTGCCCCAAGGGGGCTATGTTTTCGAGGGCGGTTGATTGTGAAGGGTAGGTGAAGGATGCAAATTTTATTGCCGAACTTCTCATTGAATCCATAGAGTCCGTGGGAGTTGACAATGTTGTCCAAGTAATAACAGACAATGCTAAAGTTTGTAAGGCTTGCAGGTGCTTTGGTAGAAGCACGATATGAGCATATCTTTTGGACACCATGCACTGTCCACTCCTTGAACTTGGTGATGAAAGCAATTGGCACCCAAATTGAATGGATGAAAAAAGTGTATGAGGAGGGTGAGCAAATCCAAATGTTTGTGACAAACCACCATATGTCACAATCAATTTTCAGAACTTTCTCCCGCTTGGAATTATTGAAGGTAAATTTTAAACTTTATTTAGCTTCATTTATCATTTTAAATTTTTATGTCATACTTTACATAATTTAATACATATTTTTAAATTTTTGTGTTATTATATTAACTTACAATTTGAATCAACATGGTAATAGGTTGCTGAAACAAGGTTTGCTTCACACATAATCGTCCTTAGACGACTTGTGAGGGTGAAAGAAGCATTTTGTCAAATGGTTATTAGCAACAAATGGAGTGGATGGAAGCAAGTTGATACAGAAAAGACTAAAACTGTAAAGGATTTGATCTTGAGTGATGATTTTTGGAATAGGGTGGAATATGCATTAGAACTCACCGAGCCCATCATGTCTATGCTTTGGTATGCCAACACTGATGAGCCTTGTTTGGGGGACATATATGATGCCATGGACTTCATACTAGAAAGAATGAAATCAATAAGTTAAAATTTTTATACAAGACTTTATCCTTGTCTATTGAGAAATTTTGATTTTTGATTTTAATTAAGTTATTAACACTACATCAAGATAACTTACATGTACATCATTTGACATCTTAGGTCATTTAGAGGAGAGAGCAGGATCCTGAGGATACCTTGTACAATAAGGCGAAGAAAATTGTTCTACATCACTAGAACAAGATGACTACACCTTTTCACCTCTTGGCATATGCACTTTCTCCCAGATATTATAGTGGTGAGATACTTTCTATTCCTAGTAGAGTGGCACCATATAAAGATCCTAAAGTTGCTACTGGGTATAAGAGGGCATTTAGCAAGCTCTTTAGTGATCCTTATGTGGCATCGAATGTTAGGAGAGAGTTTGTAGATTTTGTCTCAGGCAAAAATGCAGACCCCGATGCAATCAATGACCAAAGTAGAATGGATGCCATTGGATGGTGGTACGTACATGGGCAAAGTTACATGTACCTCCAACCTCTTGCCATTAAGATCTTGTCACAAGTATGTATTTAATCTTTTGTTCATTTTCTTATGGCCACTTAGCTTGTCGAATTAGCACTCTTAAATTCCTATTGTATTGTAAAATTACAATTTCTAATTTTTTAAAATTGTGTTGGTTGTCTTTCTAGGTTGCGAGTTCTTTTGCTGTTGAGTGGAATTGGAGTACATACTCCTTTATCCACTCAGTGAAGTGTAACTGGTTGGGTTCGAAGAAAGCAGAGGACTTGGTATTTATTCACAACCACTGGTGCCTCCTATCACGCAAGGATCCAGGATAGAAGAAGGGACCAAAGAAGTTGTGGGATGTATGACCCAAGACTTCTGACTTGGATATGACTGTCTAGGATATATCTAGAATTGCCTTGCTAGATGTTGAGTAGGACAAGGAGGAGGATGTGGTTGCATTTGGGGCTAGTGGAACCGGTTTGGGTTCCAATGATGAGGAAAATGATATAGATGAGGATGAAGCCATTGATCCCTCATATTTTGATGACCCATTTGAACCTTGAAGGGCATTCGCATCTTTGATAAACTATGTTTAAACATTTGTCATTGACTCATTTATGATTTACCACCATGTTTCAAACTTTATTAAATTATAATTTATTATCTATCAATTTGATGAAGTAATCTATATTTTGAAATTTCATTTTGCATTTTAGTAATTCAATGTATGATTTTATTTACAACATTAACATAGATTAATGAGTGAGTAATTCAATGTATGATTTTATGTTTATCTTTGACATTTGGCATTGATCAACAATCAAGTGACATTGATATATTCATACTATGAAATGACTTAGTAAGTTAGTTTTACAACTATGCGAGTTTTTTTTTTGCATCTATATATATATATATATATATATATATATATATATATATATATATATATATATATATATACTCATGAACCCACCCACGAACCCAAGCGGGGAAATTTTTTTTGCCCAAACCCACGAACCCGAACCCCAAATACGAATCCGTCCGCGAACCCGAATCAACAACTTCGCTATTTTCTTAATTACTCAACAATGTAAAAGGAACACATTATCTTAGATCTAATTAACTCACAAACTTGATGAGATGGACATTATTCATGCACAAAGACTCTACTTTTGTCGATTTACAATATTATGGCAACTATGAGCAAACGTAAGTATTCTGCCTATGCAAAAATATTCGCAAAATTGTCCATCTTGCAAATTATCATGAAACAAATGAGGAATTAAATGTGAAACATTGGAACAAGATCATAGTAGAAGATAATTTAATTTAAGATTTAACTTAGAGAAACAAATTGCTAGTAAAAGAGTTGAAAACTCCTCAAATGGTTGTGCACCCTGTTCCATTGTTACCTAAAGGCAAGGTGACAGTCCACAAGGCCCTTGGCATCTACAACAATCCATCTTGTTCCTTGTACACCCAATATTCTATGCTCGCTGTAGCTTACATCTCCCACAATCGCAAATTCTACTCTAGATGATATTTCAACTTCCTCTAAGAGTTCTAAATGAATTCGTTTAACATATGGACATTGGACTCCAACAAGTACTCCATCTTCCGTTTAGGGCAGTTGGTAGGATCTACTATCACATTTGGAACAAGTATGTGTTTATGTGACTCTTGTGACCACTCCAACATACAGGATGAAACACTTAGTATTCCAGGATGAAACACCAAATATCTAATCCTCTCTTGAACAAAGCCACCACGTATGCTAAAGACTGCAAAAAAGATCACGGAGACAACTCCAATGAAACACCAAATATCTATTTCCTTCATGAAGAAAGACACCACTTATGCTAAAGATTGCAAAAGAGATCATAGAGTCAACTCCAAGGTTCTTGTTCTTGTTGGATACAACTCAGTTTTATGATGTTTACTGGTAACCACACAGGGACATACATTCATTCAATGGACAATTATCATCCTTGCAAATGACGAAAATTTTGACAATTTGAGCTCATCAATTACTTCTAACAAGACAAATTGAAAAAGGTAAAGGGTTTAGGAAGTATAAGCTAACTCTAACAACGCAAGAGATCATTGTTGGCAAAATGAAACTAAACCAGTCCTTGTTTTGCCAAATCAACTATGCAAAGGACATTGCAATCTTCTAACGATATGCTTGAATGATTTTCATATTGTGAACGCTCTTTCAAATACCAAGTGATGGTGTGATCCAAATGAATATTTCCAATTTAAGTGCTTGCAATAAGTTTAGACTAACCTTGCATTGTCATTTGCAATCAACAGGTACCTAAGTTTCACCATAGTTCATCAACAATAATATCTTCCATTCGTTTCCTTAGCATAAACAAAACCCTAATCTAAGCTAAGCAAGGAAATGTAGAAAACATGCAATAGTCCAAAATGACACAAGTGGTCCAACATGATATTAACAATGAATTTGAAATCTTTTGGCAATATTATAGAAACAATCTCTCCTAGTCTCTGCCTACTCTACTCTAACTAATCTAATCTAATGCCTTACAAATGAAAAAGCCTAGACTTTTATAGTTGTTCCAAGTACAATGAATGTTTTTGATTGATCGAAGATCAACAGTCGAGATTAATCAATAAAATCCTAATTAGGGTTCCCGTTAACTACTACTTAACAATCATTAAATGCTGAAACGACAACGAGGCACCAATTTTCAGGCCAATGAAAAAATTACATTGCTTTGATGGACCAATGATAATATGTTAGGTGAAGACAATAAATACAATCCACATGTACACTGGGAATATCCCGATTGGATGATCTTGGACACATGTGGTTCGAATCCTCTGATTGGTTGAAGATGAGTGGGTGCCACCTCAACATGTTTATCTTGTAAATTTTATCAGTTCCACTTCTCCATCATCATAAAGATGTCTTTGCATATTTAACAATATCTCTTGATACCCAACATTTTCAAGCCTTTGAATGATTGTGATGGCTCATATTTACAAATTACTTTATCTTCATGAATTTTCACCATCCTTTGAATTTCTTCATCTTGAACTGTTTGAATTTGATCTAACCTTGATTTTGTAGAAGTGATGAGGTCGTTCATGTTGTTGGATCATTCTAATTTATCTTGGATTTCCAAAGGAAATTCAAGATGGTGATAATATTGTCCATTTCTGGACTTTTTCATTTTAGCTGCACAACTTGCTCGTTGAATTCCAACTTGACGTTCTGAACTTGAATTTGGATTTGATGTTTCATATTGGCCTTCAACTTTGCACCATCTTGCTAACTTGATGAACGATTTGCAATTGCCTTGTCGATGCTCCATAGTGTCCTTGAAGTTGCACACATGAAATGCTTGGCCTCAAACACCACTCTTCTACACAAATCTCCTATTTCCTTTCCACCATCTTGCTTGTCATCTCCATTTCACCTTGCATTTCCTTGCCCCCTAACATTTCCTTCCTTGTTACCTTGCATATCAAGAAACAACATTTATTAAGTTTGTGCAGTAATGAATGCAAACAAAATCAAGACATTCTTATGATGAAACATTCTGTCCTAATAACTTGATTCTATTCTGATTATGAATTAAATTTTGATTTTTTTTCTGAGTTTAACACCAGATTCCTGTTTGAACATGCCCATAAAATCACTTAGTTTTATAAAATTTCATCACTGCACTTTCTTTTTACAGCCTCAAACTTGATTAAAATTAAGTTTTGATTCATCTCCAAGTCTAAATCTGTTGCCATTCTCACTACTTTTCAGCTTGTCATCTTGATCCTTCATGTAAGCTACCAACACCCAACTTGCTTTTTTAGTCCCAACTTCTTGCACCCTTTAGATCTTCTTTGCATTGGGAATGAATGTTTTACTTTTAATGAATTGCATTGTGGGTTGACTGTAAAACCCAACTAAGCATTTAACTCAAATGACACAACCGTTGGAGGATAAACAAGGGTAGACTTAGTCTATGAATTTCTTTCATTTGCAAGTTTTACATGGCCGACCTGCTTGCAGCTTAATTGATTTCCAACACTCCCATCTTTTCCCATTGGCCAACTTGCTTACACAACTCTTGTCGAATTGGATTGAACTTGGTCTTTCTCCATTATTTTCACTTTTGCCAATCAATATCTGATGTAGGAGCATCCTAGGGTAGTTAGTGATCCTGTATGTAGGAGCTTTGTGCTCGGATTTAAGGAGTTATGCTTCGCATGGTTGGGGATGTATTCAAGGCTTATTGGGGAACCTTGTCCTAAGTGTGAATAGAGTTTTGTGTTATCGTCTTGGAGTTAGAGCCATTTTGGTGATTGCTGGTTGCATGTTTCTGATTTATTGGCAGACCTAAGAGATTGTATTCGCGAGCTTCGATCCGAGGGAGTTGGCGTGTGTGCTTTTGGATTTGGATAGCTAGATGACACGTGGACCTATGCCTAAGGGCTCATATTCTTATGGGTCTTTTGAGTTAGTTATGCATTGTAAACTTGGGGCATGTCGTAAGTACTTAATAATTTCCTATATTTAGTGTTTGTAGCCAAGCCAACTTGTCCTAAGTGCGCATAGAGTTTTGGGTTATCATCTTGGAGTGAGAGCCATTTTGATGACTACTGGTTGTGTTCCTGATTTACTAGCAGACCTAATAGATTGTATTCGCGAGCTTCAATCCAAGGGAGTTGGCATGTGTGCTCTTGGATTTGGATAGCTGGATGACACATAGACCTATGCCCAAGGGCACGTATTCTTATGGGTCTTTTGATTTAGTTATGCAATGTAAACTTGGGGCCTGTCCTAACTATTTAATTATTTCCTATATTTTGTGTTTGTAGCCAAGCTGACTTGTGGCTTGGGGGTTTATGTAATGTGAGTGTTTATTTAATGTAATCTTGCTAGGCTGATTTGTGGCTTGGTTTAGTGTAAGTAGGGGGCTTGTCTTGTCTAGAGTCATGATTATTCAGCATGAGTTCAACATGGAGTAGTTGAGAGGAGCGAAGTTTGGCAGAGCTAGTAGCTTAGTATGGGCTTGGGAAACAAGAAGTTTGCTTGGTGGCTTGCGAACACAAGTTTAGATTCTTCTTGGGGTTTTATACTAGATTGTAGATCTAGGCTAGCTAGAGGTTGGATCTTGCGAGGTCTTGTAGAACTCTTATTGTAATTGCTGATGCATTTGGCGGTAACCCAAAAGGCCTTACAGCCAGGAATGTTGGATGTAAATCTTATGATTTTATTACGAGAATTGACATTATTGTGGATCTAAATCTCCGTGTATTGTGTATATTCTGTTGTGTGGTTAATTGCTGGGGGCTAGGATATCTCCTTTGGGGATTCTCTTGCCTTGCACTGCATCAAAATCCTTTCCAATTGTTTGATTGTCTTAGGTAATTTATATATAATTAGAAGGAAATAGATTTCTCACATTGGATACCTGATTTTTATCCTCGAATCCACAGATTTATCATTTCATCTCTCTTTCTTACCCAAATCTGTTTTTGTTGGAAATCAAAATTGTTTCTTTCCATTACTGGATTAACCTTGGCAGGCCTAATCTAGGCTTAAGCCTTAAATGCTGACCAGAATTCAAGGATTTGTTGGGTGCACTCACAAAAGTTGAGCAGATTTTTGGGGCTGGCTTGGGAACACTCATATTGAAGGCCAGAATTCAGCCCTTCTTAGGCTCCATCTTGAGTGGAATTTATCATAGACTTGGGCTTAACAGCCATCTTGTGCAGGAGTCTGTGATTGTTTGAGCTCACACTTAAATACCTAGGCAGAAATTGAGGTCTTTTTGGGCTCAGGCCCCACAAAAGTGGCAGAAATTTGCCCTGCATTGGGCTGTCTTTGTATGGGCAGAATTTGCCATGTTGTTAAGCTCAACAGAAACAACATAAATGTTCGTGCTTGAACAATTTGTGTAAGTACAAGCTGTTCCTCTTGTTTCACCACCCAAGCCCTTTCTAGCTCTGAATCTAGCCGTGCCTTGGGCTCTAACAACTTATTTTGTTTTCATCATTTAAGCAGTCACCCTCATTTAATCTGGAATCTTCTCAAAGACTGATTGGAAGCCTGCACACTTGACATTTTGGTGCTTGGATTTGTCAATTTGCTTGCTTGAATTCCACATTTAGGTGCTGGGTGGAAAATTGAGTTGGCTTGGGCTCGAGCCCCACAACATTGATGGAAATTAGTGGTGGCTGGGGCTTTCTTTAAGACTTGGGTGGAAATTAGGAGCTCCTTGGGCTCATGCTCAAGTATGGTCAGAAATTGAGGGTCTCTTGGGCTCTTTCAAATCTGATTGGAATTGAGGTTTTCAGGCTCTCTTTCAAGTCCGGTTGGGATTCAACCCTCTTGAGATTGTGCATTTGAATTTGACTTCAAATATTTGAAGTCGTTGGAGCTGTTCATTAAATCACCTCCTACGATGTCCCAGAACATATTGAAGATCTGCACATCAAAATTCATAATTGCTCTCAAAGATTGACATGAGCATTATTGTTTTACTCCTCTCTAGAGGCTGGGTGAAAATCAGGGGTTATCAGGGCTCCATTGAGTGGAAATCTGATCATCTGTCAAAGTTTGACCTCTAAATTGTGTAGTGTTGGAAATTCAACAATTAACAATCACACCTCACCATTGCTTTGCCCGATTCTCATCAACACTTAATCTGATTTAGATGTTTACCCAGGGTTTCTTTCTACCTTGATTTGGGATCAAAATTCTACCAAGTGTGAATCATGACTAGCCACTAGACCCTAACCTGCAATTAAGACCATGATTTGTAACTTCTCTTGTCTTGCAATTTGAAACCCACTAAACTTTCTACCTTATTGATTCTTCAGAATTAGGAAGATGTTGCCATACTACACCTGAATCCAACAAACCACTATCTACCAAAGCAAAAAAGTGGGGGTTCCCATTTGCAATGGGGCGATGGTGTGAAAAGGTCACAACAATATGGCTATTAACAAACATGATGTTGATGCTTAGGTAACATATTCAACCAAGATTTACATGTTCACCCTTGCATTAATTCATCACTATTGCATAAGCATCACGTTTGGCCATGCAAAAGCTGTCACTATTACATAAATGCTTGGATACCAATTTAGGCTTCCTGCTTGCAGAGGGGGATTCAGGAGCGGAGGCAGGTGGAAGTTAGTTGGAAGTCACTTCCAGCCAGCTAGAGGAAATGGCTTCCATCTGCCTTAGGCTGGCTGGAAGTGGCTTCTGACTAGCTTTTGTGAGCATTTGGACGCCTCTAGCAACCTTTGCAGGCCCAGATAGTTGGAAAGTGTCCGTTCTTTTAATTTTTGCCACTTAAAACACTTTATTAGTTTTAGAGTAATAATGTTTCTTCAATGGTCATTTTAGCAAGTCTTTAGTTTATTAGGTAGTTTATATTTCTGTCTTTAGTTCACGATTGTTTCTTTTAGAAACATCATCTTTTTAAATCTATAGAAGGATCTTTCTTCTCCTTTGTTTAATACAACTCCAACAACATCGATTTATCATAACATGGTATTAGAGCAGGTTGATGGGATTACATAAAATTTGATAGATTTTTTAAGAAAAAATTGAGCCTTTTTTGGTCTGGAATTTTTTCTAGAAATTTGTTTTTATCGATTTTTTGAAAATTAAAATTGTTGAGAGGTTTCTTACGAAACTTTCATGGTTCATCTTCAAGAATTTTTTGTTGGAAATTGCAAGCCTGGTTAAGGATTTTTTTTCATGTATTTGCATGTTTGTTGTATGCTGCTTGCAAATGTTGGTTTACTGTGCGAAGTCTTGTGTTTTGCCGCCCTTAAAATTTTTTGATGGGTTTTCATAATTTTTTCCCTTAAATTTTTTTGATGGGTTTTCATAAATTTTTCCCTTTAAAAATATCTGATTTTGTAATTCACAAAGTTGTGCGGCATTCCTTTGTGGGTCTATAATTTTATCCTCAAAAAATTATTTGGTGGATTTTATCATTTTTCCTATAAAAAATGAAGCTTTGCATTGTTTGGTTTTGATTGATTTTTCACCTCAAAAATCAGGCTGGATTTTGATCGTTTTTTCACCTCAAAAATCACGCCCTTTTGCAGTTTGTTTTGGGGCATCATGCTAATCTGCAAAGTTTGGAGGGTTTGTCGATTTTTTCTCAAAATCGTGTTAGCTATTCTCAGTGTTTGTCTCTGTCTTGGGGAAGAGCAACTCCGTTATCCAACATCAGGTTGGGTATTTTATGATGATTTCTCGTCAGATGTTTTGCTGATTCTGAGAGGGTTAGTGGCAGTTCTTGTCTCTTGTTGCAAAGCTTTTTGAAGAAGGGGCACCCTTCTCTATTCTTTTATGGGCAATTCTTGGCTTCTTGGTCATTAACATTTTGTAGATCTAGGTAGGGTCTCAGCAACAACATAATGTTTTGAGAATTTGCGACCAAAAGGCAGTAGTTAGACAATGACCATTAGTGGAGGGTATTAGAATATTATAATGTTTCTGTAATGGTCTTCTTAGTTAGTCTTTAATTTATTAAGTAGTTTGTATTTCTGTCTTTAGTTCACAATTGTTTCTTTTAGAAACATCGTCTTTGTAAATCTATATAAGGAGCTTTCTTCTCCTTTATTTAATACAACTACAGCAACATCGATTTATCATAACAAATAGCAAATGGGGGAATACATTTTCAACCTATTTTTTGATCCGTAACCCTAGAACGACCCTAAAAGAGATGATGAGGATTAGTTTTGCGAATCCATATGAGTTGGATTTGGATTGATGAACATTGGATGATGAACTATATATTGATTTTGTAATTGCGATGATTTGCTGATTTGCAATGGGATCGTGAACATAGACGTATATGATATGGTTTATATTTATAATCTTATTGAATATTTGAACTTCAATGTGAATATTTGTTGGTGAAGTTACAACTTACAAGTATCATACTATCAAATGTTTTAGTTTTGTATATTTCTTTCATTTATTTTCATTTGTCTATCTATCTATCTATCCATCCATCTATCTTTTGTGCACCCGCATCTGCATCCGAATCGGTAACTAAGCATAAGTAACACATCTGGCCATGGCTAAATAAAATTGTTGGTTAAATATTGTTTAATTGACTATATGTCAACCAATATTACAAAATAGTAACTTTAGCCACAGTATGTGAGCCAAAGCCTCCTTTGAAAAGGGGAGGCTCCCTTTTTATTGCTGTTGTAAACAACTAAATACTTAACTAGGAAACTAGAATCAATGTTACATGAATCGGTTCCTCTTTATTTAAGAAGGATGTTTTCTCAAGTATGACAAATTTCTTACAATTACTTAGACTATGAAGTATTGATTGCATCAATAATTCCAATATGCATAGATTGTGTGAAAGAAGAACCTTACGCAAACGAGAAAACTCAGAAATCTACACAACCTCAATGACTTGTGCACTTTTCCAACAAAGATCTGATAACAAAGATACAATATACAGAAGCACACAGACTTCCTAATATATTGTGGCTTAAAACTCATAAATCTAAGAAAGTTTGCACCACAAAGATGTTGAGTCTTTCTTAAACACGAATTACTATTTCTTAAACTCAAAGTTGCAGCTCAAAACTGCAAAAGTCTGATTTAAAACTCTCTTAAAACATAACTACAATATCTATGATACCTCAAGTTAACTCAAGGTCAGGCACCCACAATGACGGAAGAACCCTGTGACTACATAAGACAATGCTTCAACTTAAAGATTAGACACCCAATTGCTCCTTTTATTAACTTGAAAATTTGATTTGCAATGTAAATCAAAGTTTTACATTGCTACACAATTTGGACAGACTTGTGTTGCTTGCAGAAAAATATTGACAATGAGTTCCCTCTTAAATATAGTAGAGGTGCTATGAGAAAAAGGTAGAAACAAACTGTTAAATTTATGAACCAGAAAAATAAATCTGCAACAGATGAAATAGAAAAATTCAAAACAACAGAGATCACCAGAAGTTATGCTGGGGAAAGTCCTCCTCACCTGAGGGAAACAACCCAGTACACCAAAAGGTAGATCCTTAGTAGAATTGTGAAACCAATTACAAAATCTCTGCCCCCTTTTTGATGTCTTCAATACTCAATTATTAGAGTTAATATAACCAATCAGAGCATTGCACAAAGTCACAATACACAGCTATATATGACACAGATTAAACTCAAAAAACATAAACATACAAGTATGCTCCTTATATGCAGAGCATATGACAATCTGCAGAATGCAGACAATAAAATAAAAATGTCTCTCAAAAACATTTACAGAAAATCGCTGGCTTTTTACCACCACTCTCAGAACATGAAGTACACCTGAAAAGAATCAGTACAATCTTCCAATTATCACAGATACACATGATGTTCAAATCAAGACCAAAAAAAGTTGCCATTACAAATTGTTCCAAAATAGACTTAGGATCAAAGGGATCCATAGCAAATTCTGCTAGCATTGTGGTGGGGTAAATCATACTTGCAGCCATACTCGCCATTGAATTGGGGCTATTTGAAGCAAAAGAATGGAGCTTTTAGTTTTTTTTAATATCACTATAATTAGCGAGAGACTGAGATTTGAATGTCGTGTTTGGAATGAGGAGCATTCAATGATCACGACTTTTTAGAATTGAGTTCATAATACCATGAAATTCAGTGGTGAGGTGTGGGTGATAAGTTGTGGCAGGTGGTCTTCTAATGCCTATGTGAAAGGATAATGGACGTGTTAGGTGGTGTTTTAATGCCTATGTGAAAGGAGAATGGATGTGTTAGGTGGTGTTGTAATGCCTATGTGAAAGGAGAATGGATGTGTTAGTCTTTGGATTTTTCATTGTAGAATTTTCTAAAAGTGAGAAGGTGATGGTGGTCATGGGGAGCTTGAGTCCTTGAAGCACTTGGACAGTTGTAATGGGGATAGGGTGTTCATTTTGGTAAAATGGGGATTGTTGGATCTTTGAGGTGATTGTTGCATGTTAAGCTTAAGATTGTGGATCCACAAAACTGTAGTTTGGTGTTTGTCAGTAAAATTCCCCAGTATTTTGTGAAATTCTTTTTAGCTGAGGAATATAATATAATATTTTATTTATCTTTTGTGTTCTTAAACTTCTGTAGTCCATGATGGTAGGAAACAGAACTGTAGGAAGGGTATGTTAAGGAATCTTTTATTAATATTTCAAGTTACTGTTAGATCTGATAAAGCTCTCCTATTTGCTTCCATACTTCCATGCACCTTTATGCTACAGGGCATGGTGTGATTATCTCTGATTCCATGAAAAGTCTTACATATGTTCAATGAGCAACACATTATATACATACCTGTAATTAACACACGCTATTGGATGGGTTGCTGAATACATAGTGTATCTTGCTCTACATTAATTTAAACTTTTCACCTTTTCAACTTCCGAATAATGAATTGAATTGATGCACTCTACTGTCTACATGGTTAGCAAAATAGACTTTTTCCAGTTTTGCATGAAAAGCAGGGATGAATATATTAGAAGTCAGTCTCATTGTTGATCTTTTTCATCAACTAAGGTCATTGAATTAGTGAAGATTTTCATCTCCTGGCTATTTATGTAAGTGAATGGACATTATAAATTAAAGTGACAACAATCTAGTTCACTAGCTCTTATTGTGCTTGTGCTTGTTGAGATATTAGAAATGAGAATGCTGAATGTGTGAAAAGTATGGGCACTCGCTGCTTTGTCCAAATAGAGCTTTATCGCATAGCACTGGTGGCTTTCACCATTATAACCCAACTAAGGTGAAAAATGTCACAAGCCAATCAAATACAGGGTTTTCAATGATTGCTTACACTAACAGAGTAAACCTGGAGGAAAGCAGCCGAAACAGGAGAATGCAATGCCGGTAGTATTCAAATAAAGATTTTATTATAATTTAAGCCACAAATACAGAGCTCAGCTCAGGTCATCTTGGATCTGAACTGCAATAAGCTTGAAGGAGACCTGCCGCTTCAGATTTTTGTGCTTGTATTTCTGGTTAACCTTGACCTGAGCTTTAACTGCCTGAACGACCATTTCTCCCGGTGTAGTTCAACTGAAAACCCTAGAATTTCTGGATCTGAGCCATAATAGCTATAAGCTGCTGTATCCTGTGCTGCAAAAATATGCCAATTACATTATCAGTAATTTGCTCCTCACCCAGGCCTTCCCTTGTTTCTTCTTTGTACGCCATTAGTGGCTGCAGCAGATGCTTTTGCAGAACATTCATGCTTTGTCTCTCTGCAATTATTTTGTTCACTATTTCACTGAGTTTCTCTCTCGCCTGCCACAACATTAGCAGATAAGAAGTTAAAAATAAGTTCATAATCAATAAACCTTAGGCTTCAACAGCTTATCAACAGATAAATACATACCATAGTAGATTTATAACAATTTGAGTCAAGTTCTGGGAAGATTGACAGGTAATGAATTGAAGCCCTCTTCAAGAATGTGTTAATATTTCTTCAGATCTTTTTTGTAGGCAGGATTAATGGGGACTAAAATTACAAATTCATGTTAGAAGCAATCATGACATAGCAAAACCATATTCATTCAAAGGAAAATCTTGCTATGAAATCCATGAGGAAACTTTAGTAATGGTAAATCAAATGCCTTGGAAAAGGGCATACATTGCCCTGACCGAGTAGAGAAACACACTGTTTATACTTGAGCAGCTTCTTACTGATTCAGCCGCTTTCAGAAATGATTAGGAAGATAGAATTGGGTGTAATTTAATTCAAAATGTACTTTGTAGCATTCTTTGAATTGCTGCGTCAATGTATTCACAATGAAAAATAACAACTAGCAGTTGCAAGCTTTTGTGCTTGCAACGATGAGCCAAGCCGATAGGTGTTTACTAATATTTTCAAAATTATAATTTAATGTGCATAAGTTAAATTTAAATTAATTTTTTATGTAAGTAAAATATTTATTTTTTAAATGGATTAAATAAGTATTATTTTTCTATTTAATTTAACATATACTAATAAATGATCATTTTAAAAATCTTCACATATAAAATTTATTATGAAAAATTAGTAGGAAACTGAAATAAAAAGAAATAGCACACATAATAAAGTAAAAAATAAACTAATTTAAAAAAATTAAAAACTAAATTAATTTAAAGTCGTTTGGCTTAAATATATGAATAAACTAATCATTTAAAAAAAAATCTCTACCAAAAAATTCTAATATGAAAAATTAATGAGAAATCTAAAATATGTATTAAAAAATAGCAACTCCTCCCACAAATATCCTATTGGCTAAATTAAAAATCAATAATTAAAGTAGAAAACTAAACTAAATTAAAAATTAAAATTAAAATTAGTTTTAAAAATGAAAAGTAAAATAAATAGGGAAAAAAAAACATGAGTTAAAAGTGTAGTTTTTAATTTTTTTTGATAAGTTTAAAGCAACCCATAACAACTACTAAAGCTAAAAATAAGATATAAAAAAAGGAAAACCACATTTAAAACCTAATTTTTAAAAATAAAAAATATTATGATATTGTTTTCACAATCAGTGTGACAAGTTTAAAGGCAACCCATAACAGCTACTCAAGCCAAAAGAAAAAGATAAAAATTTCGGAAAAGTTGTTAGTGTGGTAGGAAAATTGTAAATCCTTCCTGTTAATTATTTACTGGTAAGTTTTTATCTCACTCCACTTTTAACTCTTGTTTTGATATTTATTAGTTGTTATCTCCATTTTTAACTATTGTTTTTCTTTTTCTATTTATTTAAAAAAAAAAAAATTTTTGATTTCTATTTATTTAACTTTTGATTTTTAAAATTGAATTAGATTTTAGTTTTTAAATTATTTTACATTAGTTTAATTTTTTTTTAAATATTATTTTTTTAGTTTTATAATTTATTTAGTCAATAGAATATTTAAATTGATATATTTCTGGATTTGATTGTGTAAAGATTTTTACCATCAACGTTTCGAATCACACTATGTGATCCATCATCAGGATGAAGAGAGCAAGAGATGTCAAACAAAGTGGGTTGCAGAAGTTGACTGACCCAAAGATATAGGGACCAGGGGAGGGGGGATTGCACGCATACCAAAGAAGCCAAGTAGGACGATGGTAGGACAAAAAACTACAAGGGACAGACTCACAGTCAACAAAGAAAGAAAGAGCAAGAGAAGTGAAAAGGAGAACAAAAGAAACAAATAGTCAGATGTAGGAAATGTAGTAAGAAAAACACATTCCCACTAAAAACGAAAAACATTTCCTACATCTGACTATTTGTTTCTTTTGTTCTCCTTTTCACTTCTCTTGCTCTTTCTTTCTTTGTTGGCTGTGAGTCTGTCCCTTGTGGTTTTTTGTCCTACCATCTTCCTACTTGGCTTCTTTGGTGTGCATGCAATCCCCCCTCCCATGGTCCCTATATCTTTGGGTCAGTCAACTTCTGTAACCCACTTTGTTTGACATCTCTTGCTCTCTTCATCCTAATGATGGATCACGTAGTGTGATTTGAAATGTTGATGGTAAAAATCTTTACACAATCGAATTCGAAAATATATCAATTTATTTATGCTTATGGATTGTGGAAATTTGATCTCTTTAATAGAATATTTGTTAGAGACAAACCTATTTTTTCATATTAATTTTTTGTATTTCTCTTATTAATTTTTCATAATAGATCTTTTGATGGGGTTTTTAATTTTTTTTTTCCATATTTGATAAATTGAATTTAAATAAATAATATTTATTAATCTATTTAAAAGATTTTGGTAAATATTATATTATTTAAATTAAAAATTATTAATAATCTAATTTGTTCACATAAGATTATATTTTAAATCTCTAATTTTAATTATCATTTTTTGTTTATTTAAAAAACAATTACTTGTATCTCCACATTAGCCATGTTTTGATCTCTATTTATTTAACTTTTGATTTTTAAAATTGATTTAGGTTTTAGTTTTTAAATTATTTTTTGTATTAGTTTAGTTTTTTTTTAAATATTATTTTTTGGTTTCTATAATTTATTTAGTCAATAGAATATTTGTTAGAGACATTTTTTTTCTTATTATTTTTTTTGTATCTATCATTAATTTTTCATAATAGATTTTTTGATGGGATTTTTTTATATGATTTTTTTTCATATTTGATAAATTGAATTTAAATAAATCATATTTATTAATATATTTAAAAGATTTTAGTAAATATTATGTTATTTAAATTAAAAATTATTAATAATCTAATTTATTCACATAAGATTATATTTATTAATAATAATGTTATTTTCGAGCACCTATCGGCTTATCGTTGCAAGCACAAAAGCGTGCAACTGCTAGTTAACATAGTTTTCTAAGTTATTGTAGGAGATTTTCATTATTTCAAAATTAATATTGACACATAAATGCTACATTAATATTTATAAGTTAATTTAACGCTTTACAATATGTAAACATAGTAGAGTTGCATTCGAAGATAACCTAAAAATGGGTAGCTGAAATAGAAAAACATTTTATTTGTCTTTCTCATTCGGTGGATGTTTTGTTTATACTTTTTTTTAAAAAATTGCTTTAATATAGTGTTTTTTTTTTACATTAAGGGAAGATCTATGTAAGAAATCCCATAGTATTTAGTATGGTTCAAAAATCAAGTTTATTAGGCAGACATGGGTACAATACTCAACATGTATCCGGGTAGTATTGGATACGTTTCCAAATTGGATATGGGGATATGCGTGCCCAAGGAGGGACAAAGGAGTTTCCAGCAACTCTGGTTAATTTTTAAAAAATAGAAAATATAATGATATTGTTTTCACAATCAGTGTGACAAGTTTAAAGCAACCCATAACAGCTACTCAAGCCAAAAAAGAAGAAGATAAAAATTTGGAAAAACCATAGTTAAAAGTGGATTGATAAAATTGGTCGGAAAATAAAATCCGGCAAGGGCTGACAATTTTCCGGCCTAAAAATTAATTTTACGCGAACTAAGTTCCTGCACATAGCCTATCGGCTAAATAAAAGGCGAGAACTTTGCCATAGCAATCATAAAACATTAGTTTGAATTGGCATTTAATTTTTCCCTTCAGCTGAAAATTAGGTTGAACAGGATGAAAATGTGTCTTCTCCTAATTGTACTGGGCAGCTTTTCATAGCTCACTAATATGATGTGTTTCTAAACTATATGTCCTATAAGGTATTACCAATGCAAAAATCAAGTATTGAATGTGTTTTTCCCCACAATTTACTAGAATTATAGAATTTCAAGTTTTGGATATATTGTGCTTTAAAATTCACTGCCTTTTGAATGAATTAAAAATGAAAATGGAGTAAAAGAGAAATATTAAGGCATTGGGCAGACTGGAAGAATATACACAGGGCACTGCAGATCCTGGGAAAGAAAAATATGGCGAAGGAAGATTAAAATAAGAAGAGGTTGTGTCTATGCAGAAAAGAGAGGAAGATAACAATGGGCTATGTAAATATAGGAGAGAAAAAACTGAAAGAAGATAAGAGATTCAATCAAGAAGAACAAACAAAGATAGAAGCCTCCAGACTTGAGTTGATTGCTTGAGAAATGAAACCAAATATTAGGTTCCATATTCATTGGTGAAAGTAAAGAAATATTAATTTCTTTTGTTAATATTGTAGATTCATAGCATTCCAAACCTCTGAAATAATTTGATGAATTCATGAACTGTAAGGGTCCGTTTGGTTAGTGGAATTTAAAAGACCCGGATTTGTACAAACCTTGGTTTAGCCAAATCAAGGTTTTGTATATCTTCATTCCAATTTTTGAGATTTTCCTGAAACCGTTTGTTTCACTCAGAAGATGCGTGTGAAGACACATTTTTATGCGTAAGCTTGGAGTTGAAGGCGAATTTCAAAAAATAGTCCAATCTATTGTTTTTACACTCCTTAAAAAACAAAACCAGGTTTTGATTTTCAATTCCTACTTTTTTTAGGAAGTCAGAAAACCTGGTTTTGAGACAAAATTGGAAGTCTCGTATGCTAATTCCATTTTGCAAATTTTGAAACAAACGCACAAATTTTCAAATCCAGGTTTTGAAAAAGCCAATTCCTGTCATCTTCCAGGAACCAAACGGACCCTAAGAGTGAAGGTTTTGAAATTGAATAAAATAAAGAATATGATTGGCTATTTGATTAGGAGATCAAATCAGAATGTCTATGCAACATAAAGCAATTTTTTGAACTTTTTACATAAAAGTAAATCAGTTTTCACACTAATCAATATATAATTTCAATTTTAATTTAAGTGGACCTATAAAATAAGGGAAAAAACCATGGATTCCACTTTCAACAGTACATATCCTTTGACAATACATTAAATCTCTAATCTCTCAACTTATGGCTCATCTTCATTGTAGGAAATAGCAATACAACTATATCTTGGATAGCTTAATTGTTGCAGATTAGCATTCTTTTGGTTCAAACTTGTGCCTCTCATTTGTCAAGTTTATTGGAGACAAATAGGACAGTGCTGCTATGTTTGCAGAGATCATAAAAAACACTGGTTCATTCAATTTTGCAGACCCTGAATCACTAAGAAAGGCACACATCCAGTAGTTGAAGTTCTTGTTGTCCAGCTTTGATTCAAGTTTGAGTTGGCGCTTGAATCAATCAAAGCAAGTTGACGAGAAAATAGTTCAGAATTGCATGGTCTACTACATTATTCTGATTCTGCAAGTGGGTGAAGCAGAGATTTGTAGAATGTACAAGAAACATAGTCATCTGACAACTTTTCTAAGATTGTTAGCACGTAGTGTAATCAAATTGGGTAGTTTTTGTGTTGGGATTTCATCTGGGTGTCTGGGCATTAGAGGTTTCAGAGCCAAATGTGTGCACTTTCCATTGAAGGGAAATGGGTATTAGTGTTGTTGTAGAATAAAATCCTCGTGTTCAGAAGGTGCATAGCAATAACTCCTCCATGGAAATGGGGTTAGTGAGCAAAGAAGCTTCTGTGGTGTTCTTTGTACTTTTTAATAGCAGTTTTGAATATCTCTGTGTGAGTGCATAGTGCCAGTTGATGAAATGAAAATAAAAGGTTAAAAAAAAAATATAGGAGGTGATTTTGTAGGGATTATATTTATGATAATGAAATATATTTTATCACAAACTGTGCCATACTATAAAATTTTATTATCGTTTCTCTGGGTTGTACTCTTTAAAACATTATTTAGCATGTATATCTTACTATCGGTGTAACTATTGCACCTTTGTTTGGTGCAAGTGCTAGTGCCCAGTACTGCCAATGTCTGTGAATGTTGAGTTCGTGCATGTACTGGAGGTTTCTAAAGGGACAAGAGGGAAAAGGCACTGCTGTGTTTGTGCTAATGGTGAAAATACTGAAAATATCTAAAAGGAAATAAACAACAGAAGAAAAAAGCACTTTCTTCTTACTTGTGGCAGTAGCATGAAAGTACCATGCAATTACAGTTACAGGCAGCCAATTATTCATGTCTGTTTTACTTTGCAAGTTTAAAGTTTTAAATAGAAATAATATTCCATAATTAACTATTGTAACTTCTTTCAGGTTTTGCAGTTGGTTAAGCAGTTTATTATAAATTGTCTCAAGTTTGGTAGAAAGAGGAGTGGCCAAGATAGACGAAAATTACTCTCATAGCTTGTATTACAATATCCACTAGCTTTTTTATCATTTGGTGTTATGTTTTTAATTTGTTTTGTTCTGTTGAAACTGTTTACTTGATGCCAATTTTTTCGCCACTGCATCTTGGTCCCTTACGTTGGTTGGGTTTACTGACAAGTCAATGTATTCCATAAAAAATCCATTTTGCTGGGTTAAATTATCATGTTGAGGCCAACAATTTTCATACTGAGCAATTAACTATTCCTGCCTAGGTCAATTAGATGTCTTCAATGTTGTGAATTTTCTAGACATGGGACCTTCTTTTACTTTTCAATCTAATAAGATCAATCTAATGTTGTGGATTGTGGAAATCTGTTAGCTTTGGTCTAATAAGGGCTATTTATTGTAATTCAGATAATGTTACTAAATGTCTGTGTGTATGGTAAGTCTCTTCTTAGTCCAAATTGGCCTGGCCATTAAGAGAGAAAAAATATGGTTACAACTTTACTTAAAGCAAATTTTAGCGTTTGGATATTGACGATGTGTGGTTGTTTTTCATGTTATTCATTTTGTTAAGTTGTTTTAGATGTATTTAAAAGCCATATAACCTTTGTTGCATTTCTTTATTTTTCCTGGTTAATCTACCGAAGAGTCACCTTAATGCTTGCAATTTGGGTTTTGTAATCCAGAATTACTTGCAAAGAAGAGGAAGAGAGAGTGAGCCGCAAATCACACAGAGGATGTCCTAATTCTGCAGCTTGTGAAGGATGCACTTCTTGCGTGTGCTTTGGTTGCAGCATGTGTCGCTTTTCTGATTGCACTTGTCAGATTTGTGTTGATTTCACATCAAATGCAAAAGCATAATGGATTATTCTTTCGTTTCTTTTCTAATTGATTTGCAGATTGACGTGGTCACAATGCTAACCAATTACTTGCCAAGCTTCAATTAAGTGGTTTTTGCAGAGTTCAGTACTAGGAAAAGTTTCATTCATCAAGAAAATGCTTATTCGTAAAATGCAGAATGTACATGGGACAACACTTCCATAAGAATTGAAGCTTATGGATTTCAAGATACAATTGTGTTGAAAAGGGCACCGTTTTTATCACCTACAAATTATACATGGAAGTTTGATTTGTTTCTCTCCATCAACAAATTATAAGGATACAACGAGGATATGGCTAGCTTTTAATTGACTAATAAACTTGTATTTGGCAAATGTCTGAAGTTGGCTTGCCAACAATATTGTTTGTGTTTATTCATAGTGTAGGCTGACCATTTATTTGAGATCCCTATGCTGTGATAGCCGCACACAAACTGCAGTCCTCGTAACTTAATTGTCTTCTGAATCATGATTATAATAATTGAGGATTTAAATTTTGATTAGTTTTCCAAGCTTGTGCAAGACAATTGTTGATCGGTCAACAGAGGAGTACGATTTTTTTAATTGATTCTCTCTGATTGACCGACTAGAATAACTATATTGTTGGAGAATATATACTTAAGTCACACAACAAATAATAATGTATGTATAAAATACATACGGGTGCATAAAAAGGACATGAAGTAACGTGCATGATATGTACTAACATTTTATTTTTCAACCCATGGAATCGTGTAAACATGGCAACTTTTTTCTTAGGAGTAACTTGAAGGTGCAAAATTAGCTTTAGCAACGGGTAGGTCTCTTCACCTTTTGGAGGCTTAAATTTGGGAAGAAAACATTTGCTCAACAACGAGAACCTTGTTCTTGTTCGTCCTGTATGGATCATTTTTCAACTTTTACAATTAGATTCGAACTGTTTGAGCTGTTCTATATTTTGAAATATGCATATTCTCATGACCACATTCCTTAAGGTTTGATTAATTATTTTGCCGTTGAAAAATTAGTTTTCTTTCATTTAATTTGTTTTTTAATCATATTCTAAGCAAGCTACAATAATGTGCGAATAATGTATGTTGGACTTGGCACTTTCTGAATTCCTATGAGCCCCTCTCAATTGGTACTTTATAAAAGAGGTTTATAGATACTTGATATATCTGGTCGTTTTTTTTTTGTGGAGGCTTTGAGATATATGCGTGCTTATCTCGTTAAGCATTTCGGGCTTCTGTTTCCATAGCATGTACTTTGAAAATTTTGTAGGGGAATCGAAATATGAAACTGGGTCGCAAGATATGAGCAATGCACAGCAAAATTTCTAAATTTGTGCAGTTTAATATAACTGCAACTATAGCAGAATGAGTAGTCAGTAGTCATATTCTTAATGAAATGTTTGAACAATCCATCAAGTATACTAGTATTGCTGGGCTGGAGGAAATGCTAATTATTCAGCAGTGAATATTAAACTATGTTTTTAATATGAACACAAAATAATGGGATTACTCATCTCACGGTATATGTTGTATCAGCATTTTATTCCCAATTTGTCTTGTTTGTGTATGTTAGGAAAAAATGGAGCAGTACAATTTTGTTTATTCTAATGTAGTTAAAGAATGTTCAATTTGAAATTGAATTGCTCTTATTTTAAATTTATAAGAGTATTAGAAAATTGTATTATGTATACATTATTAATATAACTATGGTTTGTATTAGACAATGTAGATTTATTTTAGATGCAAGAGAGTCTCTTAAGCTAAGAGCTAACGACTGAGGTGTATCCATTATGCCAAAATCTGTCCTGGGTATGACTCCAGTCTCATCCCTTACGATGTCAGAGCCATGCATTTAGCAAGACTTGACATTCGTGGGCTCATTTAGAACCATTCAATTTTTCTTATAGACTAAGGGCCCTTTGATGCATATTTTCATAAAAGATCCTTAAGAGATTTGAATTACATATATAACATAGATTCTATAATGTTGGCTACAAAGAAAACATGAAGAGTACTTTTGTTTACCTATATAAACGCTTTGAATGTTTTTCTTTGCTTACTATCAATTTAAAATGTTGTATGTAGTCCAATGGACTTGCCATGCTTGGCTTAAATGTGGGAGAAGGAAGAATATAGGGTGTATGATCACAACCTTGTACAAATTAGGAACTAAAACTATTTTACCTCTTCTTGATTACATTAAAGGATAGTGTATTCATTTGGGTCAACCTCAAATCTGATTAAAAACGGGATAAGGATGAGGTGGATTTAGTAGTATTTTGTTTGAGTTGAACATGCTTATGTTGAGTGAGTTGGATGCTAGATCAAATGTCAACGATAATAAAATGAAAGCATTGGACACACATTTTAAGAACAAATATGTAGACAGAAGTTATAGATTTGGAAGTAGTCATTAGAAAGGAAATTGTGTCTAGAAATCTGGGTCGAGTTTAGGTCAATGTTGGGTGGGATGACCTTGATAGTGTCATGCAAATGAAAGTTATAGTTTCAAGACTGAAATGTTGCTCAAAACTTTTCCAAAGTTTTTGTCAAACTAAGTGACATTGACACTATTTTTTTTTGGATTTGTGAAAGCTCGATCTATAGGTCTTTGTTTGCACTTTCTGATATTTGGTGGCAAAAGAGATAGTTGGGTTGATAGGGTTTTGTCCAGTTTAAACCATAGTTTTGGAATTAACCTTGGAATTGAATTGAAATGTAATTAAATTGTAAGTGGACTTGTTAGATCTAAAGTTGATGTTGACTTGCATAATTGATCATATAATTGCTTGATCATGGAAGCCATTTTGAATGATTGGGATATGAGATTTTCTTTCTAATGACCCAATGTTGTTTGAAGTACAATAACAAAATCAAGGGCAATGAAACACAAGATAAAAAGAGAGCACATAAGAGATCCACTATTTGAGGTTATGCACATTTGACAACTTAAGTATATCAAGTATATTTGTAATGAATTGACCTTATAGTAGATGGTGGGGTTTCTTGTCTATAGAGTCCACAACCAAGGTTCAAGTCCCTATGGGGTCGCTCTCTACCATGGTTATTAATGGAGAGTTGTTAAATTTGATCCTTGTTAAACTAACAAGTCTTCTTGATTGTAGTGCTCACAATTAAGGTCGAAATATTTAAGGGTATTGAAGAGTTGCTTCTTGCTTGTAGAACTTACAACCAAAGTTTTTTCCCTCTAAAATATATTAAAAAATGGAGAGTGTGCAAGAAAGGGAATAGGCTCAGCAAGGGGATGAGGAGGATTATAAAGTCCTTGCAAATTGTCCATTTTTTCATTGTTGAAGGTTTTTGCCCTGTTTATTTAAATGTTGCATTAGATCTACTCCTATTTTGTGAATGGGTATGCCAGTTCGAGTCTATTGCTTGGCCTTTGTTGGTAATCTAGATTTGGACCTATGTTTTGTGTGGTTGCATCTTAATGCACACCTTCTTTTTTGCCTATGGGTGTCAATTTGCTAGTGTGTGTTTTACAGTTTGTTGTATTTTAGCCACATACGGGCCATTTGATTCCTTGTAGTGGAACCCTAAGTTTTTGCAAATTTAGGGTTCTACATCCATGACCAAGTAACAAGTTTCTCCATACAATCACAACATGTATGCTCTTCTATTTCCAACTCCTAGAAGTTGGATGGTGAATCTTTGGGTATGTATATATTTCCAAATGCAAAATCATTCCAAGTATGTACCTTTGGACCATAATTTCTTTGCACTGAAGTATTCCTCTGTGACTTTGATTATTCCATCACATTCTATGTATGTTCAAATATCTTCTTCAATTGTTATTTTTCCCAAAGCTATTCCATATGCATTTTTCTCAATTTTATTGCATTCCCAATGTAACTTCACTCAAATACTCATATTTGAAAATCAATCTATTTCCCTCACATAGCCATTATGTTAGGAGAATCATTCCTATGCGTTATGTGCATCAAAGTCTGTCCTTGTGCAAAATCCCAGAGTTCTAAAATCTCATTTTCTATTATTGTAAAGCTTGAACCTTTTGCAGTTTACTCAAATCGCTATTGAGAATCATGGGAATCATGACAAAAAGGACTATCTTGAGAATTATGGGAATTGTGACAAAAATGACTATCTTGGGGAATCACTAAATATCTACTAATCATTCATTTGGGATGTGAGTGTCATTTTATGCCCCCACACAAATTTGTCAAGACTTGATTTGCTATTTTTTGTAAGAGTATTTTGTTCTCAATTTTTTTTTCTTGAGCATCTGGAAAAAAATCAATTATTTCTGGAAGTCACTTATATTACAATAATGTGTTGATTACAACTAATTGTTTTTCTTGTTTCCAAGGTAGAAATATTTTTCTCCCTTCTTGGCAGGAGTTAAATGAGCACGTTCGTCTGGATATTTATAGATGTTATATTACTACTACCTGGGTTAACCCTCCTGGCGAGTTACGCCCACGAATGTCTTTTTATGCAGTGTATCTTTTGGAGATTTCTGATGGGATTATTGCTCGTCCTAGCTATCTCTCACGACATTGGTCTCATGCCTTGCAGATCTCTTTAGGTTCTTTTAGAGTTGGTTCTCACCATCTTCGAGCTCAAAATGATCATCATATTGACAGTGGGGAGCAGATCTATATGCTCTATACTTTAGGGGAGGTTGAGAATGAGGCTCATTTTTTTCTTTTTCGATGCCCTATTTATTATGAGATCAAAGAGAGATTCTTTTGTCTGTTTCGGGAGTGCTTCTCTCTTTATGACTTCTTCAACTATTATGATTAGAGATGCCTTGCACTGTATCTTCATGAGGCCACCACGCTCCGTGATAACATGATCCAGACATTGCTTCCACACCTGTACTCATCTACTCAGCTCATTACTGCCTTTTTTACATCACTATCCCCTTTGCATGGCATGAAAAGGCCCTCTAGCTCTATTCGACCTAACGAGCTTTCCAAATGCGTTAGATCCCGTTCTAGTTATTTGCACCAGAGACACTCGTTTGTGATTGGTCAGAGACAATACAATACCTCTACACATCGACATGTGTATCATTCCATGACTGATTTCTTTTCGCCCGAGAAAGCCTCCTAGTGCTTTCTCTGTCTCTATTCTTTGTTGCTATTTCTTTGGTGTTTTCACTTATTTTCGGACACCTTTGTGTGCTCCTGCTGGTGTCTACCTTACTATTGTAATCTTTCAGTCCCATAGACCTCTTTTTGGTCTTTTGTTGGACATTAATATCTATCTTATCTTATGTTATCTAGATGCTTGATTAGGTAAGTATTCTAAACCTATTCCAAGTACAATTTATTCAATTCTAAAAAGTTATTGAAAGACATTATTAATAAAGATACCTTATTCTCAATGTGACTTGGGAATGTACTAGTGTAATTGGCTAATAAAATTGACCATATACTATATAAGATCTTGTAATTACAATATAAATTACTCTGTTAAATTAGTCTTAAAGCGATGGAAATGTTAGTAAAGAATTCTACTAGACAATGTGATCGCTAGAATAGTGAGATTTACCTGTAGACCAAGTTTTTAAATTTTACCATTGAATTGTGGTCATTTGGATTTATTTTGTTGTTCAAAGTACTCTCCCATGAAGGCACTCTTCTCTTGAATTTCCTCCTCACTTGTGCACAAGATTGGATAATTTTAACTCTTTTATGCATGCCTCTCTTAGTTATGAAATTCTCTAATAACAAGGCTACCTAATTAGGTTATTATCAATACACTTTGAATTTCATAATTATTATTTTGCAAAACAAAATACATTATTTTGCACATCCATGAAATTTCTCTCCTCCTTAGAAGCTTTTAGAGAATTTCATAACTAAGAGAGGCATTCATAAAAGAGTTAAAATGATCCAATCTTGCGCACAAGTGATGAGTAAATTCAAGAGAAGAGTGCCTTCATGGGAGAGTACTTTGAACAACAAAATAAATCCAAAGGACCACAATTCAATGGTAAAATTTAAAAACTTGGTCTACGACTAAATCTCACTATTCCAAAAATAACATTGTCCAATGGAATTCTTTACTAACATTTCCATCACTTCAAGACTAATTTAAGAGAATAATTTATATTGTAATTACAAGATTTCAAAGTTAATTTAGATTGGAGTTACAATCTTAGTTCAAAGTACTAATTTTCCATTTTATTGAGGATTAGCATGGGAATGAAGTTCAACATCCAAGGAAGGTTACGAAAGATATGGTTCCAATATAGGACACACATTTGATATGAGAAATCAAATATTTGTGCAACCAAACAATTGATAGGCAATTATTTTTTATCAGCAATAAAAATATGGGTGAAACATCATGTAACAAATACAAATCTGTGTGAGCCATGAATTAGATATTTGATTGAGAAGGTTTCATTAGGAAAAAAAAAGGAAGTCTTGGGGATATCGTAGAGGGAGAGCATGTAAATAAAAGCATCCACAAATTCCAATATAAAAATTATTGAAAAACAGAGATGCAATACCCAAGAAAACAATAAACAAGAGAAGAAAAACTAGCAATTTGATATTATTGAATAATAGAAGCCTATTTATACAACTCAATGAACAACCTACATTCCTAAAATATTGCAAAGAAAATATGTTAAGAGTTCGAAAACACACTAAGAGGATTTGACACTACAACAAGAGTAATGAACAAGTAACCTACTCTAGATAACTAACTGGATCAAAGAGAAAGATCTATAGTAAGTCATTTGTTTTAACTGGAACTCTATGACATAACTACAATTAAATTGGACTTTCGCTGCCAACAACTCAAACTTGAGTTGCCACATGTGCAACATTGTTATTCATTACTCTAACACTCCCCCTTAACGAATAACCAAATTTTGTTTGACCCCTAACATCTCTTTAAATTTACAAACTTTATTTTTCCCAATGACTTGGTGAATACATCAACTATATTGTCATTGGTATTACAATAGTTCAACTCTATCTCTTGAGATTGCATTTTCTCTCTTACAAATTGGTGTTGTGTTTCAATATGCTTTGATCTTGCATGATAAATAGGATTGCTTGCAAGTTTGATTGTACTTTGATTGTCACACTTGATTGAAGTAGGTCCTTGTTTTTGTACCATATCTTCAAGAATTCTCCTTAGCTAAATTGCTTCACAGGTAGCATTGCATAATGCTTTGTACTCGGCTTCAGTAGATGAAAGATAAATTGTTGGTTGTTTCTTGCTGCTCCAAAAGAGAACACCTGATCCCATGTTGAATGCATAACTAGTTGTTGATTTACGATCATCTAAATCTCCTACCCCATCAGAATTAGAGTAACTTGTCAACACAACATTCAAATGGTTAGTATATTCAATGCCAAAAGATATGGTGCCTTATAGGTATCAAATCACTCTTTTTGCTACATTCTAAAGGACCCTGAGAGGATTAGCCATGAATTGGCTAAGTATGTTGACATAATGTGAAATATCAGGTCTTGTAGTGCTCAAGTAGTTTAGACTCCCCACCATCTACCTATACAATATCCAATTGACTTCTGAAGTGTCACTATCACAAGAGAACTTGAAATTTGTTCCAATAGAGTACATGTTGCCTTGCAATCTTGCAAATTAAACTTTTGGATTGACTTCTTTGCATACTTACTTTGAGTAATCAAAGTCCTACCATTTTTTTTCCACACTTCAATTCCTAAGCAATAATGCATTTTGCCAAGATCCTTCATTTCAAATGCATGTGGTAGAGCTACCTTGATTGCATCAATCAAATCTATAGAACTTCTTGTTATGATGAAGTCATCCACATATAAAGAAATCAAAACAACATTCCTATGTTCATCATTCTTTATGTACAAATTTGGATCTTTTTTACTCTTGATATATCCTTGTTGAAAGAAGAATTTATCAATTTTCTCATACCATCATCTTCGTGCTTGTTTGGGACCATATAATGTCTTTTTTACTTACATACCAAATGTTGTTTTTCCTGTTTTACAAAAACTTAGGCCCCGTTTGGTTGCAAGAATAGGAGTGGAATAGGAAAAGTTGTATACTAGAATTCACCAATTTAACATTTGTGTGCGAAAAATAAAAGTGGAATAAGCATCCTGCTCTCCTCATTTTACCTTAAAACGGGCATAGCGGAGTTCTCAAAAAAAGTTGGAATAAGAATAGTCTATTCTTATTCCACTTTTTATAAAGAAAATTTTATATCCTGTCGGGTCCGTGAGTTTTTGCCCATTTCATTTTGCCGCTCGATTTTTCCATCTTCATTTTGCCGCTTGATCCTGTTCACGCATTTGAGAAAGCCATCATTGCAAGATTTTCCCTTCTGAGCACGTCAAGTATTTGAGAGCACCAGACACAGGTATGAAGCGAAGACCTTTCAATTTCTTAAATTTTATTTTTTTTGCATCTAATCGATTTGGGTTTTGTATTTTTTGACAGGGTTTTTCTTGTGTTGCAATCACCAAACACACTGCATATTAGCGAGCAAAGGGAGGGTTTCCAAGCACTAGGTATGGCATCTTCTATGTATTCTGGCTCCAAATTTATTTTGTTATTATAAGGTAGGTTATGGAGCTACCAGTTAGCGCACCAGATGACTGTTCATTATCTTTGTTTGGGAGTGCTTATCTTGACTTACAAGGCTGTTCAATAAGACCAAATCTACAAACCCATTTGATATATGCGTACGGGTATTTCAAGTTTGGGAGCAGTGAGTTCAGCCTCCTGAACAGCAAGCTTCGCCTCCTCATTCTTGTCATAGAAGGGCTCTGCTATTTCTCTTCTTAGCATTCTTTACCCAACACATTTGTACAAGACTCGAAAAATTTCAAAAGACTTCGAGAGTTCACCGACCATGCAAGGTTACCCACATATACTCTGTGCGGACTATCTACATAGCTCCTCTCTTTTGGATCCATCGCACGTCTATTGGGAAATATCCTTGTTGATTAAATCTTTTGAAAGTTCACTCTAAAACTCCGGCACATTACAACAACTGTTTATTGAGCTCCTTTGATTCATCATAGTGGGATTGAATCTCTTGAGCAGTTGGGTTCTGCTGCATTATTTTTTTTGCAACGTTTTCCAACGTTTGCATCAATGATCATATTGGTGGCCAGCTCTTACCTTCGTCGCATCTTGTACTCATTTCTGACACCTGTAATTTGTGATGATATTTATTTAGTATTCTATTCTCTCGCAGCTGTATGTGATGTGATCATTTAAAAACCATTCTCTTTTGAAGGCCGGTGCATCACACTTTGGTTCTTGGATTTAGTAGGATTCAGAAAAAATAATAGAACATGCAGCCATTTTTTGCATGAACAAAATAATTTAGGTCAAAAACACCAGATTAGCTTATCTAGTATCATTCAAGTAATATTGAATGCCACAACCTTTGAACTTTGAATCATATAGAATCTAATATAGTTGATTGAACATAGAGCTTTAGGCAAGAGCCTACAATACAATGGTAAATTATGAGTCTTTCATCTAGAAGTTTTGATTCTATGGGAAAATACATAACAATAATTAATCTGAACAAATAATGAGTCACGAATAACTGCTTTTAGATTCCTTATTACTACCCATTTCCCATTACTCCTTGCCTCTACCATGAGACTCTTAGAGTGCTTTAGTTCAGCAACTTGTGATTTTGTGATGTCCTCATCAAGAAATATCTTTGTGGGAAGAAGGAAGAGCTTCTTCTTTGCCCTGAGAGCTTGTAATTGATCAGCCAGTGAGAGAAACCTAAGGAAAATGATGCCATTGTGTCCAAACCATGTTCTATCTAATGTAATATCTAAAATACCCAGTTTCTTGCTGAGAAATGAGTAGCTTGCGTGGAAAGGGTCAACGAAGGATGGAAGAAGACCTCTAACCTAAAGGTTGAGTTCCTAGAAAGAGACAATATAAAGATACAATTGAGTTATTTTCAGTGCAACTCTAATGTTATTGTGATTTCAAATTTATTTGCAATTCGAGTATGAGTTAGAAGGATTATTTTTCAAACTTCTCTCCATCTTATAGGTGGCCAATAATAGATAAAGGCACTACTCTAAATTGGATATTGGATAAGTTAATCAAGCATTTCCAGAGAAATTGTATTGCATATTTATATTTCACAATCAAAGCACTATTTCATTTAAACTATTCACAAGCAAGCAATTCAAAGTTTTCATCATCTATTTAAGTTATAATTTGATCACTCTTCAGAACCATTTGTCATCTTAAGAAACTAATTAACTTTCAATTACTCCAATATAAAAATCATCTAACTAACACATTTAGGTAGAGGAATAGGTTTACATGCCTAAGTTCTATAGAAGCAAAAGTGTAGGGGAGAAGGATCAAAACTGACCACTCCTGTTCATTGGAAAAATCTATTTGGAAATCCCAAAATTGAGAGGGAAAACTCATAGGATTTCCAATCTGTTGATTTGGGCACCAACAAATTGGTGACTCTACTAGGGAGAATATAAAAGATCACCATTGGGAAGAGTTGAGAATTGTACAAATAGTTTTTGAGGTGACTTTGCTAGAGTTAAGAACCTAGAGAACCAACTAAAATTTTCCTCATTAAGAGGTGATGACTCTGCAAAATTAAAATTTGTATATAGCTGCAAATTTTGGAAGTATAAAATGTGTTCACATAAACATTCATGTGAAAAAGAAACTATGTTTTGTGATCAATCTAAGTTGCATAATAGGAGAAATTTCAGAATCTAAAGATATAAGGCATTAGATTTCCATGGCATCATTGGTCATCCAGATGCTATCCCATCTGATGTCAAAAATAAGTTGCCAATATTCTATGGTGCAAAGGATGAATCACATAGAGATGCTTGCAACAACTTTCAAATATCTAGTAGAAGTCTATGACGTTGATCATGAAGACATTATCATTAAACTCTTTGTACAATCCTTAAAGGATGAGGAACCATAATGATTCTTATATTTACTACCACACTATTTTTCTTGGGAGGAACTCAAAACATCTTTCATTTTCCAATTTGGTGAAAGACTCAACGAAACAATGTTATTTAGAGAATTCATCGATGTTTGTATTAGGGAAGGTGAATTGGCGCCAACATTTAATTTGAGGTTTTTAAAAATAATTCAAAATTTTCCTAAGTACATGAGGCCTAATGATGCATTTACATTGTTATTCTACTTGGTTGCATTTGATGAAGAGACAAGTTACAATTTAAGGAGGGAAAACCAAGAAATTTTGCATGAGGCATTCAAAATTGCTATGTATATTGAGAACATGTGGAAATTTGGAATGTGGTTAAGAATTCCAAAGAAAGAAGCCATTCATAAAAATAAGCAATAGAATAAGGAAGTAAATAACATCTCAAGTGATACCCAATTTTCTACACCACCTAATAAATCATTTTCTAGTGGAAGATATGTGCCTGGACTAAACTTTGGAAGTAATGAATCATATGGAGATGGATCTTGAACCTCAAATCTATGAATATGGGATGCCATACGATAAAAATAACAGAGATATGAGTAAATTAAATGAAGGTTGTAACAATGGTTATATAGAGGTAGCACATGATTATGAGAATTGGGGATATGGCAATAGTTATGTTGATGGAAATAGTGGAGAGAGTGAGGCTTTTTGACTTCCTTCCACATATGAAGATGATTGTCATAGTCATTACTCTTGCAATACATATTGTGCAAGGTGAAATGTGAAGCAATTTGAATGGGTCTCAACTACTTCACACTTCAAGGTAGTTGATTAACCTTGTACCTCAAAGGGAAGTTAAGAAGATTGATCTTTTCAATCCCAACTCCGAAGTAACTAGATCAAGGAAGATTAGTGCCAATTGAGTGATAGAGTAGCACTAATGCAAACAAAGATCTAATGGTTATAGGGTTGGAGAAAGAATGCAAAATTCCATGAAACCCTGATGTAGCAAGAGCTATAAAGAGAAATTAAATAGATGTGCAACATAAGAGTTAAGTTCAAGCAAATGGAAATGTGTATTGAAATAAACAAGAAATAGAAACTTACCTTATGAAATACAAACATGAAAACGAGTTGTCAAATGACCTCTAGAAGGGCTGACTCCATTATCAATCGAAAACTATGAGATTGACAAATCCCAAAAATCATTTGACAATATGTCAGGGTCAACCAAGGTAATCTTTAAGAAACTCCCCTCCTGAAAAAGATATAAATTATTGACAAATCCTTTATTATTTTGAAAAATAAAATGATTTCTATTGGCAAATCTCTCAATTTAAAGAAAAAAAAATTATTTATAGTGGCAATTATTTTGGAATAATAAATTTTGTGTAAAAAATATTGGAAAATCTCAATAATAATAGGATGTTCATTAATCACAATGGAACATTAAATCAAACTTGAACATTTTTCACCTCATGGAATACTATGAGGAAATTACATTATATTTTAAATCAATAGTGAAAACTAGATATTGGTGATATATCCCTAACATAACTAATAATTATGATAATTATAGGTGAATTAATTTTAATTTCACGAATAATGTATTTTTTTATGTAAATCAAATCTAATCATTAATCGAATATTGTGGCGAATCTTTGAGTTTAATTTTTTTAATAAAACAATTTATTAAGCGATTATAAATATTTATAGAACAATTTTTTTAAAAATGTGGCAATTTAGCTTGCATTAAATATTAAATTATTAGTCAATTGGCAAACATTAGCCACTAAAGAATGCCTTGGGGCCGACCTCCATAATCTGGGTCGAAATTGCCACTCTTGAAGCATTAGGGTTATCTCGTAGACCTTGATGGAAAGAGTGTGACATTGATTTTGATTTCACAATTCTGTAAAATGTTGAAAAGGGTACTCCAATCTACAACTTTTTCACTAATCCAAGATCCACAACCTGCAACAAAAAAGGGGTTTTGTTGTTGATAGGGGTTTGCCTTGGTTGAACCCCAATCTAGGAATTAATCTTGAATTGAAATAATTGAATTGTAGAAATGTAAAACAAATGTACGAATTCACCTTATAACAATAGGATTCCTTGGATCAAATGTAGTGAGCTTACTTTACCAATTGACTTGGATCAAGAAGATAAAGATGAATGGATATAGAAGATGCAACAAAGGATCTTGAAGAAGATCTTGCTAGATAAACTCCTTCAATGGATTGATGATTGAATCCTTGATCTTCAATGGAGGAATTTCTCGAATGATGCTTGAGTGCTTGATCTTGTGAATACGTGATGTAAAAATGAAACAAGAAGATTCCCTTTTATAGAGATCTCAAAGTGGCCAACACCTCAAACTTTAAAATGAGGTAAGACCCATTTTAAAGTGGAGCAATAAATGACTGACCATAATAAGATTTATTGGAGGAGTATACAAAGGGTTATTAATTTGAACTAATAATGGTCTACCCCAATTATAAAATAAGAGGAGAAACATAATATTATTTTATAGGGGGATAAAATATTATCCAAGATATGACCAATTGTTAATATTAATAAATAAACAAGGACACAGTGGTTAAGAAAATAAAGGTCTAACTCATTTATAATAATTTTACATTAATAAAGGTCCAATGAGATGAAATGAATTATTTAATTGGAGAAAAAATAGACGAAAAATGCAAATAAATAACAAAATCGAATTAAGTGGGTGCTAAACCTTAATCATATTGGAGTGCTTCCAATTTAAGATGGTACACATATGATCATCAGTCGAAAATACATGAGCCTATATATAGTTCCTTTAAACAAGAGTTTATTGTCTATAATCACAAAATGGTTTAAAGTACAAATAAGACTTCTTGTCAAAAAAAGGTAACATAATACAAATGGATGGAGACATCATTTTTAAGAATATTGATTCTATAACTTGAACTATGTATAAAGAGTCTTTCCTGACAATACAAACATATCTAATTCAAATTTTCATAAAAAATAGTCTTTCGTTTTTGTTCACTTGAGGCATAGAGATAAATTGCAGGCGAGATTGGTCCTTTGTGGTCATCAAGGCAATTGGTAGACTGTTCTTGATCTAGTGTGTATAGCATATTCTCCCATCACCTTTAGTGTTCACTAATCAAGGATTATAAGAAAGATAAGTATATTTCCTCATCCTTATCTAGTTGATCTTCCTTCCAAACAAGTTAAAATCGAGTTAGACTGATATTGAATTACATAAGTGATAAAAAATTTACACTTGAAACATTGGAACAATTGATGATATCTAAATAACTATAAAGTTGTATGTAAAATATGCATTGTGGTTGATTATGTTGCTCAAGTACACACAGCATTGATCTTTAGGGTCATTTGAAGATTGTCATATGTTTTGTGGTTGAAGTTAGTGTTTCATATTTACATTTCTTTATTAAGTATAATTTCAATTATTTTAAGTACACAATGTAAATATTCTGATTTCTGAGCATTATAATCTCAAACAAATTTATCTTCAACACTTACATTTTAGAAGTATCATCAAAATTGCAAGTTAACATATTTTAAAACACATTTACATTGTTCAAAGTAGTACATATTAAGGACTCTTCAAATTCTTACCATTTGAAGAACAATTTTATTGCATCTATGATAAACAATCTTCTATAAAAAGCCTCTAACCAACAAATTTAGGTAGAGGAATTAGTTTATCCACCTAGGTTCTAGAGTAGGGGAATAGGATCATGACTAACTACTCTTGTTCATTGGCCAAATCTAATTAGAGATCCTAAAATTGAGAGGGCAAGCTCATAGGATTTTTAATCTGTTGATTTGGGCACTTAGACCTTGATTGCCATTGTTGTTGGTTTCCCTATGCAAAAGGTAGTTTAGTAGACAACTTCCACTGTAACGCCCCACCAGGGAACCCAAAAGAAATTAACCTAAAGTTTCACTAAGTTTGTCAATTTTTTTTTTAAAAGATAACAATTAAACAACAATAGATAAAATAGAGCGGAAGCAATAACTCACATACATACAACCATCAAAACAAATTACATTTCTTAAAGGTCCCATGATGTTGAATCACATTTAAGTTTTATTAATACTAAATCCAATACACAACAAATCTACATTATTAAATTGTTACAAGTATAAATCCATTTGAATAATATACAATTATATCAAATGCCACTTGGAAAAAACATAATGCATAATCATCCACTGTACAAGTCTCAGGGTATGAAAAGCTCAAAGAATATACATCATAAATAAAATACATCATCTCATAAGATCTCTGATACAACAAATGCAGTACAATAGAATATAACCATCCAATAGAAATACAAGATCAGATAGAAAGGATCAACTACACGGGTACATCCAGTAACAACATCCAACGATCAGATCTCAATGGTATAAGAAAAATGCACTACCACCTGACCTTGTGGAACCTAAATGGCCCACTCCCACCGTGCTAAGGAGATAAACTGAAGTCCCAAACAGATAACAATCTGCAAGCCATAACCAACATCTAGGTCAAGGAAACACCTAAAAGCAAGCTATTTCAAAGGTACCAAGACACAAGTAACATCTAAATCCAGAGGCAACAAAGACACGTAGGAAATCTACTATGTAAGTGGGCAAGTGTCATTGCATGAGCCAACTCTAAGGTTACCTTGGCAGCTTCTCTAGACTCTGCCCCCCTAGTATCTCTATGCGGCACTGGTATCCTTTCGTACAAACAAGGCATACTAATGAAGCAAGGTCGTAAGCAAGCATCCTCTCTACTCCCATCCTAGCCTGTACTAGCACTCGAGGCATGAACGAGGAAAAACACATACTCATATTAGTTCATTTAAAACCCATTTAATAAAATATTATCACTTATAAAACAACTTACAATGGGTTACCCAAGCAACCACTTTGGGCTCTGACCTCCATTGCAAGCCACTTCCCAACGTACACATATATTACCTATTCTAGGCTCATAAAAGTAAAAACCAAAGAATCACAATTTTCAACTCAACCCTTTACAAGTGACTGGAAAGCACCTATAGATAAAACATAATATTCACCTCAGTCTTTTACAAGCAACTAGAAAACACCTAAAGATAAATCATAACAATCACCTCAATCCTATACAAGCAACTGGAAAGCACCAAAAGATAAAACACAATAATCACCTCGATCTTATACAAGCAACTGTAAAGCACTATAAGATAACCGATCGAAAGCTCAAAGGTTACGACAAGAAAAGTCACTCCATTCACCTCAGTTCTATACAAGCAACTGGAAAGCATTACAAACATCTGAACAAAATCATCATAGAAAATACATTGAACATCACCATCGTTGGGTATAAAAGATCATGATTAAAAAACAACCATAACATCATCATAAAACAAAACCCCCAAGCCTCTGGTAAACATCCTGATTGGTCAAAGCACTAAGTCAAACCTGAAACCCACAATAGTAAACCACACATCACATAAAGTACAAGACAATGTAACTTTCATAACTCATTAGGTTTTGAAAATACAAAAGTTCAATTTCCACTATAGGTTTCAAGTTTCATTTTCGTTCTCAAGTATTACAATTTGCTAAGGTTTTTCGATTATAGCTAGGGTTTCAATTTTCATTCTTTCTAAAGTAATCAAAACTACTAAAGGTTTTTGAATATCAAAAGATGAAATAAATTTCTCCTAATAATAATAATCATTTTCATATAAAATCACATTGTCAAGTAAAATTGAGTTTACTAAAATAGTCATTTTCTCAATTGCAATACTCAAATTTACTTTTTAGATATATTTTGTCAATTAACAATCTTCCATTTAAAATCTAATAAATGATTTAACAATAATTTATTTATTTATTAAAGATCAAAATTATTTTAGTTATTCAAAATTTATATTAAATCATTAATAAATAATTACAAATTTATTAACAAACTAATAGTTACTATTTTAATAACATTTATAATATATAATAATTATTAACAAAATATTTAACATTTAATAATATTTAATATATATATAAATAAAACTATTAAATATATATATTAAAATATTAAATAAAAATCAAAACTTAAAAAAAAAACGTTACCTCAACATTTAAAGCTCGTCGGCTGTCATAGGGTGTTGCGGCAGCCCTGTGTCAACAGTAACTACTGCGTCACTAGGAGGCCTGCCGTGAGCATCCTTAATGTCGTAGGCAATGAAGAAGGGAGGAAAGGGGTGTAGGGGGTGGTGGCCCCCGCCCACCCAAACATATATAATTTTTTTCTAAAGGTATAAACAAACCACAACAAGCTCCCTACAAGGTATTAAAATGCATTTATTTATTTAATAATGTAATTACCATAGTAATTACAATTACTATGGTAATTATATTATTTTATAATTTTTTAAAATAAATTTCCAATACAGATATAATAGGAAAAATATGGTTAACCAATCAAGTTTCACATCTCAAATTTTGATTTCTTTCCAAACAAGGGTTTCAAACCTTCAATTGTTTACAAACATTTTCGAAAACGAAAAACAATAGATTCACAAAAAGGGTTTTCAGATTAAATCACAAACAATTCAATAATGAAAATCAATTTTTCACAAACAAGGGTTTCAACCCAAATGAATTCTAAAACAGATCCATCAATCATGAAGATGACATAATGATTTCACAAAGAAAACTATTGTGCAAAACTCACAAGATCCTACTTGGATCTGATGCTAAGCAACGAACACACAAAGCTTGCAAGCAATTTCCATTTCTTTTGAAAACCCTCTTTCCGAAAATTAGCTCCTCCAAACCTCGATCTGGAGAAATGAACTCTAATTTTCTAATAAGGAGTTTTTCCCCAAATTAGGGCTTCGATTGTGCAATCACATGAAACCCTTTTCTCCTTTATTATTTTATTATATCTTAATTTTCATGTGCAACCTTTTTGCAATTTAATTAAAATATCTTTATTAAATCAATTACTTTCTCTCTCTTATTAAATCACGAGACACTTATAATTAAATATTTATTAATTTAACTAATAATATTATTTAGAGTTTATTATTAAAATGAAACTCCTAAATAAATTATTATTAAATTAAATAAATATAAATACGCCAAAATTAGAACTTTAATATAATTGTTCAAATTTAATTCTTTTATTTAATTAATTTCTCCATTAATTAAATATAATTAAATATTGAATTTTCTTTATAAAAATTTCATTAAATTAAATCATTAAATTATCTTTTAATTTGATTTAATTATAACTAAAAGACACACGAGACCCACAAGACTAAATACGACAACTCAACTGAATACAAATAACATAATCCAACTCAATGGTCAAAATCATGAATTCACGTCACTTGACGAATTTACAGGTGTAACCAACTCAGACACTTGTCCTACTTTCTAAAACAATTGGCTTAGGTTAGGATTTGGACTCAAGAATTATCTTCCCTCTTTTACCATTGAGATACTGCGACAGGGTACACTCATCTTGACAATTAAGGGAAGTTGATACTCGGTACCTGCAATTTGCATAAAATCCAAGCATGTACATACACATATAATCTAAACTAAACATGCAATGGCAAGGAGTGTTGCATCGTGTAGATCCCGACTAGAAAGTGACTATGACTCCCTCCCTCAAGCACATCACATCATACATAAAGTAAAACATACAGGTACACCATACACATGCAAGTATGGGGTAAGTATCTATAGAAACTGCATTTAAATCATTCATCTAGATAACATCACGAAATAGCTAAAATTACTATATGAACATACATGTATCATCATCAAAAGCATAATCATAAATGCATGAAATAATTGAGTATCAAGTAGCTCATCAAAATATCAACTAAATATGAAATAACATCTAATCATATCTAGCAAGTACCACTAATCATAAAATAGGTCTAAAAGAGTTCAACAATCCAACATGAAAAGTCAACTAGGGGTAGGCATTACATTCACTCTATGGGCTCTATAGATGATGCTTTCAACTTGGTTTGCCAACAAAAGCTTTTCTTGACATTACTTGCTATAGATATCTTTGTTCTCCATCTTGGTTTTTCATTAGTTGTGTGGTTGCCACAAGGTGGGAGGCACTTGCACTAGCAATAGGAGGATCATGACCATTGAGGTTCTTCCTTAGTTGCCAATTCATTTTTTTTGAATTTTTGTCTTTTTCTGTGTGGTATTTGCTAGATTTGCCCCAACATTGGGCATGGTTATATATAGAGACATTTGTAAAAGCAACATTTACTTCTATTTTTCACTAATTTGCCTTGGTTGTTTACTATGAATGCTTCTTCATTAGGTTTCGTCATCTATTGTGTTTCATCATCTTGGGCCAATAGATAATTTTTGCCATTTTTTTAGTGGATTTTATTAGTCCATGTGTAGTTCTCTTGGGTGCTAGGTGCTTCACGTTGTTTAGTTCCAACTTTTGCTACTTTTGGCTACAACATCCAAGTGGCGTTTGGTTTTTTTCTACAGAGACATGTCTCTTTTTCATCTTTTTTGTTGAGGTAGTCTTTGTGGCCCGCCTTAGTAGGGTTGGTTTGATTGGTTTGTTTGTAAGGTTAGGGTCTGATGCCCCATGCCTCTTGGGCATTATGGTTTTTCCCTATTCTAACAACCTCCTACTATTGCTGACTCCTCCAATGAATGCGATTTGTGTCCAATCTTGGAATGGGAATTTCTTTTGTTAAAGATTTTTTTTATGCCAGATGTTGGTGCATTTTATGTTGGGTCTAGTTTCAAGGGGTTGTTTGTTTTAAGGGACATCATTTTGTGATTATTCCTTCACTTTCCTTTGCTCAGTGGCAACATTTTTTATGTCTCTCCTATAATTATTTGATTGGAATGCCTATGTTCTAGGAGTAGTTCTTCTATACGTGTATACTTGTTTTGTGGAGGAAGACTTGTGATAGAAATATTTTTGTGGGAGGCTTGAGCGTGGTTCACCTATAGTTGTCTTTGGTTCTATAGTTGTTGTGGTAGTGATGGTCTTGTTGAAAGCTTGATAAACATATTTCCTCTGGTTGAGGTTGCTCAAGATGTATTCAATTCTTGGTGTCCATGGTTTTTTGTGGCATCTTTTTTCCTTGGTCATACATCTCTTTGTTAACATTGGCGATTTGATATTTTGGTCTTTTTACTAGCATCAATTGCAAGTAGTTGTTGGCTTGGTTGTGCTTTGTTTTGGGAGGAAACCTTGGATTTTTTTTGAAGCTATAATTACTCGTGCTAATGTTGAGGGATCTTGTGGCCTTTTGATCGACCAATGCTCTTCTGTGGTGACCATAGGTGTGGAAGACCATCGTGCTAGAATATTCTTTGTGAGATCTTTTCTTAAATTTATTTTAGTTGATGGGAATGTGATGTTGTAGATCTTGGTGGGGCTTGAGAAATGTTTTTTGGTTTTCAACCCTTCTCCTTGTTATGAGCTTAAAAATGGTGCCTATCTCAATTTATGATGTAATGTTTGTTTGTTTCTAATTTACTTTTTATTTTATGTGTGTTAGCGTTGGATTGTGATGGAAGTTTCCACCACTTTTGGGTTATTTTTGTTTTTCTATTTAGAATATGCATTTTAGCTGGTAAGATCAATGGTCTTGTTGTTTTCCTGGTGGCTAGTTGTTTGTTAAGAGTTTTTAGGTGCTTGTCTTAGTTAATTGTTGTTTTTGGTTGAAGTTAAAGTATACTTTTAGGTTGTTCTTGTCCTTGATAAGGTGAGGTATGTTCTACTAGCCATGGTGGAGGATTGGCACATTCAATTTGCTTCTTTATCTTTCATGGTTCTTATGGAGGTGGAATTGTCTCTTATGGGGATGGAGACTTGCTTTATGTAATAGGACATTCATAACTTTTTTATGGTTGTTTTTCCTTTTTGTGGTTACATTGTGGCAAGTTCTCCATTATGATGGTCTCTTTCTTTTCTACTCCTATTGTGGGGGGCTTCTTTTATATTGAGGTGGAAATGAATTTTGTAGATGGGGGTTGGAATTTTTGTTGGTTTCCTACTAGTTTTTATTATGAAAATGTTTTGGATACTAAGTTCTTTCCCAATGTGAAGGCTTGGAGAGCCTTTCAAAATCCCTCTTTTAGTCCACCCCATTTGATGAGTTTTTGGGTGTGTGTTGTTAATGACCTTTTTGGCCTCTATACTTGAGGCTAGAGTATCTTGTGTTCTTAGCAATCTTGCATCAACTGAAAATATTTCTACCCACTTTGTTCTTAGTTTTCCAATTTGTTTAGTCAAAGCGATCAGTCGGATGATCCATCATATTTGAGTTACATCTTGAGCAATTGGGGACTTATTTAGGACTATGTTGTGGATCATTTCCCAAGATCACAACTCATTTGGTCATTTATCTCTCTAGTTATGCCAGCTTATTTTTGGGTTATTGTGTTCCTATTAGACTCAACCTTTTCACATGGAATTTGATCTTGTGATATAAAATTTTGATATACAATGGTCAATGACACACATTTCTATGTTCGTGGCTTGTGTGTGGACCTAAATTTTGGATCACCAATTGATTTTTGTAATAAGTTCTATCTTGTTTAGGACCTATCTTATTTGTGGTAATATGATTCTTGTTCTTGGTCAACTTGCGTGTCATGTGGTCTATATATTTTATTGTAATAGATCTCTTATGGAAGCTATCAAATGATTATAAGATATAGGGGATCCAAGGTCTTTGACCAAAACTTCTTAGTAATCAAGCCTATTTTTCTTTAAATGTGAAGACATGTTACAAAATCAATGTACTTGAATTTTCGGTTGAATAAAGATAGATTTTCATTTGTTCTCTCATCTTGTTGTTTTCATAGTATTTATTGTTGATGCATGCTTAGACAGATCTCTTTAAGGTCCCTCCATCTCGAATACACCAGTATTGTAAGTGGCCAATCATGGCCTCTTATTCTCTAAGAAACATATTTAAGGAAGATTAGTATTTTTTGTTGACTATGTCCCTTTGTGACTGTGACATTTAACAACCAACACCAATATTAATGTGACATTGATATCTTGATATCCCCTATGCTATAATGGTATAAGGGCCAAACCCCTTGTTAGACTACTAATGTTAACAAAAAATATTTTTATCATCCATATCATCATCCAAATTAATCACAATTGGACCATTAATGCAGTAGGGAAACAAAAAATCATTTTTCTCAGAGTTTTAACTTTCTTGAGGTAGCAAAGTGTGGTCAAATAGGATCAAGTCAACATTTGATGTCTTCAAGGAAGAAAAGATTTTAGAAGGAAGTTTACAAGCCTTGCAACACCATTTTCCGTAGTGGCTTTTTGCACTGCAATCTCTCTTGGTTCGACTAGAGACTTACAAAGGTTTGGGATCAATTGACATAAGCCCCCTTTCTTCCTTTGTAGGAAGCACGAAAGGAACCTCACTTAGTTGGATGATGCAAAATGTTGGGCATTTCCCTTTAGAGGATATAAGAGGCAGGACTACAACAAATATAAAAGGAATAATAGGTCTAGGAGGAAGTTCAAGTCCAAGGCGAGGAGTTGGAATACCCTTAGATTTACTCAAGGTTGATATTATTTCATGTTTCAATTTTTGAAAGGATATCTTCTCAAGGTTTCAAAGGTTCAATCTTTTGAGGCCACAAGAAGTCAAGGATGAAATTTCCATGCATTTCTAAAGGCTAATTAAGACTATGATTGACCATGATAATACAACCACTATGATGGAACTTCAAATATCTATGGATAGTAGAAGGTATAGTTTTCATGGAATTGGTCCAAGAATGACCCAACTTTACAAAAAAATTGGTTTGAGGTGCAAATAATGACAAAGATATAATTAAGAACTTAATACCATCTTCAACATGATAAGATAAGATAAGATAAGATAAGATAAGACAATGATATTAATGTCCGGCAAAAGACCAATAGGGGTCCAAGGGATTGGAAGATACAACAGGGTAGAAAAGCAACCCAACAAGAGCATTAAACAATGTCTGAAAAGGAATGAGCAACAAAAAAAAACAAAGCAAAGAGAGGAAACGACAATGAATTGATGAGAGAAGGACTAAATATTATTTCTTGGTACAAAGAAGTCCATCACAAAAGAATAAGACCCAGGGATACTAGGGGCCCGAGCTCAAATCTGAATCCGAGTAGCACTAGGAGTAGAATGTCGTTGCCTGATGAATTTGTGACATGGTCTAACAGATCTGGTGTGTCTCGATGCGAGTATATCCAATGACTACTTCCTACCCCTTGAGGGTGACAAGGGGGGAAGAAGGTGGTGATGAGCACGAAGATGCGAAGTCTCACAGAGGTAGAGGGCTAAACACCACTGGTCAAGGTAGCTGAAGAAGGCCAACAAAAATTTACAATCTCTGAATAGGCAATAAAACCTGCCTCTAATATTCATAGTAGATGGGATAAGTCTTCGTCTCAAACAAAGTACAAAGGTGGTAGATCTGATTGTTTCTAACCAAGTGGTGATCTTTTTGACAACACATCCTATGTGAACCCACTCTGAAAGGCCCCAAGGAGATGCGAAGGACATGGTTGCAATGCTGACTCAAGTAGAAAGAGTGCACAATAGTCCCCTCATGGATCTCAAGAAAGTGCTCCAAGTAGAAGGCCATCTATGGGCACAGGACCCCATGTGGGTTAACCTAGGTCATGGCAGTGTACTATTTGTATATGTCGAGTTTGACATGCCCATTCAACTCACCCTGTGATGGGAGTAGATGAGAGGGAGCATTTAGTGGCCTGAGCATACCATCCACGAGATCTGGGTCTCAAATTAGAGTTGGCGATATCAATGGAGGAGCAATAGGCTAGGTAGGATTATTTGTGGCGGTTGTTTGCAGAGTCAACAAAGCCCTTGAGGCGGTGGAGAGACCAGATCAAGTCGAAGATAACATTGAGCCTGAAAGGATGGGCCACAAACTCAGCCAAAATAATACTATGTGAGATGTACCAATGACATTTGGTGATCCAATGGAGGAGAAGGATCTTGACCTACTCGATTGATGCTCAGTCAGAGTTCAAAAATGAAGGTCCCCAAACCACTGAGCCGTAAAGTACTATCAATTTGACCAAAGAGTCTGAAAGCAATAACTTAGACTCAGTTTCTTGAAAGTGATGCTAGAAGCATTGTCTCTCCTATAGGGTGAGGGAGCCCATCCCCTTGTCAACCTTGGGCAGGCAAGTTGGCCTAATGTTGAACGGGGGCTAGAGAACTTAACCCCAAGGTAAGTGTATGACGAGACAATCTCAATCTCCTGATCCTGAAAGGTAAAGTAAAGATGAGAGGTCCTCAAGAAATTGAAGACCATGACCTAAGTCTTAACCAGGTTCACAACGAGTTGGTGACAGGCACAAAACGAGGCTAATCCATCAATAAGTCTCTATAGCCCCATAGGAGAGGAGGCAAGGAGAACCACATCATCAACAAAGCGGAGAATGGAGATAAGAACCTAGTGTAAGTAGTACACGTCTCTAGGGAGCGAGGTCTCCTTGAGGAAGTTCTCAAGCTCATCAATGTATATAGCGAATAAAGTGGGCGAGAGAGGGCAGCCCTGCTCCACCCCAATGGTACTGTGAATCGGATCGGATAAACCCTCTAGAGTCTGAAATTTGCCCATCACCGTCTCATATAATCTTATGATCATTGTCAAAAGAATGTCTAAAATACCAATGTCTTTAAGCCTTTGGAAAAGGGCTCTACGGGGAACAGAGTCAAAATCCTTACGTAAGTCTATGAAATAGCAGTAGGCTTCCGTAGCACGATGTTAAAAAGCCTCCTCAATGATAGCCCACAATGTCAAGATGTGATCCATAGTTTTGTAATCGTACGAAACCCAACATGTCCTCTACATGATATCACTCCCTGCCGAGGTATCCAAACAAGATAGTATTCAAAACTGTGGCATAGAGCTTGGCAAATGTATGCCCAATCATGATGGTTTTGTAGTTGTCGGCATCCGAAACCAACCTAGACTTATAGATGGGATAAATCACGTGTCTCTACCAGGAGTCAGGAAACCCAGTGCAAACAACTCTATTGAAGAGTGTTGGAAGAAAAGAACAAAGGATCATAGTACCAAGCTTGAAGAGCTTTGCCTAAAAACCTTCCTCATTAGCATCCCTGTTGCATCTCATGAGTCTAATGGCCATAGAAACTACAATAGGGCAAGTAACACCATCATTCACCTTAATCATAACATTTGAATTTTTCATATGTATTTTAACACAATCATTGTGTAAAGAGATGTTCTTTAGTAATAACATTTTGCATACATATTGGATTAATAAGCTCTCTTTATAAGAGATGGTCTTTAATTTTTGTAATAATGTATATGGGTTAATTGGATAATCAATAATTTCTCTTGAATCAAAGGTGATTTGAGGTTTGGGCTCATGTTTAGGTTTCTCAATAAGGTTCACAACATTATTTTCTCCATCACACATATTGTTAGCATTCATGTAATCAATTTCATTTGGCTCCACAAAAGTGATGGAATGAGAATTGAAGGGATTTGTAAATATTTGAAAATTTTGATTAGGTGGTGCTATAGATTTATTTCCCATCATTCACACCCCTCATTGATGATGGTATTTAAAAAGAAGTCTATGATCTATGTAAGCTAGAAAGAGCTTGGAAATATATCTTGGTTTGACGAGAGTGAGCTTCATCACTTTAGCATTAATATATTTTAGCAAATACTATGTAATGATCTAGATAAAAGAATAAAATTAGTTGTAAATATTGATAATAAAAGGGCCATACCAAATTTTGTAGTTATCACTTGTGTACCAACATGATTTTTGAAGAGTTATTATTGATCTTATTGAAACATTTATTTTATTTTTGGAACTTTTGACATGATTTTTAAGACTATTGTTCTTATCAACTAGAGCCCTTTGTCAAGAGGATTCAAATTGCCTTGCTTGAAGTTAATAATTATGAAGCACTATACAAAATTGTGTAAAAATAGACTTATTTCTAGTATTATTTTGCAAATTAGAAATGAAAATCCTTTGAACATTGTCATTAGGCACATGATAAGCAATTTGGGAATGTAAATGTTTATCTACCAATAAAATCAGCCACTTTTTCTGTAAGCCCTTTTTTACAATATATCAAGTTAATCAATGTAATTTGTAGACCAATGTTATTTTGAAATTGTTATATGAATGCTTTAGCCAATTTATGAAAAGAATAGAATAAGGAAGCAAAGAACAATAGTCTTGTAAAGATCTCTTTAAAACAAAATTTCCAAGAGTCTACGATCATTTGAGAAAAAACTCACAAGGTTCGGAATATTTTCACGTGAGTCAAGGTTTTAGCTTTTGTTAGTTTTATAACTCTATTTGGAGAATATGTATACGTTAAGGAGCAGTAATATGTAATATATTGGAGAAGTGGGATAGTTATATCACATGTAGGAACATTGAACTTGGATTGAATAATGGAAGCAAATTGTTGTTCTAAGGAAGATAAACTTTGAGCTAAATTACTTATAGTGGCTTCAATGGATGAAATGGTGTTGGACATGTTGGATTGTGACTGAGTTGTTGTAATGCTTCACTTGGAGGTCCTTGGAGAGAAGGATAAACAAAGATGAACATATTTTTTTAAAGATAAAGCAAAGATACACACAACTACAAACATAAAAGAGATTGCAATGAAAGATAAATAACCAATCCACCAAAGATCCCCAAGCATTCATCATTTACAAACGTAGCCATATCCACTTACATGAATTAATCATACACAGTTCATCTCAAGATCTCATGGTCCAGAAATTAGGAACTCCCAAGAGGGAATCCAAATCACCTACTGACATCCATCGGACAAGTTGGAAAGTACTTTCTATTTGGATGTACAGGTTTCCCAATAATTTCAGTACGATACTCTACATAACTGCAGTACGATACTTCATCAGTATCGTACTACACAAATACAATATTACACTTTGCCACTATCGTACAATATTTCTCTCAATTGGGGGTGGTACTTCACCAATATCATCCAAAATGTTGTCTTAGTGTCATCCAGGAACCAAAGTAAGGCTAAATGATTAATTTAGGAAGTAAAAAGGGTTAGAACCTCCACACAGGGGAGTACTAGAACCACCAAACTTGAGGAAAAAACACTTGAGAGCATCAATAAGAAGAAAGAGAGTCAACATACCTAACATGTACAACATACTACTCTAATCCATGAAAATCAATATCCTCAAAGGAACATGTACAAAAGAAACATCACAATAAAGGGAAAACACAAGCAAAGAAGCAACTGAACTAAAACAACCGTGATTGTTTCCTCCCAACCCTAATGGTATCACGAGACCTCAAGGATCCTAACCATACCCTCAAGCATGAAATCCGAATATGGAAACACAATCGTTGGTCTTACCTTATGGGTTCCAACTTACTGATAAAAAAAAATATGCCATCAATGAAACATGGCACATCCAACATGTTAATCTATCAATTGATGAGTTAAGTTTTTGGGATGTTTTGTTTATGATTTTCGAAGTGTAGACTTGAATATCTTATGGTTTTTATGATTTTTCATGAACATGATATAGTCTTTTACATTTATAAGTTTTAACTATATGTATATTTGATGCTTATGAAACTTAAAGACAATACTGAATGTATATCTAGATTAATGAATGTCATTGTAAATCTAGTATATTTCTTCTCTAAGCTTTAATGGCTAGACCTCCTACAGTTGTGTGACAAGGCTACATTTAAATATGAAAAACTTATTATGATCTATGCCTTGGATTTTGCTGTGTTAATCTTTTGTTGGAAGAATAAGTCAACAAGGAGCGTGGATTAAGATGAGGGGCTCTTTCAAGGTGGGGGATTGTTTCAGAGTTCATTTATAGCTCCACTCCTTCCATCACTTTGCAGTTGTTGATTTCATTCAAGATAGTTTAGTTGCCGAGCGTTACTATTTTTTTGAATCATTGGATGTGGTTTATCTTCTTGCATAAATGATGATCTCGCTCTTGAAGCTAAAAGTTGTTATGCTATGTAATGGAAGACCTAGTTTGTAGGTGTCATATTTTTCATAGTTTCCTTTTAATAAGCTAGAACTTCTGTTTCTAGGAGATTTAGATTTTTTGTTTTGTTTTTGAGACATTCATGTTATAAGAAAGTAGTAGAGTAAAGCGTCCTAGTATTCTATATTGTGTCTATGTTCTATTGAATAAATATATGGCAGTTCTTTGTTTCAATCTCTGAGTTATAATTCATTCATAATTTCATGGGGGCCCACGTAGAAAGTGAATCCTTTGTTCATGCTTAGGTAGAATTCAGTTAAGTTTCTTTTGAGTTGTTATGTATTGTTGCTCCTGCAATCACTGGTAGCAGAACCATTGACTGTATCTTGCATCATAGGTTTATTTCTAGAGAATTGTTTATTGAATCTGAAAGTTCAGTTTCTAGTATAAGTTTCCTGTAGCAACTACTTTTACCTTAGTGGTGATGACTAATGAGAAGAACTAAAACATAAACTTTGCAGTCACTATCTCAAGTTTACATTCCTGGATTGATACAGTAAATGAGTTTAGCATGATGTTCTAAGTAGAAACATGATGAATTTCAACAATGAATCATTGTTTAAGGATGTCCAATCCTTGTGTTACCAGGATATTGTTCTAACCAGTCATTTTTGGTGTTGTTGCCGAGGATGTTGTCAATTTAGTTCAACCGAGAAGTCATTGAGTTAGTTTGCATTTTGTTTAATTTTGCATGCATAGGCGTTAGAACCATCTTGGGCAATTCCTGCCTAATCTTAATCAGGAAGAGCCATTTAAGGTTCTCAATCTAGCACCTAAGGAAACCCACTAGAATTCCACAAGAAGAAGAACCATTTGAGAACGTGTTTGCTAATACCAATGACCATTTCCCTTCACCACCGTCATTGAAAGAATATGTGTCTTAACTATTTTGGAGCCACTGTGAAGAAAGGAAGAGGCTTTAGAGCCCTCCCTCATAAGTCTAATGGAGGAGGTGTGTCCAAAATGGAGTTATCCAAAATGTTGGCAAACTTTAAACAAGACATCATTAATGATGTTGCTACTCAATTGGATACAATGCAAGCAAGGAGAAAGAAAGATGAATCTGCTGCAATGTTCGCAGAATATTGTCCACATTATAGGGAGAAGAAAAGGAATTGCTGGTGCAAGTTTGTTGCAAGCTTAGAATCTTAACCTATGCCTATTGAGTTCAAAGCCATTGATGAAAATGGAGAGGTCCTCTACATTGCCCAACAGAGGCCATGGGCTCCAAAACTAGGTATGCCCCAAGATACTCTTCACAATTTTAATAGTAATTATGCATGGCAAACCCAAGAACATAATGGATCTAGTGGATATAATAGTTGGCAACAGCCCCAACGGGGGTGGCAACAACCACATAGTTGGTCTAACCAATCAAGTCAACAAGCTTTAATGCCTCCTCCTACAACCAATATTACTTCCCCTAAACAGACTCAATTGCCTGCTCAGCCTACTCCTAATCTCAACAATTCTAAGCCAAAAACAAAGTAGCAGAGCTATGTAATTTCATTGAATAACATCCATTTAAGATTTGGAACAACTCTTCCTTCTCCACAACAACCTATTAGTACTGAAGTTGCATATTCTTTAGTAGAGCCAACTAAGATACCAATCCAACCTGCTACTCCTATTGCTCTTGCAGCACGAGAACCTCCATCTCCTCATAGGTTGGAGGAACACCTCAAGCCAGTGGAAAATCATACAGTATTAGATTTTCTTACCCAAATGAAGCAAATGGCAATAAAAATTCCTTTGTTAGGAGCCATAAAAGAAGTCCTGTAGTTTCTTAAACAACATCAATCAGCCTTTGCTTGGGATTATACTAACGAGAAAGATCTAGACCCTCAGCTTTGCACTCACAAAATTTATATCAGCTCTCAACTCATACCTCTTCACCAACCTCAAAATTGGGTAAATCCAGATCTTAGGGATAGAATCAAGAATGAGTTGTAGAAGTTGTTAAATGCTGGCTTCATGTCTCCAATCTCAGATAGTCAGTGGGTCTCCCCTCTTGTTTTAGTACCTAAGAAAGAAGGGAAGTGGAGAGTTTGTATCGACTACAAGGAGCTTAACATAGAATTAATACAAAATCAGCCCAAGCAATGGCATGACAAGTATGTTCAGGACAAAGTTTTTTCATTTGTGATTGGGCACTCCTTTATGACTCCAGGTATCAGCATAATCTTGGTAAATTTCAAAACAGATGGTTGGGGCCGTATGAAATTATTGCAGTCTTTCCAAATGAAGTGGTCCAACTCTCCACTAAGTATCATGTTTGGTTCAAATTGTTGGTCAATGGTCATAGGTTCAAATTATATCATAAACCAAAGAGTAAGGAGGAGTCCCTACAACAATTCTCTTCTACTGCTGATGATGTAGTTCCTGCAACATCACCTAATGAGCTTTTTGCTCATTTGTCTTCCTCACTCTAGTTGTTCTCGTCACTATCATAATAAACACTTTCATTGTGAAATTTGATTCTCCATAATAATTTTTTGCTTCATTACTAGTTTTTCACCCATCCATCTCATCATTTCTTTCATTCGTGGATAGCAATTGCCAACTCACCAGCACTTCCGATTAGCACAAATTCCAACATATGCAATATTAATTTATTTTTCCAATTTTATTTTTGTGTGCCTTGTCACTGTTGCAAGTGGGGGACCACTTGCATTATTTTAGCTGGGGGGGAGGGGGAAGTTATATTAGTTTTGTCATTATATTTATGCAATCTTTTTATTTTATTCTTTTCCCTTGTCATACTTGCATTTCTTGCAAATGATTTGACATTTTTTCGAAATCCTTTTGTTGTGTGTTATTTTTCATACATATATTGCTAAGGTGGTAAGATATGTTGTGTATGAGTTCTGAGGAGCATATTTATGAGTAATTATGAAATGATAGCGCAGAGATTTGTATTTATTTTACTCATGAAGTTAATTTTTTTCTCGAGCTTCATTACTCAAGAAATTCCTAAATTTAAACTCATCCTGTAACCTATTGTTTTAAGTTTTCTTGCTAAATTTTTTTTTTTCTGTTATTCTCTTATGCAACTTTGTTTTGGGTACCCTAGGAATTAGACGATGGGAGGAGACCTAATTCAGAGAGAGCCTACTGTGCATAATGCATTACTCGAAGACTAGAATTGTAGGCCATATTTTCAAGCAAGGGGATGGACAGATTATGTTCAGAAGCTAACTAGCTGGGATGACGAGGTTGTGTTTCAATTTCTCAATTCCTTAAAGAATGAAATGGCAACATTTAAAGGATTGAAGGTGTCATTTTTTTAGACGGTTTTCACAGAAGTTATAGGATTACTATTGGAAGGTGAGGAATTTTCAGAGAATCTTGACCCAATTTTCGCCAAAAACTTCAGTTCACTTTACATGGAGATCAAAGCTTGATATTAATAAGAAACAAAGTATTGTTAGACTATCTCTTCATGAGTCATTTCCACAACGTGCAATTTTTATCATTAAGTATTTCACCTATGAAGGGCGATACTCATTTCTGCATGTTGTTCATTTCAAATTTTTGAGTTGTTTAAGGCATGATATCAAAACTATCAATGTTTCTAGTTTTGTATTTGGCATTTTGTCAAAACAAGCCATATTAGTACAAGAGGGTAGATGGAACTCTATTTCCCACCATTGCCTCATTAAACTGATAGTGGAAAAAGTTTTAAAGGAACAATCATATATTTCTAGGGAGGAATTTCTATTGCAAGGGTTTAAGGAGCCTATCCCAAATCTAGTTGGGTGAAGAGTACGTCAGAGGGTTAAAACTGCTAAGGGGATTAGATTTTTTTAATCGAAACTAGACAATGTTCTTCGCTTGAGAAGAAAAAGGAAGCTAAGGTTAGAAGCCCTAATTCCTCTCCTTTAAGAGCAATTCATGAAGAGGAATTGGAAACTCCTGCAGAGAAGGCTGAAGTTGTCCCCATAGTAGAAACAATTTCCCCAAAGCATAAGAAACAAAAAATTAACCCTAGTACTAGCCGAGAGGCTAAGGTACCTCCTGCAGCCAAGAGCACTTCTAGAAAAAGGAAAGCCCCGAAGAGGAGGAAACTACACTAAGAAGAAGTGCTAGACAAAGAACCAAACCGAGGAGATTCCCAATAAAGAACCTCAGATCACCCAAGATTCTGAGCCGAAGGAGGGAGAAAATGAAAATATCCAGCATAATGATAGAATGGAGAAGGTTCCTGATAAGCCCGAGAATGTAAAAGTCATTACAATCGGAGATGATTCCAGCTTGAAGGAGTAGGCTTATGTATTTCAAGGACCAGCCTCTGAGAATTTTCAAGAAGATGATTCAGGAAGTGATGATTCTGATAGTTATATCAGGGAAGTAGATGAACCAACATTTTCTCCTACAAAAAAATCTCCTATGGCAGAGAGGGATCCCTATGAAGAAAATCCAGCTGTTGATATGGGCTTTGTCGATAGGGTGGCTGAACAAATTTTGAACGAAGGATTAGAAACATTAGCTTCAGTGGCTCAACAATGCTCTAATCCTGAGAAAGCTATGATTATTTGGATGGATCCTTTAAAAATGACAAGTGCTAACAAGGGTAAGTCATCTATTCCTCAAGTAGTAGATAATTCTCACTATAATTCGATGGCAACTATGTCTAGGCCAACCTCTTTGTTTGATGTTATTTTCCTATTGGTATGTGAACTTTATCTCCACAATCTTGTAGTTCTAGAAGATCGAGTCTGGAATCCCTTACTTTATGTTGGGGATATTCAACTTAGAGCCTTCATGTCCTAGATACAGAATGAAATTAGTTGAAACACTCAAGATGAAGTGTACCAAAATTTGGAGTTAGACATTCCCCTGTTCCTAAGGCCTAAAGCCAAGGATCCTCTAACTCTCTATTATAGTTGGTTAAAGATAGCTCCCTCTAAACCAGGTAATAATATCATCTATCCAATGAGGCAGGAAGCATTTAATGCATAGCAATAGATGGTGAATATTGAACTACTTGAGGCTAGAAATGCCATACATTGGCGCTGGAACAATTTATCTGAGGAAATGAGAAAGAGAGAATCACATTCACCTCTCAATTTTGCTATGGCAACCCAATGTGCTCCTTGGTACATTTCTTTGGGAAGGGAGAGAGAAAGTTTTTGGATTCCATTAACCTTTCAACCTCCATTGTTACTGTCTCCATTACTTGCGAATTCAGATAGAATGGACGGTTTTACCATGGAGGAGGAAGAGGACAATTGGAAGAACCACATGAAAACAAAAAGGTTCTACTGGAGCTTTGCAGAGGGAGGATCTAGAGAGAGCATAACTGCTGACTATAGGACGGTAGCCAGGTTAAAGAATTTATTTGTTGTGAGACCAGCAAATGGCTAAGCTGGGGGGAATGATGAGTCAAGTTTTTGGGATGTTTTGTTTATGATTTTCGAGGTGCAGATTTGAATATCTTATGGTTTTTATGTTTTTTCATGAACATGATACAGTCTTTTATGTTTATAAGTTTTAACTATATGTATATTTGATGCTTATGAAACTTAAAGACAATACTGAATATATATCTAGATTAATGAATGTCATGGTAAATCTAGTATATTTCTTCTCTAAGCTTTAATGGCTAGACCTCCTGCAGTTGTGTGACAAGGCTACATTTAAATAGGAAAAACTTATTATCATCTATGCCTTGGATTCGTGTTTTGGATTTTGTTGTGTTAATCTTTTGTAGGAAGAATAAGTCAACAAGAAGCGCAGAATAAAGGATGAGTGGGTCTTTCAAGGCAGGCGACTGTTTCAGAGTTCATTTATAGCTCCACTCCTTCTATCACTTTGTGGTTGCTGATTTCATTCAAGATAGTTTAGTTGCCGAGTGTTCCCATATTTTTTAATCATTAAATGTGGTTTATCTTCTTGCATAAATGATGTTGTCGCTCTTGTAGCTAAAAGTTGTTATGCTATGTAATGGAAGACCTAGTTTGTAGGCATTCTATTTTTCCTAGCTTCCTTTAAATAACCTGGAGCTTCTGTTTCCAGGAGAGTTAGATGTTTTTGTTTTGTTTTTGAGACATTTATGTTATAAGCAAGCAGTAGAGTAAAGCATCCTAGTATTCTATATTGTGTCCATGTTCTATTGAATAAATATCTGGCAGTTCTTCATTTCAATCTCTAAGTTATAATTCATTCATACTTACGTGGGGGCCCACACAAAAGGTGAATCCTTTGTTCATGCTTAGCTAAAATCTAGTTAAGTTTCTTTTGAGTTGTTAAGTATTGTTGCTCCTATAGTCATTGGTAGCAGAACCACTGAATGTATACTGTAGCATAGGTTTATTTCCAGAGCATTGTTTATTCAACCTAAAAGGTCAGTTTTTAGTATAAATTTCTTGTAGCAATTGTTTTTACCTTAGTGGTGATGACTAATGAGAAGAACTAAAGCATAAAATTTGCAGTCACTATCTCAAGTTTACGTTCTCGGATTGACACAGTAAATGAGTTTAGCATGATGTTCTAAGTAGAAACATGATGAATTTTAGCAATGAATCATTGTTTAAGGATGTCCAATCCTTGTGTTACTAGGATATTGTTCTAACCAGTCATCAATCACATAGCTAATCTAAAGCAGTGGTTAGTAACATCAACTAAGAAATAATATCTAACACCATGATTAAGGAATGCATCAAGTAACATACTAAGAATCATCTGAACATGAAATCAGGTTCATCCAATGTAAAGCATAAATCATAAGTGAACATACTCTAGATACATTGAAGTACAAAGTGAGCATCCAACACCAACCTCAAACTGGAAGTAGACTGCCTCTATACACCGGTCCCCAGCAATGGTATAGGTAGCTACACTTCCCAACCGCATGGTACCCACATGCCCACTCCTTCCATATTGATGGAGATAATGACTCGACCACAAACTCATAAGACAATCACGTATGGCTAACACACACACCAATCAAGTATGATACCAACATCTATAGATAAGATAAGATAAGATAAGATTATTAATGTCCAACAAAAGACCACAACGAGGGTCTATGGGACTGAAAGCTTACATCAAGAAAATAGTAGACAAACGGAGCACCAAACGGTGACCACAAAAGAACAAGAACAAAAAAATGAAGAAGAAGAAGAAAGCAGGAGACATCACGGGAAAGATTAGGTATCTGTCCTCACAGAGAAAAAGTCCAACATCAACTTATCAGCGTGGCTACTAGAGGCCCTGTGATGAAGTTGAGTGCTATGAGAGGAGTGTCACTGGAGAAGAGGTCCCTTGTGGGGTCTCACAGATTTGGAATGGCTTGTATTAGGGAGATTGTATGGATCCTTCACACCTCAAACTGGAGTTAAGGGAGAGAAGAATGTCGTAATAAGCTGTGTTTGGGCCTAACTCTTGGGAAATGAAAGCTACAAAGTATGATCACGAAGCTGCAAGGACTCACAAAGATAGAGTGCAATGCAACACTGATCAGTGTACCTGAAAAAATTCAAGAGGGATCTACAATCTCTAAACAGACAATAAAATCTCCCTGTAATCTCGTAGTATATGAGGCATTTGAAAAGAAAATGAGTCTCAGATTCTACCTCATCTAAGGTACAAAGTGTGCACACCCGGTCCTCTCTGGCAATATGGTGATCAACCTAGATCCGGAGTTTGTGCAAGCCCACCTTGAAGGAGTCAAGGGAGATATGCAAGGCGTGTGTCCAGTATCTGTGTAAGTACTCAGGGCGAACAATAACCCCATCTCAAATATCTAAGTGCTCGGCTTAGAAAGTCATCCTTGGATGTAGTCCCCCTGGAGGATCCACCCAAGTCTGTATGATATACTGCCTGTAGATGTCAAGTTTGACATGCCCATTCAACTCCTGCTGAGAGGGGAGTAGATGAGCAGGAGCGTCTAATGAGAATTTGTATGGAGGGAGATGATCGATATCGATCCCAACTGAACTCAGCAGAATAGTAGCCTGAGCATACCAACAACGAGCTCTAGTAGTTAGATCAGAGTCTAGAATAGCAATTGAGGAGCAATAGGCTAGGTAAGGGTATTTGTGTTGGCCTTCAACCGAGTCTGCAAAACCACGAAGACGGTGGAGAAACTAGATCAAGTCAAAAATGGTTGGAAGCTTGAATGGGTGAGCTCCAAACTCAGCCAAAATAATACTGTGGGGGGTACATCTGTGACATTTGATAATCCAACAAAGGAGAAGAGTCTGGGTAAGCTTAATCATGGCCCAATCTGAGTCTAAAAGGGAAGGACCCCGAACCACCGCACCATAGAGCATTGTGGGTCTTACTAAGGAATCCAAGAGGAATAACTTAGTTGATGTGTCTTGAAAGTGGTGTTTGAAGCACTGTCTCTCGAGCATGGCAAGGGAACCCAACTCTTTACTTATTTGAGGTTGAATGGCTAGTCTCAAGCTGAAATGAGGTCCAGAAAACTTAACCCCAAGGTATGTGTAAGATGATGTAATCTCAACTTCCCGACCCTGGAAGTGAAAATGGAGATGTGAGGTCTTCAAAACGTTGAAGACCATAACACGAGTCTTGTCAAGGTTAAGGACCAGCTGTCTCATATCACAAAATGATGCAAGTCTATCCAAAATTCTCTAAAGCTCTTCTGGAGAAGAGGCAAGAAGAACCACATCATCAGCAAAGAGAAGGATGGAGATCAATACCTGTTGTAGATGAAAACCATCACTTGGAAGCGAGGAGTCACTGAGAAAAGCCTTGTGCTCATCAATGTAAATCCCGTACAAGGTGGGTGAGAGAGGGCAGCCCTGCTTCACCCTAATGGTGCTCTTGATAGGGTCGGAGAAGCCCTATGTAGTCCTGAGTCTACCAATCACTGTCTCATATAACCTCATGATAGCTGTCAGTAAGATCTCATAAATACCAATATCTCTTAGTCTTTGAAAAATGGCCACTCTTCGGATGGAATCAAAAGCTTTACAAAAATCCACAAAATGCCAGTAGACTTTCTTCGAGTGGTGTCGAGCCTCCTCAATAATAGCCCATAGTGTAAAGATATGATCCATGGTCTGAAAGTCTACCATGAATCCTACTTTACCCTTAGCCCTGCAATTCCTCTTGTCAAGCTCACTAGATACAATAGTATTCAATGTTGTAGCATAAAGTTTGGAAAATGTATGCCCAATCATGATGGTCCTATAGTTTCTGGGATCAGAGGTCAACCCGGACTTATGGATCAGGTGAATAATGTGTCTCGACCAAGATTCTAGAAAACCAAAACAAACCACTTTATTAAAGAGTGTAGAGAGATAAGGGCCTAAGATCATGGTACCGAGCTTGAAGAGCTCAGCCTAAAAACCCTCCTCATCAATTGGCCTGTTGCATCTCATAAGTCTGATGGCCTCGTAAATGCAGGAGGTGGAGAATAAGTGACAATAGGAGAGTGAGTTGGGAAGGGGAGTGAGCTGACCCAAGATATCATACAACATGGAGACATGAGAGGCAAGGAGGTGAAGGTCGCGGGTGGACTGGGGTTGGCTATGCCAAGGGAACATGATGCACCAAAACAACTTGGCATATTGAATAAAACGTTTGTAGAAGAGTCGTAAATTGGTGAAAGTGGGGGAATGAGTATCAAAAGCCAAGCGTAAAGAGCAGTGGAAGGTTTTACATGCCTCATCAAGCCACTAGTTCATGGGACAAGTATTCTGTCAAACAGATATGGGAGTGCTAGGAATGGAGTAGTGAGGGATAGAGAGGAGAGTTGACTCCCAAATCGCGGTAGCTAGTGAGAGAAACATGGTAGACACCTTATTGTGATCCGTGAAGCTAGCAGGGTGGAAGAATCTTCTAGAATGGAAAATGAAGAGGTCTTGATCACTATCCTCAAAATAGAAATGGGTAAGGCGGTGGTTTTGGGTAGGATAACTAGAGATGGGTGGTAGAGGGTGGGAAGAAATGCGAACCAAAAGGCTAAGGAGGGCATGATCCACCAAGGGAAGACGAGAGATAATAAAGTTTTGGATCGAGGGGAGGAAAGAGGCAATAGTGAGGATATAATCAACCATACTTGCACCCCCACCATGAGGCCAACATGTAAAAAGCCCAGAACTCAGGGAGCAAGAGAGGTCATTCAGAATCACCAGATCAGAGGACTCACAGAGCTAGAGAAGGTGGCGATCATAGCAAGTTATAGGTCCACTGTGATCCTCAGACACACGCTGAAGCCCCATACTATTAAGATCCCTCTCAGTAGTACAAATCAAGTCGGACCCACAATCGTACTGGGGGGTTTGGAGATCTTTAGTTTGTTCATTAAAGTCTCCTAAGATGATGTCACCCATAACACCAAACTTGGAGATGCTTGAATAGGTCTGTAAAAGGGTTCCCGTCCTCAACACTATGAATGGCATAAGGTGAGGAAGTTAGCGAAAAGTAACAAACGACAATGAAGATATCTCTTTGATGGCGACTAGTGCCACCAACCCGAATCACATAAATCTGGCTTGAGAGTTAGAAAGAACCAATGTGGTAGTACTTAACAGATCATCTCTAATCAAACAAGCAACCCTATTGGAACCACAAACCCCACTTGAAGCACAAACCTCCTCTCTACAAACTAAAAGCCACTGATATCTTGTGTAACCTGGAAGGGGCCGAGTAGGATTCTCATGAGTCTCGGTAACAACCAAAAAATAACAATACCCAACTGCATCATGAAGTAATCCTAGCAAAGACCACAGGGAGTCATTGCCATTCCAATAGTTGACAAGCAGAGAGCCAATGGAGGGCTTAGACTTACCCAACTGTTGGTGCTCAAACTGTCATTTGGCTTGAGTATGTCTCGCATCCCAAACCTTGGGAGGTGAGTCATGAATAATTGCTTTAAGATTCCTTATTACTGCCCATTTTCCGTTAGTCCTTGCTTCTACCACAAGGGTGCTAGAGTGCTTTAGTTCAGCTACCTGTGATTTTGGTCCTCATCAAGAAATATCTTTGTGGGAAGAAGGAAGAGCTTCTTCTTTGCCCTAAGAGCTTGTTGTCGATCAACTAGTGGGAGAAACCTAATAAAAAGAGTGCCATCATGTTCAAACCATACTCTGTCTAATGTAATATTGGAAATACCTAGTTATTCGCTGAGAAATGAGTAGCCTGTGCGGAGAGGATCAATGGAGGATGAAGGAAGACCTCTAACCCGAAGGTTAAGTTCTGTGAAGTGCTTAACCCGATCCCCTACCAACTTTTTTTGGACAATTTTTTCGACCTCAGGCAGAGGCATAGTGCTAGAATTTTTGCAAGTGGAGGCCCAAGTTTTAGTTTGTTGCTCTATTTCAGTCAAAAGAGATGTTTGTTTATTAACAAGCTCGATCTGCTTGTTCTTGAGGTTTCCCATATCCCTGAAGTCTTCAATAATGGAGCTGATATATTTTGTAATGCCTATTGTTTGTGTTGTAAAATTTTCGGAGAGGTCTTGGATGTGTGAAGAATTAGCCACAACCTATTGGTTCAAATCATTCAATGATTGAGATAGGGAGTGAATAATGTCCTGGAAAGTTTGATTCATTGATTCATACTTCTGCAACTACACTAAGAGGCCTTGGGAAACTGCTGAGAGAGAAAGAGTTGAGACTTTCATAGCTACATTATCCTTCTCCAATAATGTCAAGCGGTTAACTATCTACTGTAGTGTTGCAAGATTGGGTGGGGGCTCCATGACTCAAAACCGTATTACGCAATAAATGAATAAACGAAACTTTAATAAACTAGAGCAGATATAATACTCGACATTATGTCAAACAGTTCACATACAATCTTCTCTTGTGGTGGGTAATCCACTTGCAGACCACGAACAATTGGATCACGACTAGGGCATGCGACAACATTGGATCACTGGACAGTAAAGGAAGCTAATCAAGGTAGACAACTTGGAGGAAACTTGTTGTTGGGACTGTGCGAAAGCAGTGGAAGACAAAGGCCCTTGATTATGTTTCAAGAAATAATCAAGCATTCAAGTTGAACAATCAAAGAAGATGTTCAAAGAGTATCACTGATATGAAAGTTCCTCTTGTTGGCGTAGTTCTTCTAACCCTAGGGCTTAGATCACGTAGGCACACTCAAACCGCTCTTCCCACTTGTTCATAACACTTCCTTGTCTCCAATATTTGAAACTCAGAGAGGAGATTGCTCCTGCTGCCATAGCTAGACAAGCATAACCTAAACCATAGAGTTTTTGGTCAATGGCTTTGTTCCTACGAGGATTTTCCAAAATTTTCTATCTTGATACTCTAAGGCTAGGGCATGGGTTAGGAAATAAATTTACTGAATCAATCTTCTATTCAAACCAATCAACAACACACCAGAAGCACAAACCTAACGATTTCGGGCTGAACACCTACGATCTACAATTTGGGTGTGGTATATTCTTTCAGATAAACTATTTCTTAGGAAGACAACTCTCTCTGTGTTGCACCATGACACCATGACATATGCTCATGAAGAAAATGCAGTACAATAGGTCGCTGGTCATATCAACTATATAATAAGTACGTAGGGACTCAAGTGGAGTGTAATTTGCTTGGCATTAAAAAGCCCAAGCTATCTGTGGCACAAAAATGACCTCCCTTAGGAGGCCCTTTGCACTGCACCCTTGCACCGAGTCCCTTGGGATGCGCAAAGAATGTACATGTGTTCACTTATCTTATTTCATTTTACTACACATTAATTATTTTTGTTATCACTTTTTAGAACCTCTTCATGTTACCTTGTCGATCATTCTAGTTTGAGGCACATGATAGAAGCCACTCCACCGCCTACCCTACATACCCATGTTCATTACACGATGAGTGCCTAAAGGCAATGCAAGTTCCAAACCCAACCCCAAAATGAACAATATGTCAACCAACCTATGTCCAGGAGTTTGACACTTGCAAGATCCCATCATATGCATGCAGACGTGTTCATTTGTGGGCACAACCAACTTCATGAATATAATCACATAATAGAAATGCAATGGTTGGATATGACAAATGCAACAAATGCTACAAGTATAAAAAGCTCACTCAACCGATCTATATCCAAGAGTATGGATTTGGCACAAATCCCAGTAATGCAATAAGTCACTGAGTAACATGAACTCACTCAACCAATCTATATCTACAGGTATGGATTCTACATGAATCCCAAATATGGTAAAGTAAAACCATGGTCGGATTGGAAACCTAACAAACATTCCAAATCCACGACCAAAAAAAGTGCCAAGAAATACCAAAGAAAATTGGGCAACACACAAAATGAGGTGATGTAAAAATTGCTCAAAAATCAAAGTTGTCGAAATTAAAACCCATTCCCAGATGGGGGTAAAGCACTCAAATGTCAAATGAAATTCAAGTTTCAAGTCTGTATGCAAATTTAGACAACATTACACCACAAACTTTCAAATTAAAACATCAAAAGAGCCCTATTTACTCATTCTGACCCAACCTGGCCAAATTAATATATGAAAACATAGGGGAACACTAGTTTTCAACCTCCAACCATAAGCAATAAAAAGAAAAAGTTAAAACAAGCCAAAACTGTTATAACATAAAGGCCCTTCCTCACAGCCAAAAGGGAAGAAATAGAAACAAACACCACAAAATAAAATGTACGCGAAAAGCGATGAAATGCTCGACAAAGGATGAGTTCCCCACTACAAATCCAACACATCTATTCTCATGGTGATCCCACAAGCACAACTCACACAATGAACAAAAGACCAAATAGTTCACAAGAGGGTTTTGAAAGATTTTCTCCAAAATCCTGAATTCCAAAGTGAGGAGTGAGAATAAACTCATTTTTTAGCCAATATATGCACTTTTACAAAGTGACATATAAATTAGATTATTAAAATAAAATAATCTAATTAGCTCCCTTAACCCAAATAAAATTAGGCAATTCCAATTAAATTGGAATTCAACTACAACAAATTAGCCGACAATAAAATAAAGATTAAATCAAATAAATAAAATCCCTCTAAGCAACATTAATTTAATCTTTTCCATGACAACTACATAATCTTGAATGCAGTAACACACTCATGGGTCTAATCACATAATGCATTATGAATTCAGACTTACCAATTACTAGAGGGCTAAAATAGCAATAAAAAGATACATCACCTATACCGAGATGATATTGTCTCAACATGGAAGGTCTAATCACTAACTCCATGTGTCATTGCCAAGGATTTAAGTCTTACACAATAAACAAACACTCAAGTGTAGATGCACAATATATCATAGTCGAAGCAATAAGCACACATAATTGCATGATTAAAGCATCTAATTAACCCCATTTAAAAATCATTAAACAATCCATTTTGTATAAATTACTGAAGAGACAAGGTAATTATCTGTAGCACAATAAACCAATAATCCAATATGGATAAATCATTTTCTAATTTTTAAAAGCATTTAATGGTATAAATAATAATAATCACTCGACAACATAAAAAGGAACAAATGCATGAATCTCAAATAGTCATCCTGAAGCAACATCATAAAACACTAGGATATAGATATGACCAAAATCCATAAGTCAACATGGCCAACCACATGAGTCAATCATTGTCGCAAGAATCTACTCAGTTCCATCATACCAATAACACACAATGCAATCAATATTTCCATCTCAGGGGTACTCACAGACAACATCATGATACCATATGAATCTAGGTAACCATTGACACCATGATTAGCCATCGTGAAACCATCAAATACCTCATAATATCATAAACTAGACATAAGCATGATTAGCCAACTAATGTAACAATATAAATCAAATCACCCCAAGGGTGTAGATCACTCATGGTCCTAATAAGATCACTCACAAAGCATGGGCATCCTAGTTGCATTCTTTTGGATGACTTACATGACTCAAATGAGAGAGGTAGTACATCATTCCCCCAAAAGACTAGGCTTACTCCCGGAAGTCTGCGATCCAAGAATAGAAACCAAACACACCAAGAGCGTAATCAAAATAGGCAACGCTCAAAATTACCCCATCAACTTCTCCACAAGTTGAACCATATCACTCCAACACTCACAAAGTATATTGTCAACCCCAAATAGGTCAACCATGAGAGAAAAGGGTGTCACATTAACACAAAGTCCTCCAACAAGGAATTTCCTATGCGCTAGGAAAACCCATCTAGCCACAAATTCAACACTACGAGGAAAGGAACCTTCCACTCTACCTTGTCGTAGGTGTCCAACTGCAACATGCACCTTCCAAGTGACCACTAACCTAGGTCAAACATTAAGCATTTCAAAATTGAATGATTCAAGGGGGATAACCATCCCAGAATGCCCAAGAACACTACCATGCCACACGAGCATTCTTGAATCCAAACAACTCACCCTCATAACACAAAGGATGATGGTTCTCAACTAAAATTGCAGTCTCGTGAAGTATACTCTCAACAACTAACCACCAAGCATAAGAGCAACTTAGTCTCAATGGTATAGAAAGCTCAACTATCACTAGAAACTAAGGTTACTTAACCCTAACCAAACGAGGCATCACCTTTCAACAAGTTTGCAAAGAATTTCACTAATGGACAAAATCATATGTTTAACTTATCACCAGTGCAAATGATGGTAAGATGCATCCAAGATAACATGTGCCTCTATCCACATGCTAGGAATGCTACACCCAACCTGCCACTAAACTCAATCTCCAAGCTCTAGTTAACCATGAAAGAGAACTTGATCAAGATAACAACCTAAATATACAAGCTAGGGAGATAACACTACAGAGCATTCGTATTGGGATGAGTCTCTCTTAACCTCTACACTAAGTCAACCCAAGATGAGTTTTAGGAGAACTCAATACTCCCAACCATCTAAACACTCACCAAACACTAACTATGCTAGTGGTGTATCCAAACCAACCCACTTGCTTAAAGAGAGGCAAGCACAATGAATTACTCAAGAAAAGAGCCTTACAACTAGGGTGAAAATCATAGGTGGACGAAGTCACACCTAATCCTCCAAGGATAACATCTACTCTCAAAGGGGAAAGCTTCATAGAAGCACACAATCATAAGATCCATGATCACAAATCAAAGCATTCCAAGCATTTAGGTCATGCGCCAATGCACTAAGAAATAATGACCTTCACTTCAGGAGCCACCAAGATCCATCAGAATCCACCAAGAGTTATGAAGAGCAATAACCTTCTTATCCAAGCTCCATTTGACTATGCTCAAAAGATTAAAAAGGGTCTATGCAATTTCTATGACATGAAGAACCTAAATCCATCTATGGACAACAAAAAGACCACTCACGAAAGATTCCAACAAGATAAAAAGCCAACCATCCTGGTTGCCAAAGAACACAATCAACCAAATGTCCAAAACCATAGAAGAGAAGGAATACTAAAAAATAAATAATAATACATGCTTAAACCAAATAATCTCATTTACATTGCCATCATTAACTCAATCATCTAATACATAGCTACAATTATTTGAATTCAAGATAGAGCAATGCATCAAAAATAATTATCATTTAACAGGTACACACTTTTATCAACCTTCTTTTTCTTTCATAAGTAACATTGCATTTATCAACATATAATGAATATAATTTTTTCTCAGGGCATTTGACAGCTTTGCCACACACATATCCTCTCTCTCTCTCTCTCTCTCTCTCTCTCTCTCTCTCTCTCTCTCTCTCTCTCTCTCTCTCTCTCTCTCTCTCTCTCTCTGTTGTTTGACTTTGTTCTTGTTCTTTTGTGAATACTATTTGGTGTTCCTGTTTTAGGTTGTCTTGCTGGTTGTAAGCTTCCAGTCCCATAGACCCATTTGTGGTCTTTTGTTGGACATTAATATATTTATCTTATCTTATCTTATCAACACCTTTACATCTATTCACAAACACACTAGTATGTTCTCCACAATGTTATCCCTTGTACATACTATCAATTGTTGAAAATAAACATGGTAGACTCACAACACAAAACTGGGTAGCAATAAAAGACATTCAAAATAGTCATCATGAACAAAAGAAGAGGCCCAAATGGGGGAATTGTCAATTCCAACAATTAATTTCAAAAATTCGTGTATTTCAACAATAAATCAAATGTGACAATTGTTATATATAGAGTGTTAGAGAAACTTTGATGACCAACGCAAGCAAGGAAAATATTGAAAACCAATGCTAGCCCAAACAACATGTGGAAAATTCTACCAACCAAATAAAATAAGGCATAAATTGAATCACATTACATGCGATGACTAAGAAAAGTCACCTAAGAGGGATTAACCACCACACGGTGCTAAGAAATACATCTTCCTAGCATCATTAGAGAACACACTCACGCACATCAAATTGTATATCATTAATGACCTCATGCATATGCATAGCTACATTCTTTCTAATTCTTTTTAATGTAATGCAACATTATGATATTCGACAATATCACATCGACTTTCATAAGCTTAAGAAACAATAAATTTGGGGACATTAGTCATTCACCCAAATGATCTAATGCAACAAAATATTTCATTCTCTATTACCAAATTTACTATTTTCATTAAAATGATTCCACAACACAGCCATTTCTTTCAACAAAAAAGGAATCATTTCAATATCATCATGAAAGGACAATGAATTACAAATACATTTCATTTATTTACCTTCAATAGGAGAACACAAGGAATACAATGCACCACTCTGCATAGGGAGCAACACAAGAGGCAATCAAGGCCAAAACATGGACATCAATTAGTGACTCTGTCTAGGGGTCACACAAGCAACTGACCATACTAAGACACACCAATTCCAAACACATAACAAGGGTCAACACAACACATCAAAAGACATGCTAAATCAAGGAGCACCAGAGCTCCAATTTCCAAGGCATCCACATGCATGAACCACACAAGGGTTGTGAATCACTCAAATCCATGAGATAAGGTTCTCATAAAGGGGTATCATCCATCCTTGAAAGGTACACAGAACCAGAAGATCTACTTCCTTCTCCTCACATTACTCAAGTCACATCTACCAGATCATCAAGTTCATCCCAAGCAGGTACCCAAGCAACAAGATATCACAAGTTCACAAAGAGACACTCACACTCAAACAAAAACAACATCAACCATATGGGCAACATACACACAAAGATACCAAAGTTTGAACATGGGCTCTAATACCAAATGTAATGTCCCACTTGAAGATCCTTGGAAACAAGGACAAACAAAGATGAACATATTGTTTTTAAAGATAAAGCAAAGATACACACAACTACAAACATAAAAGAGATTGTATGTAAGACAAATAACCAATCCACCAAAGATCCTCAAGTGTTCATCATTTACAAATGCAACCATATCCACTTACACAAATTAATCATACAAGGTCTATCTCAAGATCTAATCTAACATCATAATTAAGGTTTATTTTAAAGCCCAAATCTAAGTTCTTAAGTGATTAATACATACAAGTTCAATTTTCCATTAAAAACATTGAGAGGATGTCCATAATTGACATATGAATCTTATGCATCCCATACACGGATTATCAAGGTCCAGGGATTAGGAACTCCCAAAAGGGTATCCAAATCACCTACTGACATTCACCAGACAAGTCAAGAAGTACTCGTTGTTTGGACGTACATGTTTCTCAAGAATTTCAGTACTATTGTGGTTCCACAACACATGCCCCATTTTCAACTTTGGAAATGGAGACCCCCCTTTTTTGGCTCATAGAAGCTCGTTCCTCAAAATAGAGTATCTTCCAAGGTGCCTAGGGGAGTGGAGATTCTGTAGTTCAAGTTTAGAACTTTGGTTAGTTAGCATCATTTCTAACCCTAGCACCACTATACTGATGTTTATCTTTTGTGTAGGTCATCATGGCATCCTCATCATCCATAACATAAAAAATTACTATGGTATTACAAATGCATATTCAACACAGATGCCTTGGGATTTCAGATAGAAGAAGTAGGAGTTCCAATCTATGATAATTTTGGACTATAAAGAGGGCATAAATTTTCAAAAAGATAAATAAATAGGTACACAAGAGTGCTCCCAGACCCTATATGAGAGAAACCTAGAAACCATTTTCAAGACTGGGAACTTTGATTTTTGGGTGAATTGAGCACCTTGCACACTTCCCTAAAGGTGTGTAGGTGCACAATTCTAAAGTCTTGGAGATGCCCAAGATCCCAAAGATGCCAAAGTGCACAAGCTGCACAAGTGTGCAATTTTACAAGTTTTGAAGATGCATAAGTGCACAGGTGCGCAAATGGGCCTAAATCATCAAAAAGATCAAAATAACTACACGAGAGTGTTCTTAGACCCTGTTTGAGAAAAACCCAAAAATCATTTTCAAATATAGGAACTTTGATTTTTTGGGTGAATTGAGCACCTTGCACACTTCCCTGAAGGTGCACAGGTGCACATTGCAATTTCAAATATACATAAAGTGCAAGTGTGCAATGTGCATACGTGCACAAGGTGCACAAATGAGCCTAACTAATTGAAAATATTAGAAATAAGTACACACAAGTGCTATAAGATCCCATTTGAGCAAAACCCATAATCCGTTTTCAAAACTGAGAACTTTAATTTTTGAGTGAATTGAGCACCTTGCACACTTCCCTAAAGGTCCGCAATTGGAAGATATGGTGAATGAATTGTCTCTAAAGATGCGTAGGTGCACATATCTAAACCATCTAGAGGCCCCCGAGGTCCCCAACATTATTGTGGCTTCCTTGTCTTTTGTAGCAGCTAAGATCACACTCAAACCCACGACTTTTAAGTTCCAAGGAATGCTCAAGAAGTCACATTTCATGATTTCCACATGGAAGTGAGGGAAAAGTATGAAGCTTTAGACTTGTTAGCTCCTCAAGAAATCACCTCTGCCATCCAAAATTTCAAAGGAAAACATCCACACATAATTTTGGTTGAAGGTCAACAAGACACAGATGATGGAAACTAAAAATTATGGAGTTGGAAAAATTCTCACTCTTGAAAAATTGTGGACTTAGAAAAATTCTCACTTTTGAAAACTTGTGAGTTAGAAAGATTCCCACTCTTGGAAAATTGTGGACTTAGAAAATTTCTCACTTTTGGAAAATTGTGGACATGGAAAAATTCTCATTTTGGAAAATTGTGGAGTTAGAAAAATTCTCATTTTGGAAAATTGTGGAGTTAGAAAAATTCTCACTTTGGAAAATTTTGGAGTTAGAAAAATTCTCTGTTGGAAATTTTTGGAGTTAGAAAAATTCTCACTCTTGGAAATTTGTGGAGCTAAAAAAAATCAGTCAATTTTGGGCTTTTCATAGAGGCGTGCTTTTTAGAAGGTGCGCCAAATCAAGAGGTGCACCGACAATTTTGAAAATGAAGTAGTGCACTGACAATTAATTGTCAATTTCTATTTTTAAGCATTTCATGCATTGGAAACATGTTTTGATGACAATTTAACTCCCAAAAACACATTGAGAAGGCCAAGCTTGCATTTTTAGATGTCCCAATGACTCTCACAAAATCTCATGGCTTCTTTCTTCTTATCTTCTTTTTCTTTTATCATTTTAAGTTATGTAAAGGCTCATGCACCAATTAATTGATGTAAACAAGGGCGAAGATCTACTTAACACCATTTAGATAGTCAGCTTGTATATAATTAAAGTGTTATTTTATTAGTTTTTAACATAGTGTTTGCATTAGAAAAGCTCTCACTCCTAACACAAAAAGAGGAGAGAGTTTCTTATAAATACATAGATGTAATATGTACTCCAAGCCAAAACATTGATGCCATAATAAATGTTATTGGTGCTCTCATACTGATTGTAGTAAATTTTGTTGGAGTGTGTTATTTTTGTGAATTTATGTTCATGAATGATAATGGAGCTAATGGTTTTATTGTGTTGTGATAATTGTGCAATCTTTTAATTCTCATGTTTGCCTTATGTTAAAAAATTCTATTTTTGTGACAAATTGGAGAAAGGACCACTCTTATTCTTACGTAGTGTTTTGTCTCGTATGCACGCACTTTTCGTGACTACAAGATTTGATGAATTATGAAACATCTTTCAATTTTCATTAATGTTCCCATCGGCAGTTGCATCAGTGGAGTTGAGAAAGCATTGCTCCTAATTTCATTGGTTTCCTACCAAGTCCTTTCGATAATTTAATTCACATATGTGTTGTTACTTTGGCTTATGTTAGTTAGGAATTTTCCTTTCAGTAATTAGTTTAAATCTCTTGTCACTCTATCTTTGTTATTTTCTTTTCAAACATGTGGTTAAGATAGGAATTCATATAGTTGCATTGATTATAAATTGCATCATCATAAAACAAAAAATACAAAAATATATTGGTTTTATGGTTATGTTTCAACAAAGTTCTGCAAAAATAGTAGTGAACATTCACATTTATCTTCGATTAGCATTGTGCAAAATGACCGCTCAACAAGTACGATAGACCATATAACTACAAGACTACACTTTGCCAATATTATATGATGTTCCTCTCCACTAGGGGCAATAGTTTACCACTACCATACAAAATGTTGTCTTAGTGTCATTCAGGAACCAAAGCAAGGCTAAACGACTAATTTATGAATAAAAAAGGGTTCGGCCTCCACACTCGGGAGTACCATAACCACCAAAATCGAGGAGCAAACACTCAAGAGAATCAATAAGTAGAAATAGAGTCAACATACCTAAAATGTACATCATACTACTCTAATCCATGAAAATCAACATCCTCAAAGGAACATGTACAAAAGCAACATCACAATGAAGGGAAAGCACAAACAAAGAAGCAACCAAACTAAAAGAATTATGCTCGTTTCCTCCCAACGATGATAGCATCATAAGACCTCAAGGACCCTAACCATATCCCCAATAATGGAATCTCAATATGCAAACAAGATCATTGGTGTTACCTTATGAGTTTCAACTTACCAATAACCAAACATATGCCATCAATGAAATATGGAACATCCAACATGCTAATCTATCAATCACGTAACTAATCCATAGAAATGGTAAGTAACATCAACTAAGCAATAATATCTAACATCATGATTAAGTATTGCATCACATAACATACTAAGAATCATCCAAACATGAAATCAAGTGCATCCAAAATAAAACATAAATCACAAGAGAACATGCTCTAGATACACTGAAGTATCAAGTGAATATCCAACACTAGCCTCAAACTAGAAGTAGACTATCTCTATACACCTTTTTCCAGCAATGGTATAGGTAGCTATGCTTCGCACCCATGTGGTACCTACAAGCCTACTCTCGTCGCACTAATCGAGATAATGACCTGACTACAAGCACACAAGACAATCACCCACATGACTAACACACACGCCAATCAATTATGATACCAACATCTATCTGTTGATGAAGAAAATGCAGTACAACAGGTCCTTGGTCAAAGCCACTATAAGATAACTATGTAAGGACTCAAGCATAGTGTAATTTGCTTGGCATTAAAAAGTTCAAGCTATATATGGCCTATTTCACATGTTTATGCTTATCAAAGCTTGATTTCAAACACATTTTTTGAATAAACATGTCAAAATTGATTTCTCATTAAATGTGATATTTTTTCACCCATTAAAGGGTGACCTAGGGTGTATGAGTCACCCCCTACATCAGGAAGCACCTCTTACATGCTAATTTTGAGCCAAATTTAATTGGAGGTTGGTATTTCTATTTTGGGGGAGATTTCAAATCCTGGTAAGCCCCCTTCGAGTTTTGCACTTCAAAAAGCTTAAAAGACCTACAAAAGAAAAGTTATCTCTCTTCATTTTGCAACTAGAGGAGTTGCGAACAAGGAGTTAGAAGCAAAGGAATGAACACAACTATGGAGACTTGGCTTAGCAACTTGAAGACCTTTCATGAATTGAAGATCTTCTCATGAAGTATTCAAGTCTACTTACTCATCTACATCAAGCATTCAACCAAATCCCCAACTTAAATCTTTCAAGGGATTATGAAGATGACTAGGTAATCACTAATTGATGACTGAGTTGTACTTCTCCCTATGGGTTGGGTATGGTTTTTTGGTATCCTAAGATTTACACACTTAATCTTCGTATTCAAATTCAATTATCATCAATTATATTATTCCATGTACCTTGATCACAAATTTCATATAGGGTCTACTCTAATATATACTAGGGTAGCTCTCTTGTTACTACATGTATTGCATTTCTTATTCCTAAGAAATAAAGGAGTAAGGTGTTGGAGATTGTAGCTGCGATACTAATCTTTATCTCTAGAAATATGGACTTAATTATTGTTATGGTAAAGAGGACACTTATGTTTAAACTGTAGTATTAAATATAATGACATGTGTCATTTGACATGCGTCGAGGCATGGAAATACCTAGAGTTGTATTTAAAATGAAGAGTTTTATTTTGGGAAACTCAAGATGCCTTCGGTTGTAATGTGTGAAGAGTCTCTCCCACTGTTATATATATCACATCAAGCGAAGGATATTGTGCACTTGAATTTCATTACCAATAAAGTGATCATTTTATTGTGTGGATGAGTTCTTTCCTTCATCTGTAAGGGTTATCCCAAGATATTTTGTGTCTCTTTTGCATCTATTTTAGCTCTTTTCTGTATTGTTATTTATCTAATCTCTCAGTGAAAATCCAACATGGTATCATAGCCTAGTTATGATCACTATAATAAAGAAATATGAAGAGGTCAGTTTCAATGTGTCATCAAATTTTCTTCTCTCAATGTTTTGTTTTTTTTAGCATATTTTCAGTATATATTATATGTGTTTAGGCTGTTCAGGCATTTTGGGTGATCAGATTCATTTAATAAGGGTCTATATTATCATATTTCTGTGGAGAGTGGTATGAGAAGTACCGAAAATGTTTGCTTGGAAGGCTTCTCACAAGGATCTCTTGACGGAAGTTGTCGAGACTCTTGTCATCCCCTTCCAACCAGTGGCTCAAGGATATTAGAGCCCAATATTGTATGAATTACTCAAAGGTCGAGTTCGTTAACATGTTTTTCTTTTGAATGTTATGAGAGTCTAATCTGGATATTATGTGACATGATAAGTCAAAGACATCATGTTACTTGGCATCGTGTGTCTTGGCATCATAATCCTATTTACATGACATCCACTTTGGTGCCATGTTGATTATGCATGGTGTCAGTTCACACTTTGTATGTTCCATTACAATATTTAAAGTGTAACAGGGGTTGCTTGGACTTCATTTTCACCTCTTCATTGTTGAGAATGTTTATGGTTATGAAATAACTTTAGTGTCGGTTACCTTCTTGTTGTTTGTATTCTTGGTTCGCGGGGTTCCAGGTGGATCTGCACCAACATCTGTATTCTGTGTAATATTTGCAAGTGGATATGCACTAGAATCTGCATTCTATGTAATTTTTGTAGGTGGATCTGCACGAGCATCTGCACTCTGTATAATTTTTGCAAGTGGATCTACACCAGCTAAGTTTGTTTTCATAGAGAAACAAATGCAGAAATGAGTTTAATGGCGATGGATGGAATACAAGAGAAAATTTGCAAGGCATTGACTTTGTCAAGTCATGATTGAATGTCATAGGTCATAGGGACTTCATCAAGAATTATTTGAAAGAGATAAGTTCTATTGTGCTACCCTTTCATTTTACACTGCAGTATTGGTATATGTTTCATTTATGCATAGCATTAGCTGTAGGGGCAAAAGACTTTTTTATTTTTATGTATACTTGTGAACATGTGATGATTAGACAACAACCTCTTCAATATTGGTTATAAATACTATTTTGGCATTCCTTTTTTGTGAGTTGTCTTTCATGATTGTAGGACATTATATGCAGATGGTAACATTGCTTAGGACTAACATGATGATTAGAAAGTGATATTCAGAACAAGGATATTCAACTTTAGAGGAAGGTTACGTTACTAAAAATAATTGGTATTGTACACAGTGTAAACGTGTATTCATGAAACTTTAATGTGGAATGTAGACTGACTAACAATGAACTAGACTAAACCTAAGAAATCGTTATCACAATATAAATTCTACGAACGTCTCATGTTTCCCTAACTACAACTGGTAAGAAAGTTCTTAGACTAGCATCTTAATGACAGTTCTAGAATGGGAGTATGCTTATGATGCAGATCTACAAGAATACATGCAAGATCTATGACTATAATGCAGATTATATGAAGATAATAACTCTTAAAATGTTATGACAATGGACATACAATGAGTTAACATGTAATAAATGATGCTAAATGACATAAAAATAATGCTAAAATGCTATGAATTCACTAGAATGATAATGCTAAAATGATAACTCAGAATGTGCGTATAGCGCATATGCCTAAAATTTGGGTCCTTTGGCTCTTGGATTTCCCTCCTATTTTTAGGATTTTGGAAGGGGTTGGGGTAAGAATCAAGATTTTCACCTTTGACTGATGGGTGAAAGTGAAAGTGAAAATATCTCATAAGAGACTAGGAGGAAGAGTCCAACAGACTTGGTTTTGAGGATAACTGAGGATATTTTTAATTCTTTTAAAATGAAAAAGGAGATTTTCAATTTTGTGAGGATAAATGATTTTATTGATTTAACAAATGTCTTATTTATTCTCAACACCTTGTCTTTTTCTTCCTCCTTTTTTTGAATTTCATTTTATGAATTTGAATTGTTTTTCTCCTCTTTTAAAGTTGATTTAGGTCTTGTCAATTTGATAGATAATTAATGACCTGATGTGATTTTTGATTTGAAAGTATGTCGTGTTTCTTTTGATTTTCTCTTTAATTTGCACTGATTGATCAGAATTGTGTGATTTAGGTCTTTACCACTTTTTGGATGTCTACAGGTATTAACTACCTTATTGTAATGATCAGACAGAGGACACTATCACAACCTTATTGTATTGATCAAAGTAGTCCTTGATTGATTTATATGATAAGTTTATATTAATATCTATCTGTTGTAGGATGCAAAAATAATGATCTTTAGAGGTAGAGCTTCAGCTTTAAAGGGAGTCATTTTTGGTTGAGAGGGAGTCATTACAGTATCTATGCCTCTTATACATGCTTCTAATGTTTGTGGTTTTGAGACTCTTGTTGGAATAGAGCTTCAATTGTGATTTCTTTTTCTTGTTGATAATGAGTTTTTATTAATGGGAAATTATTAAAGTTGTAAGGATAACCTGATAACTCTTTCAATTATGAGAGATTTATAGTGAACATCAAGTAGAGAGTCCATGATGTCATCACGTTGAGAGATTTTGTGACGGGAGTTGGAAGTCATGTTGGGAGAGTCCATGACTATATCACATTGAGAGAATCTATGATAAAATGTTGGTTGTAAACCTTACTAACTTGTCATGTTGAGAGATTCCGTGACAACATCACATTGAGAGAGTTTGTGATGAAACTAATTGTGATTCTTGCAAGTTTGTCATATTGAGAGATTCCATGGCAACATCACATTGAATGATTCCATGATGAATGTTGAATGTGATTTTTGCAGGTTTTTCATGTTGAGTGATTCAAATTCCATGATTACAAGTAATTGTTACATGACTATCATGTTGAGTGATTCCATGATTATTAACAATGAGTAAATTGTTCTCTTAGTATCATGTTTAAAGATTCCATGACAACATCATGAATGTTGTAGTATTTTATCACTGACATTTTGGTTGCAGCCTTGTGTGACTGTTGAACTAAAGATCTCTACTTAGATAAGAGGGAGTGTTGGAGATTGTAGTTGTAATAGAGATCATTACCTCTAAAAATATGGATATTATTATCCTTATGGTCACCTTCAGCCGAAGAGGACACTTATGATTAAATTGTAATATTAAATATAATGACACATGTAACGCCCTACTAGGGAACCCAAAAGAAGTTAACCTAAAGTTTCACTAAGTTTGCCAAAAAAAAATCTAAAATTAAAACAACTAGAGATAATAAAGCAGAAGCAACATCTCACATACATACAAACAATCCATAAACATATTACATCTCTTAAGGGTACCATAATGTTGAATCACATTTATAAGTTTCATTACACTAAATCTGAAACAGAACAAATCCACATCATAGAATAATCACAAGTACGAATCCAATTAAATAATATATAATTACATAGGATACCACTTGGTATAACCAGGATGCATAATCATTTAATGTACAAGTCACATGGTATGAAAAGGTCAAAGAATATACATCATAATAAAAGTGCATCATCTCATAAGATCTCTGATAATCAAATACAATACAATAGAATATAACCATCCAATAGAAACACAAGATTGAAATGAAAGGAACAATTGCACAAGTACATCCTGTAATGACATTCAACTGTTGGATCTCAATGGTATAAGAAACACTACCACCCAACCTCATGGAACCTAAATGGCCCACTCCCATCATGTTGAGAAGATAATCTCAAGTCCCATACGTGTATCAACCCCAAAGTCATAACCAACATCTATGTCAAGGAAAACCTGATAGCAATCTATCTCAAAGGTACCAAGACACAAATGACATCTAAACCCAGAGGTAACAAAGACACATAAGAAATCTACTATGTAAGTGGGCAAGTGTCATCGCATGAGCCAACTCTAAGGTTACTCTAGCAGCCTCTCTAGACTCTGACCCCCTAGTGTCTCTATGTGGCATCAATATCCTTTCGTACATAAAAGGTGTAAGGCCCACACTAGTACCCTATTATAGATCTTGATGAAATAAATATGATTAGGAGTTAATTAGGTTATGATTGATATTTTTGTTACTAATAATGATTAATGAGATCCTATTAGAGATTGATGCAAATTTTGGTTATTATAAGTCTAATACCCGTTCAATAGCAATAGGTTGAATAGATAAGACCACATGAAAATGAGACTCAATATGTTCCAGCTAAGAACCTGGTCATGAGATTCAAGATATGATCCACAAGGCAATTAGGATAGATAAATTAACATTCACTCTAGAGAGAACAACAATGAATGTAGGTTATAATGACAATAAGACATATGGTTACATTCAAAAATTGGTTTAAAACTATTGTGACATAATTATGGAAACATTCTAACAACCTGAGGAATTAACCCTAGAAACTCACACACAAACCCTTCGTAATGTGATAAAGGGATATTGCTAGGAATGTCGCTATGTTTAACTTGATTGGAAGGATACTAGTTAACTAGTCTACACATTAGTGATTTTCACTTAGGACATATATGCTAAGATCCATTTTATATGTTTTCATGATTTAGTAAAGAGGACTTTAGAGTTTCATTGTTATGATAGAAAGAGTTGTGATAATATTTAGAATGATAATTGGTTATGTTAAGAAAGATAACTGTTGATACACATTTGATATTTCAATGTTTTGAATATTTTATGGAAATGATTAAATGGAAGTTAATTGTCTATGTTAATGCGAATTATGTGATATTGGATTATTCTACACTTATTTGTTTGTATTTCTATATTATTTCATCGGGCTACTGATGTTTAAGTTGTGTGTGCAGAAAGTTGAACCATGGAAATTATTCGGGGAAACAAGGTTCAAACCTATGTGAACACGGTAAAGCCAAGGTGAATCTTTGGAAGATTCAAAACATTGTTGTAATGTGTTTATTTCATGATGTGACTGTGCATGGGTGTTATAAGTTTAAAGATCACAATTATTAGCGACAAGTCATCATGATGTGTAAGGTATTTAATGTGTGTGTGTCATTTGACACTTGTGTTGTTTATGTGTAAATGACATGTCATGTAGGATTTTGGGCATGAAGTCACTTAACCTAAACTTAATCCCATTATGAAATTAAGTTAACCTACCTTGGAGAGTGTTAGGATAAGTCACCTTCATGATGGAATTCAAGTTAAATTTGATAGGAACTTTAGAGAGTCTAAAGTGGTTCCCAAGTGTTATTTTGGTAAAAATAAGTTACCCACATGGTAGTAGTATAGGTTGGGGGTCTAAATATAACCATAAGTTGGACTAGGGGACTTAGGAGACCCTCTAAACTAGTCATTTTCAAGCCAATTCGAAAATCAAAGTGTCAGATA